>JBCNYH010000003.1:22949563-22962913 GCA_039654325.1 Tandanus tandanus
TTTTTTTTGTTATTGGGTGAGTGTTTGTAGAGATGTAGGGGAGCTCTATATATAGTGTATATATATATATATATATATATATATATATATATATATATATATATATATATATATATAAAACCAAGTTGATTTTATTACTCTATTTTCTATGCCCTTATCTCTATTGATGTGTACTTCCTTATGTCTCTCCATAGCCGAGGGGCGAATTTCATCACACAAGTGCTGCTGAGACCTGGAGCATCGGATCTGACTGGGAGCTTTAGGTGTGAGGCATTTTTCAGAACCATTTCCTGTCCCCAATCGAACATGTTTTTAATACTTGTGGTGTGTTTCCATTTGAATAAATAATGGCTACATTACCAGTGATGGCACTCTGTTGTTTATAATCTTTCTTTTATTTTCCTAGGCTGTATAAGAAAGACGTACTGGAGCGTTTGGTGGAGCGTTGTGTGTCCAAAGGCTACGTTTTTCAGATGGAGATGATTGTTCGTGCTCGACAATTAGGCTACACCATCGGAGAGGTCCGTCGTTAATGTGTTGTTTGTGTTTATGACTTTCCAGCTTATTAACAAAATGCCAAACTAGACTCAGCATTTTAAGGAAATTATTAAATTTGCACGGCATTGTTATACGGACAGATGCTAAACAATTAATTTACATTACATTTCATGTTACAGCTTTAGCTCTGAGCATATCTAACACTGGAGACTCCTTCCAAAAATGCTACTTAGTGTCTCCTCACAGGAAAATTCAACAATCATTAGCTTAAAATTGCATTTACACTGTATGATCACACCATAGACATCAACACAAGGCCAGCGCTAGTTGGTGTATAGCGTGTATCCAGAACGTGCTGAAGTTGCTGCTTCTTATCAGAGACTGGATACACTTGACAACTAGGCTTTATACATGTAAACAAGCTGCAGGATCAAGACATTTTTTGTGCTTTATTTTGAGTCATATTGGTGGCAGGGCTCTCCCTCAGATATAAGGTGAGAAGCTCGGCCATCCCGGAGGAGCTCGGAGTAGAACCGCTGCTCCTACGCTTTGAGAGGAGCCAGTTGAGGTGGCTCGGGCATCTGATTAGAATGCCTCCTGAACGCCTCCCTGGTGTGGTGTTTCGGGCATGTCCGACCGGGAACAGACCCTGGGGTCGACCCAGAACATACTGGAAGGACTATGTCTCTCGGCTGGCCTCGATGTCCTCCCGGAAGAGCTGGAGGAAGTGGCTGGGGAGAGGGACATCTGGACCTCACTGCTTAGGCTGCTGCCGCGCGACCCGACCCCGGACCATGAAGATAATGATGATGATGATGATGATGACGACAACAAAAAATTAAACAAATATTTGGACTTTCGATTTTTTTTTTTTCTGGAAAAGAGAATAAATAAAGAATGGAGTTATTCTAGATACAATCCTTACAAGTGAAATGTTATTCCTTGTGCTTTAGAGATACTGTTTCACTTGTTCGAGCAAGTTAAGACCCAACATTCAACACCCATCTTATAGGAATGGTGGTCCTTGGTACTATGGCGGCCACAAAAGGCACGTCATGCGAGGAGGGTCTTGTTCGGTCTTGTGTTTATGTCTACGGATCATATATATGTGGACATCTGACCATGATTCTCGGGTACTTTTTGAACATCCCTTTTCAGAAGTAAGGCATTAATATGGACTTGGTTCCACATTTGCTGTTATAATAACCTCTAGTCGGCCCTGCGATGGTCTCGCGAGCTGTTTAGGGTGTACCCCGCCTTCGCTCAGTGATGGCTGAAATAGCCTTCCTGTGACCCTAGTAGGGTTAATCAGTTTGGCAAGTGAGTGAGTGAGAATAACCTCTGCTCTTCGGAGAAGGCTTTAGACTAGATTTTTAAACATGGCTGATGGAGTGTTTATACATTTAGCCACAGGAGCAGTAGTGAAATTGGGCAAGATGGGGTTCAGTGGGGTTCTGCATGCCATACAAGTTTTTTAATACCAACCTTAAAGCAATATACTTTTTCTCTACATTCTGGCTGTTTGTGCACACAGTGGTAATGTAAACATAAATATTATTTTATTCTGCAGGTTCCAATCTCATTTGTAGACCGTGTTTACGGAGAGTCCAAACTGGGAGGAAATGAAATTGTCTCTTTCCTGAAAGGATTGCTTACACTTTTTGCCACAACGTGACTCGATGTCCGGATCTGTAGCCGGCTGTGTGATGTGGCAAGTCAATAAAACATCCTTCACAGCCACACGACACTCACCTGCTACACTCTGCCTGATGGTTCTGGAGTAATTAAAGATCCTGTGTTTACAAACTGAGCTGGCACTACAAATTATGATCTGGACTGCAGTCGGATGTTCTGCTTTGACCACATTGTAAAGGGTTAGTTTTAGGAAAGGGCTTGTTTTCTGATCCCATAACCTGCTGCAGTTTGTAGACATGTTTGTGTTGTGTTCTTATCCTGCTTAGTGCTGTTAAAAGCACATGCAACCCATAAATCTCAGAATTGTATTAGGACCAAATTGGCATGACTTCTGCAAGACATTGTGTCATTCATTGAGATTCTAAAAGTTAAACAAAATCTTTGTGAACGTCCTGTGATGAACACACATGTTTTGTTGCAAGTTGAATGTTACAGATGTTATAATTTGAGCAGCATCAATAAAAAATAATAAAAAAATTTTTCACAAGGTTATCTTCTGTTTCTCTGTTAATGGAAAGTGCTTGTATGCCTTCATGCTTCAGTGAGCGTAGACTTGCATGTGTTAGCTCAGTTCTGTATTTGGATCAGCTCATTTTGTTCCTATAGTGTCAGAGGGTTTCTCATTTGGTTGACAAATTAAACTTTTTTATTTTTTTAAACTATGCACCAAACTTAAGAATGAAACACAAATATGCCACATTGTTCACATGCAAGAAACACAAATATGTCCCTTTTTTTGGATGAGTTGATGCTTACAAGTTGGAGGTACAAGTTTCAAGAGACCAAACCGAACTAAATATCATCACTATATATAAAACAGCAGTAAGGTCCGGGGGAAGGGGGGTTATTTACATTACCCAGGATATCTACAGGATTTCATCTTACTCCAATTACTAATGTGTCCTGTGGGCTTCATTACACCATCACAGTGCAGCTGTGAGTAAAGTTTAGCATGTTTGGACTGTTGGGTTTATTCTAAAGTTTACAACCACCCGTAACTTCACCATAAAGCATAAAGTTCTAAAGCTTTTTTTAACCCCTGGTGTTTTAATGGCCCTTTGCTAATTCACCTGCACTTGTGCATTGATGCCTGATCTCACTGTGCCTCAATTAACTATTTAAAGTTAAGTTTATCAGCATACATCATTACTATCTAGGAGAATTTGGGGCCTCCCTTATGGATTTATAGGTCTGATACCCCAGCACTTCACGTCTAAAAGTAGTCCCGGCAACTTGCGCGCAGAAGCAGCACAGCGCCACCACCTGAACTGAGTACTGAGGCACTGTATACATCCGACTCTCCGCGGGGGTAGATACCCAATGCAGAATTGACGCATCGGACTTTGTCCAATCACTGTTTAGCAAATGGCGCCCCCTATGGATATTTTACGTGCTATTGCACACGAGGGGTTGTTTACTGCGATATCACTGGGAAAAATACCCGGCGCGAAGATACCCGGCTTTTTGAAGTCTGTGAATTCCAGGTAAGCTAAAGAGGGCACTCGTGAACAGGTAAAGTGATAATTAACACGACTGCTCGCACCTCGACTCTCTGCCGCCATTGTGATTTTTTTTTTTCACCCTTCTATCATAATCAAACACATATGTCACTTCCGCCCTCTTTCACACGCCATTTTGAACGGAACATGTTAAGGATAAGGATGCATTGTTAAAGGAAATGCCGCGAATGCGCTCAGCCCTTAATTATCGTTATAATTTAGATGGGAATAGACCGCCCCGACAGGGATTATGCTTTTATTCATTAGCAAAGTTTTCCGTCGCGGCTTCAGCAGGTTTTCTAGATGAGTTGCAGTAAATACCCGCCAGCCGAACAGGCAGACAGCTCCAGGGGTCGGATAGTGGCAAGAGTCGAGCTCCCTCTTTCGGTGTGGTGTGTCCGCCTCGGCGTCGCTTAATCCGGAGAGCCGGTCGGCAGCAGGCTGCGGGAGGAGGGAGCGCGCGGGGAGAGCGCCGCCGCTCGTGCTTTGTCTCTCAACAATTGTGCTAGTGTGAGGTGACTACCACAGCGGGAAGCCGAGTTTCAGCCAGGTAAAAGTGTGTGCTGTCAAAGTCGGTGGAAGGGGGACGATACTGTATACTTACACAACTGCTTTGTTTGTCCAGCCAGCTACTCGGCTAACTAATTAAAACGAATTTAGTTAAGAAAGGACCCGGCTAACCTAGCGACGACGCTGCTAGCTAGCTAAAATTACAGGAGTTACTAGCCTAGCTAGCTAGCATCGACAATAATGTAAGTGTTTTGGACCTTGGGTGGGCAAAAGTGCGACTTTAAATGATGGGAATGAATTCAGGAACCGTTTACGGCGGAACTGGTAGCGTAGTTAGGGTAGAGGTGAGACTCATTTTGGACATTTACCTACCCGGCAAGCTAGAAGGCTGTACTAGCCGGTGAGAGATGAGTGAGTCCTCAATTTAAACCCAAAGCACAAGCAGGAAGGACTGAGGATCATGAGGAAAGGAAGCTAGTCAGTGGATTCGTGGGCAAGTTTTCTGTTACTGTTTCTTCGATCAACAAAATAAGTAATAACAATAATAATAAAGGAAAGGGTTAGTTGATTAAATATTGAGTAGAGAGAAGTGATAAGTGTCATTTGTGCACTTCTACTACACTTCAGATCTACTAATCTTTAATAACTTTCATTGTGATGGCTACATCATCTACTATCATGATACAACCTTCTGAGATGATACCCCTTAATTTTAATATGGCAGCAAACTATAACTTTTAAATCTGGATAGATTGTGGAGGCATAGATATTTGGTGGATGTGTTTAATCAGAACGTTTCTAGTGTTATTGTGCAAAAGTTCAACTTTCAGCATAATAAAAGTTTATATATATGTATTTATAGGTCTGAGATATATATATATATATCTCTCTCAGACCTATAAATCCATAAGGGAGGCCCCAAATTCTCATCCTTATACACACACACACACACACACACACACTATATTTTATGTGTATATCTGCTGATACACAAGTGTTTAAGTTCACTTTTCTTTGACTTGGATTTGACAAGAAACACTGCTTTATAAGAAAATTGTTTAAATATCTTGATGTGATAGTGCTCCAGGTGGATCCAATTTTTTTCTGAGTGTGTATTTCTATATATATATATTCTATAAATGTTGTCTTCTCTAACCCAAATTGCCTATTTTGGAAGGATACCATTATTTCAGAATCACCTGCACTAAGATGGCCAAGCTGAAAATAACCCCCACCCAAAATCCACTGCAGACATTTGCACCATGTCTCAGCTGCTGCCTCAATAGGAGGCGCCATTCTGTGATGGCTGTTCAGGAGGCAGCACAAAAAGAGAGCGGAAAAGGGGCAGGCGGCGTGGGGAGAGGCTTATATAACAGGCAGGGCCGAGCTGCTCTCTAGCGCCATCTACTTTGGATGAAAAAAAGGCTGGAGTGAAGAAGAAGGGAGGGGGGGTTTATTATTTTATTATTATTATTTTTTTTTTAGATGTAGAGCTGAGCCTGAAGTCATTGCTGTGATACTGAGGTGATGGTCAGTGGAGCATCACTGGGATCAGTTCAGTGAATGAACACTTGACTGTGTATATCTGTACTCGTACTATAGAAACTCTACATTGACCAAGAAGAAAATGAAAAAAGTACGGCGCACACACTCCTTCTATTCTAAGTCTTTTATCCACCGTGTGACCGAATTGTTTGAGGTGGAAGTGCAACCAGCAGCCACCTTTTTTTAATTACAAACTAGTTTTGGAGCTTCTGAAGAACTTGCACAAGATATTAAACAGTTTTGTTTTGTTTTTCTGTGCTAGGTTTACTACATCTGCTATTATTTTTGGGTACCCACTCACATGCAGGTAGTATCCTGATCTAGAGGTTCCAGGTTAGTTAACAGAAGAACTCCTATTTTGTTGCCATGGTATCTGTAATTGTACTGCAAATGCCAACAGATAACAAGCTTTAATACAGTTTGAGGAAAGAGGGAGAGCATTTTAGGTGGAAAAAATATGAGCTGCTGAGAACCGGTTCAATGGAACTTCACCGGACACCCATTCTCTCAGGTGGTGTCTTACTGATTGTAGTCATCTTAACACGTTGGTCTGCCATAGTTTATTCAGTTGAGATCTGGTGACTGTCAAGGTCATAGCATATGATTTGCATCATCATTAAGTGGTTCATGAGCCCTTGTGCCCTATGGTTGGAGGTGGGGTTATTCTGGACATGCCGCCCCCCACTCCCTTCAGAATAAAAGAACGTCATCTCAAAGAATTTCAAGTTTTAAAAGCCACAGCCATCTTCAAAAGCTCGGAAAGGTTGGGCATCACACTGACACTTGAACGTGCAGAGTGTCTTCACGTAATTGGAGTTGTCAGCATATTTGGTACTGTGACACTCCCTAGTCTAAGCACTTTAAAACGTTCTTCTGTAGTTACTGTGTGCATAACAGGAACTACGTGTGTGTGTGTGTGTGTGTGTACTACGCGCGGGGGGTATTGGTTATTTATCACAATTCTTTTTGTCTGACGGTTCATGTGCTGCCACACTGGCTCCCAAATCCGTCTTATTCATATTTAAATTCAAGGTGCTGTTCCTCTATAGTCCTACAGGTGGCGCGCTCTTGTTGGCAGGCAGCACATACTCAGTTCAGTTCTGTTGTGCAGCTTTTGATTAAACGTTTAAAGCTTTAGAAGTGTGACTGGACTTTCTTCTTCATGGTAAAAGGTATTAAAACAAAAAAAGTGGGGATTTTTATTTTTTGCAGAATTAGTTCTTTTGTCAGCTCCTTTCTATGATGTCATATCAGGTGGTCCCTGGTGATTCCCATCTCTGCTTCTCACTGTTTCTTCACATGTCAAGAATTGCACTCTTAAGTTCTAGTATAAATAAAAGGTCTACCGCTGAGGCACTGAACTCCCTCACTTGAGTATGTGGGACTTGAAATTTTAAGAAATGTAATTTAAAGGTCCTATTATTGGAGCTTTATACTGATTTATAAGGTGATTGTAGTCAAACCCAAAACATTTAGCCACTTATGCTTTGACAGAACCATGATTCAGAAACCCGAGGGTCGTGCTAGAGGCCAGGTTCATTCCTCGCGCAGTATCGTAGTTGTTTAAACTTGGAGAATGACCGTGTTTGAAAAGTGTATTTTAATGTTCTACTCTTGTGTTTTTAATTCTGTAGGTGGGCAGCATGTTCCAACTCCCCGTTAACAACCTTGGCAGCTTGCGGAAAGCCAGGAAAAATGTTAAGAAAGTACTGGGGGATATTGGCTTAGAGTTTTGCAAGGAGCATGTTGATGTAAGTATTGTCATTATCGAACAATTTATCTCTCACTAATGGATTTAACAGTGTTATATTTACATGATGCTACAGCATCTATCAACTTCCGCTCATGTGGTATGCACCAATTACACAGATTAAACCGGTTAAAACTGGTTCCCCTTATCATCTGGAGATCACAAGTTCAAATTCTGATGATGTGTATAGTCTCTCCCCTGTCGGTTTGAGCAAGGATTGCCAATCATGGCCATCTGTAAGCAGAAGAGGTCAGAGAGCACTTTTCTTTGAGTGGGTTGTGTTGCCCTGGGATGAAGCCATTAGAAAAGATGTGGTTGGCGGGCTTCACTTGTCGTGAAGGAAGCACGTGATGGCTTTTGGCCTCTCAGTGTATGATGGCAGACAGCTGGCTGGTGGGTGGGAGTTGACATGACTAAATTGGGGAGAGTAAGGAAAAAGAAAAAAACACACAAGTTTGTAAGCAGGTTTAGAAAGTATTGCAAAATGTGTAATTTAGGTTTTTATTTATAATTTTTTTTTAGCACTCCAGCAAAATGTGAAAATTGAGCAAATCTGGGGAAAGTCATTAAAGACCCACCTGTATTTATTTTCATGACACGAAACGGGACGAACTGCAGCAGTTTATAAAAACATGCCATTTTTTTTTGTAGCATTTAAAAGGGTTGCTTTTTTTTATTTATTTTTTTTTTTTTTTAATTGTCATTCAAAGTTTTGTGGAAACACATTAAAGGATCTTTAACGTCTTCATGAAAATAAAGTATGCGACATATGTGAAATAGACCGTTATAAGGCTTAGAAATGTGCTGATCCACTCTAATTGTTTGTCGTTAATCCAATAATTAGCCAGCTTGAAGTTACTTGCTGCCAACGATTTACTTTTAATTTACTACAGTAAACATTTTTTAAGAATAGAGAAGTGAGAGCACTGAGGTGTTGTACAGGTAACGGATGCTTCACGTTGCATTCTTGATTGTGTATGTGTTCTTTTCTGTACGATGGAATGAGCAACTCAGTCAGCCTCTGTTATTTACCCTAAATTAACAGCATGAGCATGTTAGACTTTTTCGTGTTCTTTCTCTTCCTCTTTAATTCTCTGCTCATTTCTTCCACTCTCCTGCTTCTCTCTCTTTCAGTTGTACTGTGTGCTATTTGTGTAGTTATGAATTATTTCCGGTGCCTGAGAATGTCATGTAAACTTAAATGGATAAGTAAAGATCATGTGCCATGCTGTTTAGGAGTTATTGAGTTAATCACGTTTCACTCATGAGTGTTGAAGGTTTGTTTATTTATTTGTTAGTTTAATATTCATTCTCCTGTTACTCTCCTGTCTGAAAATTTGAGGAAATCGAATTATGCATTAAAGGAGCCGTGTCATGATTTTTGCAGTGAAGTTGTGCCTATATGCAATAAATGTCTAAATTTGTTAAATATACTTTCCACTTGAACGTTTTTGAGCCCAACATGGAAAGTATAAGGATAGATTATAACATGAACTTTTTGAAATCGTGCTGGGTTAAATAGTTTTCAGATTGTACTACCTCTTCAGTCGTAGTAAATTGGTTGTATGAACCCAATTAATTTCTGTTAGCCTTGATAAACCAATTTAAAATTGCATTAATATACGGACTATATTTTGTTTGGTAGCATCATTATTTAAGCTACTTTCTTCAAATAATCATTACACAGCCCCTTTAAATTTATACTACACCACTGAGTTGTCCTTGTTTAAAAAGTCAGGTTTGTCATAGTTCACTAGCACAAAATCAAATCTAGTCATAATTACGAACTCTATTTGAGCCTTAAAGTGTATGGTGGATGAACAGTGACATTAGGAGTGTTGTTAAATACCTCAAAATATCCTTTATTAAATAATGAGTATACATAAATATAATAGATACATAAGTGAATTTGTTTTCACAGTCAATATATTTTCATACCTAGTTTTACATTTGATTTGATTTTGCTCTACTGTATTAATCCCACAAGGGAAATTATTGCTTTCTGCATTTAACCCATCCAAACACCACGAGCAGTGGGCTGCCACACATTGCAGCGCCTGGAGAGCAGTTAGAGGTTAGGTGCCTTGCTCAAGGGCACTTCAGCCATGAAGGGGGGAAGGGAAGGTGCAGTTCACTCCCCCACCGCCACTCATTTTTCCTGCTGGTTTTGGGAATTGAACCAGCGACCTTTAGGTCCCAAAGCCGCCACTTTGACCTTTAGACCACGGCTGCTCTTGTAACTATAACACATGTAACTATAATAATAATGTCTATTAACATTTGTGATTATTTACCATCGAATGTGTAGATATAAGTTAAATTAAATGGTTAAAGTAATGAATTAGTGACTGTAATAATAATAATAATTAGTAACGCATTAGAAGTGCATACCTACACGAAGGTTGTGCAGTCTCAGCTTTACGTGGGCTATAGTGGTAGATGATGTGGAATTGCAGTGCCCCTTGTGGCCTCTTCTGAAGTTATTTTTACGCACTGTGTTTTTATATTTTTTTTCCCTCACAGCGCATGCGGTATGATTTCCACCTCCTTGAAAAAATCCTTCAAAACCATTCTGGATCACGCCCCAAATGTAATCAGTTCTTTGGTGACCCAAGACCCACAATTGGTTAAAATTTCGAAGAAATCCATCCATTAGTTTTTGAGTTATGGTCACAGGCAGACAGACATGACCGACCTCATAACCACTGTACTGTAAGGTATTTCACGAATATAGGCGTGGTGTTTGCACATTTTTTTGAGTAATATCCATGGGCACATTGAAAAGTCAGCACTACAGTGATTCATTTTCTGTGAGTGTTGTGACTGCTAGAAATAAAACACACTATGCAAGTTCACGACTCGCATATAGAAGTAAAAGTATTGTGGAGGCTCTGCTTTGGCATTCCTACACATTACTTTACCAACAGCACTGTACGAGTTATTCACGTTGCCAGGGAAGCACTGATCTGGCACTCCCACACTGTTCTGATCTGGGCTTCAGCTTTCAATTACTGTGAAATTATAGTAAAGGATCTATGCTTATTGATTTTACCATGGCTGAATTGATATTCATTTTAAACATTCACAAAGATTTTAATCCTTTGAGACCATGCTGGCAGCAACTTTTAATAAATCATTAATGTCTTGCTTTTTTTTTTTTTTTTTTAGCAATTTATTTGCTGAAGAATTTAGAGGTGGATATATTTATAGGTTTATTAATGCTTTGTGTCAATGAGTGTTGAACTTCCTTTAGTTTGAGTTGTTTGTAATTGGACAGCAGACTTGGACAGGTCTTATGCAGACATATTTGACTATTGTGAAAATAATCACCCCAGTAGTAACTATAGTCATGTGACAGTTACTCAGGGACCAGAGCTTTGCCCCAGGTGTGGCCCTGGGACTCTACCAATATGGAATGGGGAATATTTTTGCAGCTTGCAGTTTCACATACGCGCATGGAATATGGTATTCACATGAGTCTCCACAAGACACTAATAAATCCATTGGGGCATCAGATACAACCAACATGAAGTGAGGTGTTTTGGATTTATGTTTTTTTATTTTATTTATATATATTTTTTCATTTTGACATTACATTTTAATGTGCTCCTACTGGAATATGGGGTATTCATGTCAGGATGTCTGATGTAAGAAGCAAACAAATTGCTATGTAATCCATCCGTATATTATTTGTAATGATCATTTATTACTATATATTTTTTAAATTTGCATATAATAGTTCTGTGACAGGCATGGGTGTAAACATGTTCCAATAAACTGGAAATCCAGTAGTGTCGTAGCACATGCTGGATTGTATACATCTCTGCCGTGTGTGCATTTGTTGTAATGACCATGTTGTAGATTTGCGCCTCATAATCTATAAACTTTGTAAGAATTCGGAATAAAATCACCAAAGCACACCAGAACATATAAGAGCGAAAATCAGCTGTACCTGTACAAGCCAGAAAAAGAACTTGAAGAAGATTGTGTGGACAACCACTCGTGAAACACCCGTTGACATTATGGCATGTGAACAATCAGGAGAGTTGAGCTCACATTCCTGCGAGACTTTAAGGAGAATATGGTTTGAGGGATGACATCATATCTGTGCCCTGAACAGCATAAACTAATTTTAATATGCTTGGTACAGCAGTTCAGACAAAATTGTAAATGCAGTTATTTTGTGTAAAGTAAATATATACAGCATGCTTTGTCTTCAAAATAATGTGGCCTAAAAAAAATGCTGTCTCCCCTACCGGGATCAAACAAAGTAGGGTCGGTAGGTAGGCTTTTTTTTTTTTCCTCGTGAGTATATGTAGTACCACAAATACCAACTGACAGGTTCAAATCCTTGCAGATTTTTTTCAACTTAAATACTCTTAAATAAGCACCACATGCTACTCGTACAATCATGGTAATATCTTTCAAAATGACCCAAATCTTCAGACAGCTTCTCCTGCTCTGCTACCTAATCAATTATCCATAAATATCAGCATGACTACGGTTTTACAAAGAATAAAAAACACCAGTGAAAAGAGATTTCTTTGACCGTCTGCAGCCCAACAAAAACACTCTTAACACAGAAATAACAGGAATCCACGACACAAACCAAGCACTTACCAGGTTTTTTTTTTTTTCTTTGTTTGTTTTTTGCCATGGCCGGAAGTTGAAGCCAGGTAACCACGAGAGAGGGGCGGTGCGCAGTCTAGATTATTCTCCTAGTTTTGCTAAATTCCACCCGTGTTGTGTGTTACTGTAGTTCTGTAACATTTTGTCGAATAGTGTTCTTTTTGTAGGTTCTGAATCCATACTTTACCATAAAGCCGCATCCACAAAGCAAGTCACTTTGCCGCAGAACTGCACGCAGAATCGCCTCTTTTACACTGCCAATGGAAGTGAGTAATAAAAGTTCTTGGGGAACTCGGTGTTTGGTGGCATCTGTCAGACAACGGTACCTATTAGCTCTGATTATTGCTTGATTCAACTGGTGTGAAAGTTGACGAACTCCGCACCTACTCACTTTACGACGCTTGCGGAAATTTCGTCTCTCGTCGCTCATTTCACTGGTGTACATTGACTTTACGTGGTCACTCGTCGCTTCCTGTGGTAACAGGAAGTACACCTCCACATATCTGTGTGGGTTCCTTTGCATGTTCTGTAATTTTATAGTGTAATACATTATTGTATAGTTAGGGGTTTCTTTTTTAGAACATCGATAATGAAAGTATATTTTTAGTTCAGTGCAGATTGGAGATTAGTCTCCTCTCCAACTTGCTCAAAAGTGTAGCATTTGATCTCGCCTGGTGATGTAGTAGTATAGAAGTAGTGATTAGCGCTATCAGTACATTGGCTGCAGCTACATGCGCATCCATTTTGAAGGACGCAGGTCAACAAAACTAACATGAGGCTAAGACGTTGGTGCTGTTGCAAGCAGTCACAGCCGTGTGAACCCCCTGGTTTTAGAATGTTTTATGAGTAGGTTTCAAGCAGTTGCAGCTCGTCCTGTCGCAAAGTTTTAGTGTGAACTAGGCTTAACTCATTCTTTCCTGTGCATGTACTGTATCCCCATTGCCTCTTGCAATTTTTGTTCCAGTGTAAACCGGCGCAAAGCTGATACCCCATTATCGTGCCAGGGTGAGCCCGGGTTATCTCAGATCCTATATTAAAACTTTAGCATTTTTGATACTGTGCTATAAAGCTGCCCAACTAAAGCCTTATCCTCATTCCTAACATGCTGCATAGGAACATAGCAAAGGTTTGGATTAGCAAACTCATCCATTCATCATTCATTTTCTGAACCGCTTATTCCTAATTAGGGTCGCGGGGAGGCTGGCGCCCATCTCAGCTGACTCT
>JBCNYH010000003.1:23004488-23020703 GCA_039654325.1 Tandanus tandanus
TCTCTCTCTCTCTCTCTCTCTCTCTCTCTCTCTCTCTCTCTCTCTCTCTCTCTCTCTCTCTCTCTCTCTCTCTTTTAAAGGTTGTAGTGAGGGTAGTTTATACTTTTTGGAGCTATATATGGAAATCTGTAGCTAGCAGCCCGAGTTCTGGTTGAATGGTCTCAGCAATTAACTGAGTCCAGGGGCTAAAAAGCTGTGCATGCTAACATACAGACATCGACCTTTGCCTATCCATTCTGGACTTTTGACAGAAATTTTTATTAATGCAGAAAATTAATGCTATGCTACACCAAAGAAAAAGTCTTAGATAAAACATATATATGATAATAAATAAATATAATCAATGTAGGTTTTTTAAAACAAACAAACAAAAGCCAAAACTGTCAGATATTTCTTTCCTTGTGCAGACATGTTCATAAAGACCTGATTATAGAACACACACACACACACACACACACACACACACACACACACACACACACACACACACACCCCTGTTGTTTTATCGCATTATCGTACCAGCACTTAAATAATTGTTAGTGCAGGTGGGGGCTCGGTGGCATAGTGGTTAGCACGTCCACCTCACAGCAAGGAGGTTCTGGGTTCGAGTCCTGGGCTCGGCAAGGGTGTTTCTGTGTGGAGTTTGCATGTTCTCCTCATGCTTACGTGGGTTTCCTCCGGGTACTCCGGTTTCCTCCTACAGTCCAAAGACGTGCACATTAGGCTAACTGGCTGTTCCAAATTGCCCCTAGGTGTGAGTGTTGCCCTGTGACAGCCTGGTGAGTTTTTCAGGGCGTACCCCACCTTTGCTCAGTGTCGGCTGGGATAGGCTCCAGCCTCCTCGTCACCCAAGTATGGTTAAGCAGTTCGGCAGTAACCAAAGGGGGAACATTTTCTCTTTAATGTTTAACAATAAAAATAATTCTAATGTTTAATAATAAACCAAACAGAAACGTCTGTCTTAGCAAGAGGGTCCCAGGCTCGGCTCCAGCGTTTCTGTGTGAGCGTTCTCCCCATGCTTGCGTGGGTTTCCTCTGGGTACCCCGGTTTCCTCCTAATGTTCAAAGACATGCACATCAGGCTAAACGGCGGTTCCATAATTGCCCATGGATGTAGATATGAGTGTGAAAGGTTGTGTGGGTGTGTCGTTGTGCGATGGTCTGGTGAGCTGTTCAGGGTGTAGTCCACCTTGGCCCAGTGTTGGCTGAGATAGGCTTCGGCCTGCACGTAGCCCTAATAGTAGGATTGAATAAATAAATCAATGAATGAATGAAAAGGGGACCTGTTTTTCTTGTGAGGACCTGCCAAATTTCTCCAGCAAAAATATATATCCCCCCAAAACACACAGAGAGAGAGAGAGAGAGAGAGAGAGAGAGAGAGAGAGAGAGAGAGAGAGAGAGAAAGATAAAAGCAGAGATTATTTATTTCTCCGCGCGGGCGGGAGGCTCAGAACCGTCGCGCGCTCATAGGCGTGTCAAATCTCGAGCATCTTCACGCATCAGCTTCAGCGTTTCACCTCTCGCTCGGGCATAAAAACTACCAGAGAGAGGAAGAAAGACAAGAAGGGGTTCTCGGAGTGTCCTCAAAGTTTGCTTTGGGTCTTGAATCCCGTGGACGGCACCGTGTGTTCCGCCGGTATCAGCGAGCCGACCAGGTAAATCAAGTTTCCCGTGTTTTCACGGAGCGCGTGCAGGAATCTTCCTCCAGGTGATAAACAACAAGCTTACAAAACAAAACAGCAGCTCTCAGGGAAGTGTGATGGACCGGTACCCTTCAGTGTGTTTCATGTCACCCCCAGTCCATTATAGCCTTCATTCATTCATTCATTCATTCATTCATTTATTTATTTATGTATAGGAATATATGGGTATTTACAGCATGAAGGTTCTGGGTTCGAGTCCCAGGCTCGGGGCGTTTCTCTGTGGAGTCTGCATGCTCTCCCCGTGCTTGCGTGGGTTTCCTCTGGGTACTCCGGTTTCCTCCTACACTCCGAAAACATGCACATTAGGCTCACTGGCGGTTCCGAATCGCCCCTAAGTGTGCGTGTGCGTGTGAATGGTTGTATGCGTGTCGGCCCTGCGATGGCCCGGCGAGCAGTTCAGGGTGTATCCTGACTCCACCCAGGGTCGAGACACGGGCGCCAGCCTCCCCGCGACCCAAATTAGGGTTAAGCGGCTTAGAAAACGAACGAATGGATTAAGTACCCTTCAAATACACTTTTGTTTCTGGACGCGTGGGCTGAATCCTGGACCTCTGTAATGAGCAGTGATGTATTAATGTTGCGTATCCGGGTGTGTATCCAGCCTCACCCTCATGACGGATTGTTCTGATGAACAGTGCTTCGGCTATTTTGAGATTCTAGTTCTGTAGCTGGGTGGCCCGTTAGCACGTCTGCCTGACTGCAAGGAGGTGCAGGGTTCGAGTCCCAGGCTCGGGCATTCATTTATATTCACACCCGTGCCTGTGTGGGTTTCCTCCAGTTCCTCTGGTTTCCTCCCACATTCCAAAGGCATGCACATGAGGCAGTTTGGCTGTTCCCCTTGGTGTGAGTGTGAGTGTGAATGGTTGTGTGCGTGTTGGACCTGCAATGGTCTGGTGAGCTGTTCTGGATGTCCTGTCTTCACCCAGTGTCGGCTGAGATAGGCTCCAGCCTCCCTGCGACCTTAGTAGGGTGAAGCGGTTCGGCAAATGAGTGAGTGAGGGGGAGCAAGTGGGTTCGGTGGATAGTGATGTAGAGAGTAAGGTTCCTGCCTTCAGTGTAATCCGTGAGCTCAGGTGACTGTCTGTGTGTGTGAGTTTCTCCAGGTTCTCTGATTCCCACCCCAAAACATGCCTCGTAGGTGTGTTTGGTGTCCTGTGGTGTCCCGTCTGGGATGTACTGTCACCTCACAACCAGTGTTCCTGGGGTTGGACTGCTGTATTCATCTGTTGTAGCCATGACCTTCATAGCCACAAGAAAGCTCAGTTTTTTTTGTTTGCTTGTTTGTTTGTTTTTATCATCCAAACCAAACCAAAACTATAATTTCTACTACTTTGTTAAAGAGTGACACTTCTAATGCGGTACCACAATGCACCATCTGGGCCTACGTATTGTTAGTAAGGACATTTTCAATTTCAGTTTGATGTTTACATGTTAAATTGTCATATTTATATTTTGGTAGTTAGTTTCTTTCCTGTGCGGCACGGTGGTGTAGTGGTTTGCGTGTCTGCCTCACAGCAAAAAAGCTCCTGGGTTCAAGTTCCGGGCTTGGGCATTTCTGCGTGAAGTTCTTCCATGCTTGTGTGGGTTTCCTCTGGGTACTTCGGTTTCCTTCCACAGTCCAAAAGACATGCACAGTAGGTTAATTGGCTGTTCCATGTTGCCCCTAGCTGTGAGTGTGAATGGTTGTATGTGTGTAGCCCTGCGATGGACTTGCGAGCTGTTCAGTGTGCTACGCCTTTGCCCAGAGTCAGCAGAGATGGGCTGTAGCCTCCCAGTGACCCTAGTAGGATAAAGCAGTTCGGCAGATCAATAAAATAATGAATGAGTTTCTTTCCTTAAGCAGGGCATTATGGGACTTTTCTATTGCATATTTTTAAAGAACTGAGTTATATACCTACAGTACATACACGCTGTGCTTACAGTTAAGGATTGGAATCACCAGGGACCAAATGCTATGATATTATCACAATACCTATGTGCCTATTTGACAATACCACAATGCTTAGCCATAATATCTATTTAATTTGTATCGGCATTCTGTAACCATTGCGAACGTATAAATATCCACGATCCGATATTACAATTTTTTTCCTGTAGGACTGTAGAGGAACAGCAACATTTCACTGCCTCGGATTTAAACATATAAATAAATAAATTAATAAATAATAAAACAATTTGGAGCCAGTGTGGTGAAACATGAAACGCCACACAAAAGAATCTGTACTTACCGTGCGATGCCATGCTTAATGATAGCCGTAGGCTCTTGGTCTAATGAGGAACATTGCATTTAGTGTCATTCCCATGAACCTAAAAACATACTCACAAAAATATGCCATTAATTATTAGTCTGAGTTCAACTTTGCATTAAATATAATAAGCGTAGATGACCAGGCATCCTTGAATTATCTAAAGACATGATTGTATTATGTGTTTGACTAATACAGTTGCATCTGTAAGGTGCGCCCACACGATACCGATCATGATCCCAATTTAAGACGATCACATTCCCATGTTATTCCGATGTGATTCCAATGTTTCAGCTGATTTTGTTCTAATACGAAGCGATGTTCGCCGATTGTTACCCGATGAGATTCCGGTGTTATTTTGATGTTTCTTCTGATGTTATTACATTACAATCTATACTGAAGTAACTCTGATTTTGTTGTTCCAATGTGTCTCCGATACTGTATAAAAACACGCAAATTTAACGGAAATGTGGCCGGAATATCTACGAATGTGGCTTCCATTTTTCGGAATTTTATACAACGTTAGACCGATCACTACTAATGTGTGCCGATGTTTCCCCGATGTACTCTGAGCACAAAAAAAAAACCCCACTTAATTTTTTTACCCGTCCCAAAATATCTTAATCTTCCCCAAAGTTTTCCCAGAAATTCTACGATGTTTTCCGATGTATCCAGATGTTTTCCGATGTGTACCACAGGGTTCAGAGGCTTTTGCTGAGCATAGAGTGGTGCTAGAATCCCTAATCCAAAAGCCGGAACTTGTGTTTCATAAGCTGGAAATAATACTCAAGGTCGCATCCACAGAACAGCAGTTCTTACAACGTGCAGTCTTTTTTTGATTAAACATGAACCTGCAACCTTGTGTTTGGAAATAAACCAGTGTCCTACTACAATATCAGTGTGTGTGGTGATAGATCATTCTGCTAACCTTCTACATTTATGGGACCTTTCTAGACATGTTATCGATGGGGCTTAGCTGCATAACGCATGCTCCTGAATTGGTTCGTGCATCACGATAAGAAAATGTCTTTGTTCGCACTCCTGACAGCTTGAAAGGTGTTTCTGAGCGTGAGAGAGGAACCAACAGGTGAGCTGTGATCTCGACTCTCACACTTCGCCTCAACACATCTCAATATGTTGCAGGATTTCCTGGCACTCTTTTATTTAGATGTGCTGTAGCTACAAATCCAGATGCACTGTGAGAGGTTAACCAGCGATTAGAGTGATTTGCTGAAACGTGCCAAAGCCAGGACAGCATGCGAAGGACCACATGCGACAGAGAAGATTTGCAGAAATATGAAAACAAACAAATAAAAAGCGCAATGTCGAGTTCGCACAGAGGCAGCATTGCAACATTTCTGTTTATTTATTTATTTTATCCGGCAGGAGCTTTTATCTAAAGTGAGATGGAATGTGATCCAAGCTTCAAGCTGTTAAAGGAGTTGAAACAAAGTGCTATAGAACTCAATTTCCAACAGTTTTTCAGAGACAAGTGCAAAGGGGTTATAGAAGGAGAATAGAGACATAAATAAGCACCAGGGTTGGCGTAAGAGCTGATGCGCTACAAACACTCACACCGCAGTCAAACTACAAACAATCCAGATCGCATCTCGAAACATACACTAAAATACACTAAAAATACTCTTATAGACCAAAGCCGTAATTCTTTTTTTCCCCCTTCAGTTTGTCTTGCTTTGGAAGGCAGAAGCTGCTCCTATGTAGAACCCTAAAACAGACTGCTTTCTTTTTAGTAGAGGTACCAAGTAGAGCGAAAAAGCTAGACCCAGTAACCATTCAAAGAACCACAGAGTAACTATTATTGTTCTCATACTGCTATTGAAATGCCCTCGCTGAGCCTGGGACTCGAACCCAGGACCCTCTTGGTGAAAGGCGGACATGCTAACCAATATGCCATCGTGCTGCCCAATAGCCAGTATTGTATATGTAAAATCAATAACACTTTAAAAGATCTAAACGTAGGTTGTCTTTTGCACCTTAAATGCTAGACAATTAAATACGTGAATATATCTTTTTGCATAATTTTGTTATCAAATACACAAATCTTATGAGAGAATTTAACTACAGGTGAATAAAATCTGACTGAATTTCAATATGAAAGTCACAGTTTATGAGGCTAATAAATGAACTGACTACTTTATTATGATGTGTCTTACATTTTCGAATTAAAATATGTAGAGGATAAAAGAAACTTTAAGGTTCAGTATCTCAATACTGATAATAATAAAACAAGGTATAAAAAAGTTTTCTTTGTGTTAAGTTTCAGGTCAAAGATTTTTATCCATCTCAGTAGAAAACAATGGGCAATATTGTGTTTATTAATTTAGCTTTCAAATGACTGTGATCTTGGTACCATTGTTAAAATTGGGATTTTTAAAAATATTCCTTCTGTGCCTAATAATACTCAATTAAAATGTAGGACAATAAAAATTAATTCATTCAAATACAATTGTTATTTTTGTAAACAATTTTTTAAGCTTTCCAGTGAACCATGAAACATCTAAAAGTCTGATTTATAAGGAAGTCATTAAAGGTTGAAATTTGTTCTATTTTTTTTTTTTTTATACAATAAAAGCTGGAAAATGAGACCCGAATTTGAGAAAAATTGGGAAAATATAGCCAAAGCATCTTAACCTATCAACATACAGATCATTCAGCTAAAATAATTTTATAAAACAATATATTCCTGGTTAATATTATTATATTTGCAAAAACTTAAAGGACAAGATTCAACTGAAACATGAATTTAATTGGTCCAAATATCTGTTTTCCGGTGAAACCGGAACAAGTTTCTGAATTCCTGATCTATAAAACTTCATCATATGTTTGGAACTATTAGATCACTATCTATTCTTCATTTTCTGAGTTCAGACATGTTGATACGTTGATACATACTTTAGATGTTGTTGTTTTTTTAATCGTCGAAAGTGCTGTAGAGCACAGGTGTCAAACTCAAGGCTCGAGGGCCAAATCTGGCCTGACAACTCATTTTATGTGGCCCACGAGTGCTTTCAAAGTATATGATTATGGTACATTCTTCGCGTTAACCGTTACCACGAAACATAATTCATCATCCATCCACTAGGTGACAGAAAATCTATTTAATCTATTTCAAGAGTCATTCATGGTTCAAGAAAGATTGCAAGCAATCATGTTGCTGTCAAATAAAGTAAATAAAGTTAAAAAAGGAAAAAACTAAACTAAACTAATCATTTTGCCATGCAGCTTTCATGATTGCCCTTTTTGACAAGATTATCCGGCCCTTGACGACCTTGAAATTTAGTGATGTTCTCACCGAAAATGAGTTGGACACCCCTGCTGTAGAGCTAGTCTTAGGAGAGAGTTATGTGAAATTTTAAAGTGTAGTTCAGTACACTCCGTGTTTTATACGCCGTGTTCTGGTACGAGTCAATCTGCCAGTTTGTTGCACTTTTAAATTCACTCCAGCTGGGGACTTGTATCTCCTTTCGTAATTAACAGCTGTTAAGTATTTGTATTTTCTTTATTGATTAGTCTTATATGTTAGATATAGCAAACTGCATGCCAGATGTGAGAGAAGTGCTCATTAAATACATGTTTAGTGCATGAACGCTTGGTGTAAATACTCTTGGTGTTTGTGTTTAGAATGTTATAGGCTATAATGTGGTTTAGGTGCTAGTTTTGGCTGAGATTCACATCAGCAGCATTTATTTTTTTATTGTTATAATGTAACAACAAATAGTCACGTATACTCCTCTTCTCTCTTCAGATGCACTTTTGAAACATTTTATTCCCACGCCTAAGAATACTGGGTTTTTTTGTGGACTTTTTGTTTCGTAAGTAAAGAAAATGTTAGACAAGTTGTGCATCTTTTTGTGTGAGTGTATGAACACAGTGACTGGTGGTGGAACTGGCTGCAATGCAAGGGCCACTAGCTAACATCTTGCCCAAAATGGTCAGGGTTGGCTCCGGTGGGGCATGAACCTGCTGTTGCAATCTCGATTGTTGAAACTCACACCTCAGAAATGGAGGAAGGGTAAATTCACTTATGCTTTGCTCATGCCTCACTCTTGCGTGCTATGTGAATTAGGGCTTTGAAAGAAAAATTATTCTAGAACCTTAAGGATTCTATGTAGAGCCCGACACTAGAGTTTTTCTTTATCATAGATGTAAAGTACAACCAGTAAATGAAGATATATATCTAAAGATATATTCGATCCCTTGCAGCACTTATTTCTGTCCAGGCAGCTTTGATTAATTAAAGAATATATCACTCATAATTATAAGATTATACTTTTATTAAAAAAAAGTTCTATAAACAAGAAATTCATCATCGTTCATTTTCTGAACCGCTTAATCCTAATTAGGGTCACAGGGAGGCTGGTGCCTATCTCAGCCGACTCTGGTCGAGGGCAGAGTACACCCTGGACAGCTTGCCAGGCCATCGCAGGGCAGAAACACACTGACGGCAATGCAGCCTACTCTTGACGAAAATAAGCAATGGTTCTTTTACGTACCCACAGACAGTGAGAGACATGGCCGGCCTTTTATAACCCAGTTAACTGCACTGGGGGACAGCAGTGACAACCCGGTAACAGTGGGGCTTGAATCCCCGACCTTTGGATCAGTAATCCAGCACCCTACCACCGGGCCACCACTGCCCCAACAAGAAATTCATATCAAGTAAATTATGTTTTGGACAAACTATGGATAAATATTCTATTTATTCTTGCCCTGCTAGTGGAATCAGATCCTGGAGAAGCTACACTCTCTTTCGTGGGACATTGATTTACTCACTAGATAGCTCATATTGATTTTTATATTCCTGTTGAGATGCTTCCATTAAAACTGGCCTCCCTTCTTCCTTTTCATCTTCATTTAATAATCGTTCATAATTTACTTCAAAAGTTATTTTTCTGAAAATGATAGTTTGCCCTGTCTGCTGATGATGTCACTTCCATTACTGCAGGAATGGTTTCTAACTAGGAAATGGAATTTTAAGTGGAGAACTCAAATGAATGGAGTGAAATGTCCCAGTCACTCTTGAAATGTCGTTCAGCCAATCAAATTAGTGCACTGGAACTAACTGTAGTATAACTTACTTTGTTGTCATTTTTCTCTGAGGAGAGAATCTTTCATGTACAAAAACCATCCATTCATCCATCATCTATACCACTTATCCTTCAGGGTCAGGGAGCAAGATGGAGCCGATCATACCTGATTCAGGCAAGAGGCTAAGAATCTACTGCTGGGCTAACACACAAGCGATCAAACAAACACTCTCAATCGCACCTACAGACAATGTAGAGTAGCCAGGTGACATAATCTGCATGTGTTTGGACTGTGGGAGGAAACCAGAGCACCCAGAGGGATCATAGGAGGAATATGCAAACTCCATACAGATAAGACGCAAAACAGGTTAGAACCCAGAACCTTCATGTTGTGAGGGCACAGTGCTAATCACTATACCGCAAAGAGTGCTACATGTGTTTTTTTAAAGAATGTACAGCAGTGATGCAGTGATGATTATACACTTAACAAAATGAAGATAAATCAGAAACCAAGTACTATTCAAGTGCTTATTTCATGTAATATTGGATCATATTGATGAGAAGAAGTAAACAAACAACAATATATAGTAATAACAAAAATAACAGTCTCTTTTTTGAAAAAAAAGTCAATATTTATTGTGGCCACCCTTTACTATGATTACAGCATTTAACCTTTCAGGCATAGTGTTCACATATTTTTTAATTTCTTCACTCACTAAACCATTTCATGTGGTTTGAAGGTCATTCATGCTATGCAAAATAGAGAGAGAGAAAAAAAAAGAAATTGCGACACCTTTCAAAGTTTTTGTTTATTAGCCATACTTTTTCCTCAATATACTTGTCGGAATGATTTTTTTTTGGTGCTCATTGCCTACAATAGCATTGTTCAATACATTTTCACCCAAAAAATTATAGAGAAGTAAGTTCTTTTTATTAGGAGCCCTTTTAGACTAAAGTGGTGGTGTATAATCTTCACTGCACACTACTGTAATGAACTGATTGCAATAAAAAATGTGTGAATGCAGAGTTACCACAAAGGTGACTGCAAGGTTAAAGAGAATATATAATGACATATTTAATCCTAAGCTTTGTCATGTTTCTACACCAATTTTCGAGTGTGCTCTAAAGGGAGTCAGTGAGGTGAGATGAAAAAGGGCACCACGTGCGCGTTCTGGATGATTGAGAACCTGACATGTTGCCAAATGTGCCATCTTTGTTATTAGGGGGAGATAAATAGGTGAAGGACTTGCATGGGTTTAAATGTAGTCAGTGGTGTCGTGTTGCTGGGAATATGGATGGGGAAAAAATCATCCTGTTGTAAGAAACTACTGTTTCACTAAATACTCTGCTGAATATATCATGTCAGATGTCAGATTTTGTTCCCTGATCCCAGTTTTGTTATTCTTAATGTAATTCTACATTTTGTACATTCAGTCCCGTTATAGAAACAGACCCTACATGCCCCAGGCTCACACCTTACATGCTATTACTTCCATTTACTCTCCTATGTCTTTTATGACAGAATTTTATCCTTAACCTGAAATCCATTTCAGTTTTATTTATAGATTTTAGGAACATTTTATTAAAGAAAAAAAAAGAAAGCTTGGTAAGCAATAAGTTAAAGAGCAGCATTACTAGCTGTGTACACTGATATATTTAAAACATAGTGGTACTCTTTTGCAGGAAGATTGATATTTTGAATAGCAAGCCAGTCAATATAGTGAAACAAACCCCGTCAGGGGAATGCAAGAGATCCTGATCCCCCTGTCAGGGTTTATTTCACGATAATCATCAGACCAAAGTGCACATTATCTCTGGCTTGTATGTGTTTAAAAGTTGTGCCTATATGTTTTTATATATAGCATGATGGGAGGTACCTGTGATGGACTGCAGAATTGTTAAGGGTGTATCCCACATTTGCACAGTGTTGGCTGAGATGGGCTCCAGCCCACCACCCCCACCCATGACCCTAGTAGTATTAATAAATGGTTCAGCACATGAGTGATGAGTGAGTGAACAAATACACGTTTTAATTTATTAATGTACAGAACGTCACAGACTTTATAGCGATATGATCAAAAGCTTGTATTCCGACATAGGTCATTTCTCATTCCAATAATCATATGTACATTTTCTACAAAGTCAAAGAATAAATATAATAAATAAACAAACTTATTGATTTTTTTTTTTTTATCAGGAATGAAGCAGGTAAGTAGGGTCATTTTGTTCCATGGCATACAGTATCTGGGCGGCATGGTGGCGTAGTGGTTAGAATGCCCGCTTCAGAGCAAGAAGGTCCTGGGTTCGAGTCCAGAGCTCGGGCATTTCTGTGTGTTTCACACGTTCTTCCTGTGGTTGTGTGGGTTTATTCCAGGTATTCCAGTTTCCTCCCACGGTCAAAAGACATGCACATTAGGCTAAATGGCTGTTTCAAATTTGCTCCTTGGTGTGAGTGTGAAGGGTTGTGTGTGTGTTGGCCTGCGATGGTCTGCTGAGCTGTTCAGAGTGTACCCTGCCTTTACCCAGTGTCGGCTGGGATAGGCTCGCGTCTTCCTGTGACCCTAATAGTAGGATTAAGTGATTCGGCAAATGAGCGAGGGAGGGAGTGAGTGTGGTGTACAGTATCAGCACCCGTGTCTATTTCATGGCAGAGGAGTTGTCTTGTAAAATCACTATAAATAAATAATTAAAAAAGTAATTAAACAAGATGCTTGAAATGCATGCAATAAAATTCAAAAACTGTTTATGGCCGGGAATGTAGCCTTCATCCATCCATAAATCTATTATTTATACTGCTTATCCTTTAAGTTCTAGAAAGCTAGAAGCAGTCTCAGCTGATTTCAGTTATGAGGCGGGGTACACCCTGAAAGGGGTTACCAGTCTATCCCCGGGCTAACACAGACACAAGCAACCATTCACACTCACATTCATGCTAGGAATTAAAGGAGGTAAATAATAATTATACATTTGGTACAAGTGCATATTTTGGTAAGGTTCTTGATAGTAAGTGATAAAACAGTTTGCATTAGCTGTTATGCAATAAAAAATGTCTAGTAATCAAAACTAAATGTGTTTTAATCCATAATATTTAAATTGAGAGTCCTTATTTTACACACTGAATAATTTCAATAATGTCTTAAACAACATGTTTACCAGTAATTCCCTGGGGGGGAAAAGTTGACCTCTAATCCCTCCACTGTTCAGGGAATGCGTGCTCCTTGCTCACCTGTGTGTGTGTGTGTGTGTGTGTGTGTGTGTGTGTGTGTGTGTGTGTGTGTTCACTGCTTCAGATGAGTATATTCAGAGCCTAATTTTCCCACGTTGGCTTAAATAAATAGGGGAAACAGTTTGTATCTAGGTCTGTGCTAACTCAATCTTAGCAGCACCTATTCGTCCATTATGGGGGACAAACGAAACTGGTCGGGCAGTGATGGCTCAGTGGTAAAGACTCTGGGTTAATCATCTGAAGGTTGGTGGTTCAATTCCCAGTACAACCTGTCAGCCATTGTTGGGCCCCCGAGCACGGCCCTTAACCCTCAATTGCTCAGTTGTCTACAGAATGATAAATGTAAGATGCTCTGGATAAGGGCTTCTGCCTAATGCCATAAATGTAAACTGGAATGATGAGAGGTGGGGTACACTATGGACAATTTAGCAGACTGTCATTCAGAACAGAACCATCCCAAGAGCTGCATCCCTAAACAAGCCGTCCAGATGATGGAAATACTACCATAAAGAATAACATTTATTTTATTCTGTCCTATAAATTTGGGACAGCGAAAAAAAAGAGCATAATATGAAATGATAGGAGGTTTTCCATCATCATATTATACATTCATGATTATTATATTATACAGCACTGATCTGTTGTTTTCTTTTTGTAGATTTAATATCTTGGAACATCAAAAAGACAAGTTGGTTCCTGTTGTCAGTTATGTTATAGCTGCGATAAACCATAATTCCATCACCAGCATTGCTCTTCGCCCTCTCTTTCTTTCTTTCTGAAATAAATAAATAAATAAAAATACAGCCTTTACTGAGAAACCAGGAAGCACAGACTTCTCTATCCATGACAAAAATCATGACCACATTAATTAATATATTTTCTTAAACAATGACCTTTCATTTTAATTTTACATTATGTGGGGAAGTGGGTGGCATGCTGGCATAGTGGTTAGCACGTCCGCCTCACATCAAGAAGGTCCTGGGTTTATGTCCCGGATTCAGTGAGGGCGTTTTTGCGTGGAATTTGTGTGGGCTTCCTTCGGGTGCTCGGATTTCCTCCCACAGTCCGAAAACATGAACATTAGGCTTATTAGCTGTTCTGAATTGCCCCTATGTGTGAGTGGTTATTTGTGTGTTGACCCTATGATAGACTAGCGAGCTATTCAAAGTGTTCCCTGCGAGAGGCTCCAGCCTCTCTGAAACCATAATAGGATTAAACGGTTCGGCAAATGAACAAATGAATGAATTATTTGAGGAAGTATGTAGTGCCGGTCAAGTCTCAGTGTGAGAGCTGTTACTGTAAAAACAATGAGGTGTTAAAAGGAGCGCATTATTATGAACCTATTATTCTTATTACAGCCAGAGCTACTTTATGAGCTCACTGGTAACACTGCAAGGTATTAAATACACCACAGAGAAACAAATCATATATTGTGAGTCATATAGATATCACAAATTTGTTGTGATATGTATATGATTGGGCGGCATGGTGGTGTAGTGTTTAGTACGTCCACCTCACAGCAAGAAGGTCCTGGGTTCAAATCAAGGGCTTTGGTGTTTCTTTGTGGAGTTTGCATGTTCTTCCTGTGCTTACGTTGGCTTCCTCTGGGTCCACCGGTTTCCTCCTACAATCCAAAGTCATGCATATTAGGCTAATTGGCTATGAGTGTGATTGTGAATTGTTGTGTGTGTATTGGCCCTATGATAGACTGGCAGGTTGTTCAAGGTGTACCCTGCCTTTGCCTACTGTCGGCTAAGATAGGCTGCAGCGAATGAGTGAGAGAGCGTATATAAATCAAATATACAAAATCTATTTTCACTTACTTTGTCAGCCTTTAAGCTCCATAGAAGTATTAATAACTACTAGGATTTATGTGTGTTTGGATCTATATATCTATAAAATTGCATTGGCCCCATTTTATTTGTAACCGAGATATCGTGTTAGTATGCTGCAGAGTGTTTAGTGTGGGGGAAAAAGAGGTGTGGTACAGACTCTTAAATTACAAAATCCGGGCCAGTATTTATCTCAGAACTTCTTAGAGCCTAGATCTAATAATGTTCTTAATCATTAAACAGTCTGCTATGAAGAACACGTCACTCTAAAACTTTTATTTCCCCTCAGTAGATTTGTCACCTTATTACCAATTGAAATGAGGATTATACAAGACTTATGATAAGCATCATTCCCATGTATGGTAAAGTTCATATCTAATGGCTATTAACATAATTACAGTTTTTACTCTCTGATTAAATGAAGGAAGCAATGAGGCGAGGGCACTGGATTATTATACGCACACAGTTACAGTTATACACTCAACACCTGAGTGCTGGATATAAAGCTGTGCTTGGCACCGCCTTTAATCTGCATGTGTGAGACTGAAAGAGTGGCTGAGACGAAAGAAAATCCATAGACAAGCTACAGATTGTCTCCATTTCACTACAGATGATGATATTAGTCTAAGGCTCTTGGGAGTCTACCCTCTTTACAGTTTCTTCTGTATGTGCCAAGTTGGATTCATAAACCTTTTATTATTGAGCAGACAGTGCACTAAACAGAATGGTTTGTAATTCAAACCAAGTTTAATCTGTATGCTGGTTGAGTGCCTGGGAGTCCTCTGGAGGTTAAACATCCTTCGTTTGTCTATTTTCACTGAACGCTTTATCCGGTAAGGGTTAAGATGGATCCAGAGCCTATAAAAGGAACACTGGGCACTAGGAATGGGCAATATCATATATATAATACTATAATGTATCCTGATACTAATGGGCCCAGAGAAAACTCAGATGGATGCAAACACTCATACAGAAGTCTGCACAAATAGTAATCTGAGCTTAAGGTAGAAAACCACACCCTTATAGTTAGATGATCTAAATTTTGTAATCTGGTATGGATAACATATGATCTCACAGTTTTTGCAGTGTAGCCTATTAATTGAAATTTAAAGGGGAGATATTATTTCCTTTTTTTGACCCATAAATGTTGTTACAGTGTTGAATAGCCATGTTAGACAACACCAGAGTGTAAATAACAAGGTTAGCGCATGTTTAAGTTTTCTATAAATTTCAGGCGACCAATCAGAGCACAGTAGGCACAGAGAGCAAAAAGACGGTAAATGGGAGGAGGAAGCCAAACAGCGTGTCCAATGTGCTCACTCAATATTAGTGTTTCAGCGTTTTTTGGATTAGAAGTTGTACTTTGGTGCTCCACTGGTGTCTGCAATTAAAAATAGAGGTCTGACAATGGGTACAGTATCTGACCTTTAGTATTGTATTTGCTCACCGATATTAACCATAATATATATAATATTTAACAATTATTTACCAAGAGCAAGGTGGATGTGACTGAATAGGCCCCTGAGATGGAACGTCAATTCCGCAATCCACCAAGCCTGAGGTAACAGCATAGTTTTAAAGTCATTCAAAGTTTCGGAATATACTACAAGGAAATGTGTCCAAAATGCGCTCTGAAATGGCATGTTTTAAAACTTGTTCAAAGTGTTAGTATATACTACACAGAAAAACAAAAAAGCAACTAAAATGTGATACTTTATATTATTTTTCCATTTTTAAACTCCACGTGACTGAGACAAAACACGTGTTCATAATTCAACCCAGCCAAGTGTTCATAATTTTGATTTAAGTATTATCCACTCAGGATAATGTTTTTTAATCCCCAGATAGAAGACCAGTCAGATTGTGCCATTTCCAGGAAGTATATACTGATTAATCATGTATCAATCAAGTAAGGGATAAGCTAGAGTGAGTAAAGATGAGTGAGCCAGTCATAATGACGAACTAAACCCCTTTAAGGTGATTTGAGACCTGATCCTCCTGAAAGAGTTTATTTCATGCTCACTGTACATTATCTCTCTTATTACATAACCACTTACAAAATAATAATCATTATTATTATTATAATTCATTCATTCATTCATCTTCTTCCGCTTGATCCGGGGTCGGGTCGCGGGGGCAGCAGCCTAAGCAGTGAGGTCCA
>JBCNYH010000003.1:23056234-23069022 GCA_039654325.1 Tandanus tandanus
GTCGTGTGATAGGGAAGGCAAAAAGTTGATGGGTGGGAATTGGATACGACTAAATTAGGGAGAAAAATGGGGGGAAATCCAAAAAAATTAAAACAAATTAAAAAAAAAGAGAGCCAGGCCATAGTGCCCATACCACAAGATTATGCAACTCAACCACCCAAACTGCAAACTTTAACCTGAATAGTAATGGCATCCATATCATAGAGTAAGAGATAGAGGTTTTGACCTGATCTGCCATAACCCACAATATATTTCATGTAAACTTACCCATACTCATCTGACCCATGGGTTATATGTTGACCTGTGCATTATTACTGGGCATCCACTAAAATGAAGTAGTTTTAGAGAGAGAAGACCCTTGTAAGAGAGGCCACCAGATCCCCCAAGACAAGTCTGAAACATCTACAGGGTTTCATGGTCAAAAGAAATAAAAAGCATGGATCCCAAAGCAATATTATATTCAGTTTTATTTTGTATAGTGCTTTTTTACAATTAATATCTACAAAAAATGTCTACAGTATATTGCATTCATCTGGCCTGTATGGCAGGGTGGAAAGAAGAAAGATATTTACATTTGGACCCCAGTTTAACATTTGCACAAAGACACCCCAAGGATTTCACAACAAACTGGAAGAAGGTTTTGTGCCATATAATGCCTTCCACAATTATTGGCACCCTTGTAAGGATTTACAAAACATGTTAGAATATAATTCTTTGTTTTTGTTAAGCAGCTTCATCTCTCACTGAAATTTAAAAATGAAAAGGTTGTTTATTGTTAAAAATGTAAAAAAATAATAATAATAATAATAAAATTCAACCTTAAAATGAAATGAATTTATTTCTAGAAAAACAAATCACACATCAGAAAATAATGATTTTAATGAAATGACATGTGCCATGATTATCGGCAGTGAATTTCCTCCAACAAGATATTATAAGGTTGGAATACAGAGCACTACATTCGAGATTATTCCTCTTTACACAGTCTCTTCAGGGTCCTGGTCCCTCTTTTGTGCACTCTCCTCATCCCACACATCTTCCTCATCCAGCTCATCCCGACAATGCTTAGTGGGGTTCATGTCAGTGGACTAAGATGGCCAGGGCAGAAGCTTTATTCTGTGGTTAGCTCACCATTCTTGTGTTGAATTCTGGTGACACAGTTTTAGCTTCTTGACAGAGCCAGCCAGATTTTTATTTAAAATGACCTGTTAGTTGATAGAGTCTATGATGTCATGGGGGGAAGGGGGTGGGGGGCTGGTGGTGGTTGTAACAGTCCAAAATGGGTATTTTCAGGCGACTAGCTATTTTTTACTTATGATTTATGAAGGTCGACACACTTCTCCCTCATTTGGTTTGTGTGTTCTCTTATCTTTTCCATGTTGATGGATGACGAAGGGAATTTGGTCCCTGTGTTCTCATATTTATACCCCCAGTTATTCAGGATGTCATGTATCACAGCTTGAAATTTCCTGCACACTCCAAATAATATATACACCAAAATATACAGTTGAAATGAAAACATGTTTCAGTTACATTGTGTGCACTATGATTTCCATGGGGTATATCAGCAGTATGCCAGTTATCGTGGCATATGTATTTACTAATGATTGATTGTTTTTTCTCTGAATAAATGCATTTCAATTAAAGGTTGGAGGGTTTTTTTGTTGTTCTTCATTTTTTCAGTGCGAGATGAAGCTACTTACCCAACCCTTTTTACCAATCTCTTCAAGAGTGCTAATAATCATGGAATGTACTATATCAGAGCCAAATAGAATTTTTTGGCATACATTTTGGTATAAGTTTAAATTCTATATCTTTTTTTCTGTAAAATGGCTTGGTAACAATACCATTATGAGGCTATTATAAACAAAACGGAAACACCATCCTGACTTGGAAGCATGGTGTTGGAAGCATCATTTTGTGGGGTCTGCAAAAACTGAGGAGCTTCTCAAGATTGAGGGGAGGATGGATGGATCCACATACATGGAGATTGTAGAGACGAACCTGGTGAAATCTGAAAAATGTCCAAAATGGGTGAAATTAATATTGATCGCAGACATATGGCCAAAGCTGGATAGGAACAAAGTGGATGTTTTTCGAGTGTCTTAATCAAAACCCTGACCCAAACTGTCTTATTTAATATCTATCAATTGACTTGAAGTCTGCTGCCCTCAATGAAATGAAATAATTTCACTGTTTGAAGGCGGGGTACACCCTGAACAGCTTGCCAGACCATCAGAGGGCCAACACACATACAACTTTTCACACTCACACCTAGGGACAATTTGGAACAGCCAATTAGCCTGGTGTGCACGTCTTTGGACTGTGGGAGGAAATCCTGAAGGAAACCCACACAAGCAAGTGAGAACTTACAATCTCCACACAGAAACACCCGAGCCCGGGAATCGAACCCAGGACCTTCTTGCTGTGAGGCAGACATGCTAACCACTACACCACTGTGGCACCCTTAGTTTGTTCAATTCTTTTTCGTCGAATTAAAATAAATCGAGTGCATTAGCGAGGTATGTAATGGGAAGTTTATGGAACCTGACAACAATGTAAACATTTTGAAATGTGTCATTCATTTTCTATTTACTTTATAATGTGTACATGAGCACCTTACCACAGATGGAATTTGTAGCGACGTGAAAACTTTACTGCTTTCTTTGCAGGAAGGAGTTTTGCGAGCTGTGCCTGGTAAAGGAGAGGCTGACAGACAAGGTCTACGTGTGCAAGAAATTTCTCAAGAAAGATGGCAAAAAAGTGCGAAAAGCTGCCAAGAACGAGATCATGATCCTGAAAATGTAGGGGATAGTTCAAAACAATATTTTGTTTTAATCAATATTATATCTCTCACTTGACATTCTGTTTGGGGGCAGCCGTAGCCCAATGGTTAGAGAAGCAGCTTTGGGACCTAAAGGTCGATGGTTTGATTCCCGAACCAGTATGAAAAATGTGTGGTGGTGGGGGAGTGAGCTGCACCTTCCCTTCCTCCATCTTCATGGCTGAAGTGCCCTTGAGCAAGGCTCCTAACCCCCAACTGCTCTCAAGGTGCCACAGTGTGTGTGGAAGCTCACTGCTCTGAGTGTGTGTGTGCTCACTTTGGATGGGTTAAATGCAGAGGCAATCATTTCCCTTGCAGGATTAATACAGTATATCAAAAAAAACAAACAGTCAAAAAAAAAACATCAGCAGCATGTGATGGGTCTGGGTCCGAGAAAAACAGGAAGCGACAGATAGAAAGAGACAAAAAGAGAGAGACATAGATAGAGGAAAAGGAAAGGGGCTAGTTTAAAGAGTGACAGAGACAGACAGAGATGGTGAGAAAAGGGAGAGATTGAGCATTTGAGTTCCGTGGAGAGATACATAGATCAGCTCATCTAAACAATAAAAGGCAGTGCGAGAGGGAGAAAGAGAGAAAGATGTGGGAATCAAGAGAAAGAAACAGGCCACTTCCTCCGTTCCAAGCCCAGCAGGTTGCTATATATAAAGCAACTCTTCTTACTAGTTAGAAAATAGAACAACTATTTATTGTGACCTTTTCTTTTCAGGGTCAACCACCCAAACATTCTGAAGCTGATAGATGCGTTTGAGACCAGGAAAGAGTTTTACATCATCCAAGAATTGTGAGTCGGACATCTGTGTAGCGCTGATCCTTTACATCATCCAACACCTGGTATTCATTTCTTGTCAGTTTAGGATAACAAGACATTTGCATAAAGATTAGACTGTACATTTGTAAATAATAAACTTTTGCTCATACACAACCAGATTCAAGTAACATTCTGTCTTATTGATGGATTAGTAAGTAGTTCAAATATTAGACAAAGGATTGCAGAGAGTCACAATCTAATGCTCTAAACATTATTCCCTGCAAGAGTAGATGTCTGTCCACTGATGGAATGAAAGTATAGTACATCGTTTCTTACTGTGTGTGTGTGTGTGTGTGTGTGTGTCAGGGCCACAGGTGGGGACGTGTTTGATTGGATCCTGGATCAAGGGAACTACACAGAGAGAGATGCCGCCAATGTAATTCGACAGGTCCTAGAGGCAGTGGCCTACCTCCACTCTCTCAACATAGTTCACAGGAACTTAAAGGTGGGTTTAACATACATTTATATGCCACTTTCTGTTTTTGCTACCATTTACTACCGGTCCGGCAGTATTATATAATCTTGCAAGGTTGTAATGAGTGCTGGATGACTTTATCATTAGCTTAAAATGATGCTGTCGTAAACCTGCAGCTATGGGAGGATGTGATTCATTAGTTGCGAAGAGGAGCTTTTGTGGGCTGAGAGAGAGAGAGAGAGAGAGAGAGAGAGAGAGAGAAAGAGAGAGAGAAACCCAATCACTGCAGGGTATCAGAATCAGTAATCAGAGATATTACACAAGCTCACAGCCCTGTTTGACTCATAAAACTGTACAACCATGATATAATAGATGGCCCCTTATGGTTAGTGTTAATGTGCAAAATGTATCTGATGGAAATAAATAGTATTATGGCCCATTATGATCCTCATTTATCCTTCAGTAGTCTGTCATACCATATCTTCCTCTACTAAGAAGCTCAACATGGGTTTCTACTGCCCTCTAGTGCCTCAACACAACACAGCTCCTGTAACATCTGCTTTTAATATGCTTACCACTGACTCCCTCACTCATTTCTCAGTCATTCATTTGCCAAACTGATTAATATCTACAGGTGCAACTCGAAAAATTAGAATATCGTGCAAAAGTTCATTTATTTCAGTAATTTAACTTAAAAGGTCAAACTAATATATTATATAGACTCGTTACATGCAAAGTGAGATATTTCAAGTCTTTATTTGTTATAATTTTGATGATTCTGGCTTACAGTTTATGAAAACCCCAAATCCAAAATCTCAGAAAATTAGAATATTGTGAAAAGGTTCAGTATTGTAGGCTCAAAGTTTCACACTCTAATCAGCTAATTAATCCAAAACACCTGCAAAGGGTTCATGAGCCTTTAAAAGGTCTCTCAGTCCGGTTCAGTAGAATTCACCATCATGCGGAAGACTGCTGATCTGACAGTTGTGCAGAAAACCATCATTGAGCTCCTCCACAAGGAGGGAACACCTCAAAAGGTAATTGCAAAAGAAGTTGGATGTTCTCAAAGTGCTGTATCAAAGCACATCAATAGAAAGTTAAGTGGAAGAAAAGGGTGCACAAGCAACAGGGATGACCACAGCCTGGAGAGGATTGTCAGGAAAAGGTCATTCAAAAGTGTGGGGGAGCTTCACCAGGAGTGCACTGAGGCTGGGGTTAGTGCATCAAGAGCCACCACACACAGATGGATCCTGGACATGGGATTCAAATGTGGTATTCCTCTTGTCAAGCAGCTCCTGAACATCACAAACAGAAGCGTCTTACCAGGGCTAAAGAAAAAAGAACACACAATCCAAGATGCTTGAAGTCCAGTGTGAAGTTTCCACAGTCTGTGATTTGGGGAGCCATGTCATCTGCTGGTGTTGGCCCACCGTCTACCATGACATTTTAGAGCGCTTTATGGAGATGGTGATGCAGGACTTGGCACCTGCCAAAAGTACCTAAACCTGGTTCAATGACTGTGGGATTCCTGTGTTGGATTGGCCAGCAAACTCGACTGACCTGAACCCCATAGAGAATCTATGGGGAATTGCCAAGAGAAAGATGAGGAGAGACGTGAGACTGAACAATCAGACGATTATTGCTATTGAAGTATCCTGAATTATTGAATTATGCTATTGAAGTATCCTGGTCTTCCATAACACCTCAGCAGTGCCACAGGCTGATAGCATCCCTGCCACGCCGCATTGAGGCAGTAATTCATGCAAAAGGGGCCCAAACCAAGCACTGAGTACATATGCGTGATTACACTTCTCAGAGGGCTGATATGTCTATTTAAAATTCCTTTTTATTTATTTCATGTAATAATCTCGTTTTCTAAATTATAACAAATAAATCACCTTTTGATTTGAATTACTGAAATAAATGAACTTTTGCACGATATTCTAATTTTTCTAGTTTCACCTGTATTAGGGTCACGCTGATGCTGGATTCTATTTTAGCTGACACTGGAGAAAGGCGGGGCACACCCCGAACAGCCCCCCCCAACACACACACACACACACACACACACAAAACCATTCATACTCCTATACACACCTAGGGGCAATTTGGAACAGACAGACAGCCCAACGTGCATGTCTTTTGGAGTGTGGGAGGAAACTGGAGTCCCAGGAGAAAACCCACACAAGCACGGGGAGAACATGCAAACGACACTCAAAAATGCCCAAGCCTGGGACTTGAACCAAGGGCCTTCTTGCTGTGTGGAGGTCATGCTAACCAGTATGCTACCGTGAAGCCCATGTGCTTACCAGCATCTTTATATATTAAAGGACACATTAACATGTAAGGAATTAGTTCTTTTTTTTGTGTGTGTTTTGTGTGTTTTTCAGTTGGAGAATTTGATGTACTATACAGAGAACAACCATAATAAAGTAGTCCTTCGTGATTTCTATCTCTCCCGGTTTGAGAATGGCTCCATCACTGAACCCTGTGGAACACCGGAGTATCTGGGTACATACATAAGTCAGCAGATGATCGTTCGATACTATGCTAGTTGTGTGCCTATGTTCTCTTATCTTCATGGCTGTTTTTTTTTCCTCCCAGCCCCTGAGGTGGTAGCTAGACATCGGTATGGAAGGCCAGTGGATTGCTGGGCCATTGGGGTCATCATGTACATGCTGTAAGCTTGCATTATACACAGTAGACAGAACGTAATGTCAGTATAAGCCTTGCTTTTCCATGACTTGATGACATTCCCAGGAATACAGAGTAATTGGCAAATTATTTTTTGATACATGTTATATAGATTGAATACACAGTTAACATGATCATACAACACACATCATTTTCAGGCTGTCAGGAAATCCTCCCTTCTATGATGAGACAGAAGAGGAGAACACAGACATGCACAATCGTATTATCTTCTGCCGAATTGTTGCGGGAGACTATGAGTTTGACGCTCCTTATTGGGATGACATATCACCTGCAGGTACGCAAAAGATACTGTTCTGTATAGAGATTGGGGGGCTATGGGGGGTGGACACTAATTCAGTTACTCAGCTCCAATTTTTTTTTTTTATTATTATTATTATTTTTATTTAAATTATTAAATTCAAGCATGTCTGCCTCACAGCAAGAAGGCCTGGGTTTGATTCCCAGGCTCGGGCGTTTCTGCATGGAGTTTGCATGTTCTACCCGTGCTTATGTGGGTTTCCTCTAGGAACTCCAGTTTCCTCCCACAGTCCAAAAACATGCACAGTAGGCTAATTATCTGTTCCAAATCGCCCCAGGTATGAGTGTGAATGGAGGCATGATGTCCATGATCTTCTTGATTTGAGTGAATAGTGATGAACGAGATGGGTCGTGGGATCGAATTGTGATGATCTTGAGGGGACTTGATGGATTCGTGATGATCTTGAGGGGACTTGATGGATTCGTGATGATCTTGAAGGGACTTGATGGATTCGTGATGATCTTGAAGGGACTTGATGGATTCGTGATGTTCTTGAGGGGACTTGGTGGATTCGTGCTGATCGTGGCAAAATTTTTGACTGTCCAAAATTTACGATTTGACACCAATCGTGATAGAACGTGGGAACAGTACAGCTTAACAGACCTTAACAGAGTTTGATGCACTATAGTGGATCTTTCCAAGTGAACTTGGAAACATGATTCCTTCAAGTTTCTCATCCTGGATGCGAGCTGCCTCTTTTTTTTTTACCCTAATCATGCTCCAAGCATGCTCATAAATCGTGGAGCTCCGTGCTTTTTTAAATCGTGGACATCACGGCCCAGTGTAAACCCAAGGTTAGAAAATGAATGAATGATTAAATTTGAGATGATGAAAAGCTGCTATTCCTTTAAAATCCTACAGGTGGCGCACTCTAAACTATTCACACTTTGGCAGGTAGCACAGCATCCCGTGTGATAGGAGTGAATTATTTGCTAACTTTATGTAGAAAAAATAATTATCAAACTTTGTTTTATATTGTTGAAAGTTTAAAATTGTGACCAAAAATTTGAGTTATAGAATTGCGATACTTAGAATCGCGGTACAAATCAAATCGGCACCTAGGTATCTTGATATCGTATGGGGTGTTCCCTGTTGATTCCTACCCCTAGTTCATTTTCCTGCTGAATGGCACTGTAGCATTAGCACAGTGGTTAGCACGTCCGCCTCACAGCAAGAAAGTCCTGGTCTCGAGCCCCAGGCTTGGTGAGGGTGTTTCTATGTGGAGGTTGAATGTTCTCCTTGTGCTTGTGTGGGTTTCCTCAGGGTACTCCAGTTTCCTCCCACCGTCCAAATAAATGCATATTACGCTAACTGGGTGTTTCAGATTGCCTCTAGTTGTTGATGTGAGTGTGAATGTGTGTGTGTATGTTGCCCTGTAATAATCTGGCAAGCTGTTCAGGGTGTGCCCTGCCATTGCCCAGTGTCGGCTTAGATAGGCTCCAGCCTGCGACCCTAGTAGGATTAAGTGGTTCAGCAAATGAGTGAGTAAGAACATTTCTTGCTTTTACAGCTAAAGATTTGGTGTGTAGGCTGATGGAGGTTGACCAGATGCTGCGAATTACAGCACAAGATGCCCTGTGGCATGAGTGGTACGCTGCATATAGAGTATTAATACTAACATATGGATCATTTATTTGCACAAGCTTCTATAGAGCTCTATTTTGCAACATGCTATTATGTGGAATTGGCAGGATTGCTGGAAATGGAGCCTCCGAAAAAAACCTGAAGGACGGAGTGTGTGCACAGTTCGAGAAGAACTTTGCAAAAGCCAAGTGGAGGGTAAGATATTAAATGGGATTCTGTTGCCTGTATTTAATGTGATGTTGTACTCTGTTTTTGTGAATGAAATGTAAAAAAAAAAACATGTATATAGATGACAAGGACAGTTTTATTGAGGTTGTGCATGACAGAATGTGAGACTAAGGGTTCTGATTACTCTGTTAAACATTTCCTTTCCCCTTGCATGGGATACCCAGGAACTGAAGGTACTGTTATTCTCTGTCAAACAGGAAGGAGGCATGGACTCTTTTCTCTGCCATGACAATCAGACTTGAGCACTCGTATCTCCTCTAGCAGCACCTATTATACAAAGAGCATTAACTGCAATTCCAACAGCTTGCTGGCACCTGCCATCTTGAGGAAATATGCAGTTCAAGTCTGATTGCTGAAAAGAACCTTTATCTGTTCAAGCCTCCCTCTGTCTGGACAATAGATGGCAAGCCTGTCACTGCCCAGCTATTCCCATATGCTTCCAATCACATGCACTCCAGCTCTATACTCACACTGAGTTCTCCTAAGCCCTCCACTGTCACAGACGGAACACCTCACTAAAGTTTCATTGAAGTGTCACGTGTTTGTGTGAGGCGCTATCATGTGTCTGTGTGTCTGTCCTACAAGAGATACGGCAGCAGGTTGAGGGACAGAGGAGTGAAGAGAAGTCATTGTATCACATGATTAACTGTGTCCCTGATCCATCGGCCTATTCTAGTCCACCTTGTGCTACTACCAAACGTTATTTACCTTTAATCAAATGAAGCATTTTCTTAAGCTTTTCACAAAATAGCATCAAGTTTAAAGACTGTTAAAAGCAAAACTTGTACTTTAGTCTGACATCACTGCATATTAAAGTAGTCCAGGGATGAAGGGTGTCTTCACACTTGAATACCAAGAATCCATTTTGTTCATTTTCACAATTCTTTTTCCTCCTTTTTTTGTATTTATTTAGTGTTTCCTTTATGGCATGATTGTGATTTTGGGGGTTTGGTATAATGTCCAAACACAATTCATTATCTTTGAGCTGTAGTCACTTGTGTACGATTGAGGCACTGTTTCCTGTAGAGACCACACAACGCCTTTCCTTCCGTTATTTTCAAATAAGAAATACCGTGACAAATGAAACCACCAAGCCCCACTGGATAGCCTGCATATATGAATTCTACTTTTTTCCAGACAGCCAGGGCATTTCCTTTCAAACTAATGAAGTTTTCCCATCTGTTTGCCAAGTAGCAGCATGAACGTTGAGGGCAGCATGGTGGTGTAGTGGATAGCATGTCTGCCACACAGCAAGAAGGCCCTGGGTTCGAGTCTCAGACTCAGGTGTTTCTGTGAAAGGAATGTGTTGTTATAATACTGGTTTGGCTGGTACAAAAACTGATTCACCCCGGCTGTATTTCCACAAAAACAAGATAATTATTTGCCAAAATGGTGTTTAGTACACCGTAGGCGTTATTCAAATAGTGGAAACCACCGAATATTGCCGAGTGAGTCCGGGATGTAATAATAGTGATACTTTTAGACAGTTCACCATCCACCTTCACTAGAATTTACATACTGTGTTGTGATATGTGCTCTGTGGTGGGTTTTAGTGATGTGATACAACCAGTAAAATACAATATTAAGGCAACAGATTAAAAGTTAGGCTAAAGTTCTTGGCAAGGAAACAGGTTATGCGAAAAACTCGACTAGTTCTGAAGGAAACAGCCCTGACAGTCATCCACTCAGCTGTAAATCCATGGTTTAACTGAAAACATCCCAAGTGTGAAAACACTCTGAATGTACTCTAGGTTGAATTTTTGTTGTTGTTGAATAAAAAATGCCTATTCCTTATTTTCTTGTTCTCTTTTTCAGAAAGCGATCAGAGTAACTACATTCATGCAGCGCCTTCGGGCCTCGGATATGGGCTCTACAGAAGTGGCAACAGGACAGAGGGGTGTTCAGGCTGATGGAGGAGAAAGTGAAGAAGCCCTTACTGACTCTGGGGGAGATTCATCTATGAGCATGCCTAATGAGATGACTGTGGAAAACACACCAGTTGAGGGTCAAGACAGAAATGTGCAAGAGGAGAAAGAAACAGTAGCTACAACTTCACTCTCGGAAATGTCAAAACCACTTTCACAAACCGACTCCTCAACCCAAACACAAGGGGAGGAGCAAGACATGGTGGGTAAGAAGAAAGCAACTGGAGATGGCTCTCACAAAATAGCAGGTGATTTGGTTCAAGAGAAGCCAGAGGCATGCCCGGAACCCAACTCCAGTGTATACACAAAATCCTCTGACTGCCAAAGAAACAAATTTACCACAGAGAAAGAAGTCATAGAGAAGAAACTTACACCTGATACCCAAAACCGTCGCAGAATGGCTGCTAACTTGTCTCTGGATCATGGGGTAGGGCATGGTCCCAAGACTAGCAGTCCAGCTGTTGAGAAGGAACAAGCAGTAGCAAATGAGAAGGCAGATGCAGCAGGTAAGCAGGAAAAATCCCCTGGTAGTTGGTGTCAGACCCAGCTTCCGGAGACGGTAGCGGAGGGTCAGGTAGGTGCTGGGACGATAGGAGAGAGTAGTCCCAGAAGTAGAGAGAGGGAAGGAGGCACAAGAGACAAGTCAGGAAGGCAAGTGCACAGTTTGTATGCTAGTATAGATTCTTCGAGTTTGGGTCGTAAGAAGACTGTGTATGTGCAAGAACAGAGAGATACAAGCCATGGTGCTGCTTGTAGGAATCCATACTCTTCTCCTTATTCTGTTAGCAGTGGGCCAGCATACGATGATCTACATGGAGAGGATGCTAGTGCAGACTGGCAAATGGACAGTGTGATTGAACAGATAGAAAAGCAAATGGTTGCTGTACTTGAGAAGATTGAAGGTGATATGCCGTCCTTACTGGAGCAGATCAGGGACTGTCCTGAGAGTTTGCCAAGAGCAAAAAGCGCCCAGTCTTCCCCTTCATTTCATCATCGCTCCTACCAAGACCATTCTACTCCACCACCTCTTCCTACTACCCCACGTCCACCCCTGCCCTCTTTACCACACCTCACCATTCCCCCGCCCTCCTACCCACCTCCAAACCCACCCACTCAAACCCAAAGTCTCAGCCAACTGGCCGCTGATCAAAATGATAGAGATGGACAAAGGGGCACTTCAAAACTCAGCCAGTCGCCAAGAGGAGGAGGGTCAGGCAGAGGCTTATGAGGCTTATGTGAGCAAAAATAAGTCGGAAGAGAAGCTAAGGACAACTCTTAGGAGTCATGGATGTCAAAGTAACAGCTTTGAAGCTGTACACTTTTTATTTTTATTTTTATTTTTTTTTATCTAAATTATACAGTAGCTTTGCTGCTCTTTGCTTTTAGTTAAGAAGAGTCATGAACAGCTGCATCAGTGCTGAAGATGGTTTCTAGCAGAAAAGCACAATTGCATGTTCAAGGCTTTGGGGACTGTTATGAACACAAAATTATAGGGTAACATCCCCATATGTGCATTCTCAGACCTAGCTTAAATACACCACATAACAATGGGATGCGAGAGGAGACTACTGCCTAAATACCTGTAAATACATCTATTCGGCATTATAATACTATAGAGAGTACTCCTATTTTTTGTGAGTAATTTCATAACCACAGTCCAGTGGTTTTCATCGAATCGATCAGAGGTAAGGGTGCTTGGCTTGTGCACATGATACATTTTTAGACAGGTACAATGTAGAATAAAGTTAAGTTTAAAGGAAAACATGCATATATATTCTGCTTCATGCTAATGGTCAACGTCTTTATGAGTTACTTTTGCCGTCATAATCTGGTTAGTGCACTGCTGCCATCATATATCATTCATGCACACGACATCCCCACTGAAATACATCACACTGGGACAACAGTCTGGGGAGAATGCTATTTTGGAGAACTAGTTTCAAGAAAGGAAAAAAAAAAAAAAAATATAT
>JBCNYH010000003.1:23088710-23112173 GCA_039654325.1 Tandanus tandanus
TATATATACACATACACTATTAATTCCTCAAGGGAAACTTTGACCTCGGCATTTAGCCCCTCCAAAGTGAACACAATCTCGGAGCAGTGGTCTGCCACACATTGTGGTGCCCAGAGAGCAGTTAGGTGCCTTGCTCAAGGGCACTTCGGCCATGTATGTGGAGGAAGGGAAGGTGCTGCCACACATTTTTCCTGCTGGTTTGGTAATCGAACCAGCAGCCTTTCGTTCCCAAACCAGTTCTCTAACCACTAAGCATGAAAAATGTCAACAGCCAAAATGCTTGTGGGTGCTACATAAATAAATTCATTAATAGCATCTTAAATAGACTGATCGTATTTGAGCTATAATTTATGTTGAGAAAATATCTTCATCATAAACTTAGTTTTACTTGTGCTGTAATAAAAATTTCATTGAGTGGCCTGTGAGTAAGCATTGTGCGAGATGAACATCTCATTGTATGCTCTGGCTTGAGACCTCCTATTCATCATAGCAGACATCCCTCAGCCAGTTTAATAAAGTACTGCAGGTGAGGCCAGGGAGACTTCAGAAAAGTGTCTCGCTCCAAAACTGAAAGATGAGACCGCCCAAAAAATACATACATTTAATGTAGGTGAAATATCTAAAGAATAGCAAGTCTACTTATTTATTTATTTTTGTGCTATAGTTTGTTTGGTTTCTTCTCACAGTCCAAAGACATGCGCATCATGCTAACTGGCTGTTTCAAGTTGCCCCTAGGTGTGAGTGTGGTTGTGTGTTGCGTTGTGATGGTTTGGCAAGCTCTGCAGGGTGTACCTCGCCTTCGCCTAGTGTCAGATAAGATAGACACGAGCCTCCCCACAACCCTAGGATTTTAAGAATTTAGTGTTATTACCTGTTGTCACACTTTGACACTGTTGGTGCTGTAGTGAGTATGTACTTGTGCTTACAGAGGAATGCTGGTTGAGTAGGCAGTCCTTCAGTGTAGCCCACACACATTAGCATCCATTCTGCTTAGAGTGTGGAGGTATGCGGATCAGGCCACCTCTGAATGTGGGATGCCCAATCAGACCCATGTGAATCTTAAGGAAGCATTTTAACTAGCTTCACACCCATACTCCAAGCTGTCCACTTCTCCCAGGACCCCTATTACTGTCAGGTTTGAGAGAGTCCTAGGTGCCAGCATGTGAACCAGCAAAAGCTGAGCCAAGTTTTGTTTTATCGTGTCTTAGGATCTGCACATGGACTACATCATTGCTGCAGCCAACCTGTTTGCCCAGACATACGGCTTGCAACGCTTCACCGACCGCGAAGCTGTGGCCAAGATGTTGCAGAATGTTAAAGTACCCGAGTTTACCCCTAAATCCGGAGTTAAAATCCACGTATCTGATCAGGAACTGCAGAACGCCAATTCTTCAGTGGGTAAGGACTTTGAAATGTCTTAGTCCGATAACCACGAAAGAGGGAACGGATCCTTTTGCTTAAAGATTAGTGTAACAGAAGTTAGTTTAACTTTTAATTATTGTTCTGATAGCATTTACATTAATGGCATTTAGCGACTTGCATTTTTATCTCATTCATATAACTAAGCAGTTGAGGGTTAAGGACTTTGCTCATGGGTCCAACAGTGGCAGACTGGTGAAACTGGGGCTTGAACCCATGACCCTCTGTTCAATTACCCAAAGTGTCAACCACTGAGATACCACTGCCCCCCAAGATAACCCTGTTGATGATGTGACATAACCCTGTTCTTTTATAGATGACTCAAGGCTTGAGGAGCTGAAAACCCTCCTGCCATCTGCAGATGCAGCGTCCCGGTTTAAGCTCTGTTCCATCGACTTTGAAAAGGTACAGCAGTCAGTTTCTGTATGCTTAAAGCTCTTTCGGGCTTGAGCTTGATTTTTAAATATGTTTATTTTTCTTCAATATATATTCAGGATGATGATACAAACTTCCACATGGACTTCATAGTAGCAGCGTCCAATCTGCGAGCAGAGAATTATGACATTCCTCCAGCAGACAGACACAAGGTGAGTAGTAGTTCCTGTTTCCTGGAAATGTAGATGGTGTCTAACATATTTGCGTGAGTATTTTTACCCTTTGTCATACAGAGCAAGCTCATTGCTGGTAAAATCATTCCCGCCATCGCCACGACAACAGCTGCAGTAGTCGGCCTGGTGTGTCTGGAGCTGCTCAAGATCGTTCAGGGTCACAAGAAGCTTGAATCACATAAGAACGGCTTCATGAACCTCGCCCTGCCCTTCTTTGCCTTCTCCGAACCCATTGCTGCACCCAAGCACAAGGTATGTTCCTGGAATTGCCCTGATGAGTGGGTTAATGGGTTGTGTGCAGTCCAGCTGCTCATTCAAACGGTCCCTGTTTATGCTCTCATTTACAGTATTATGAAATTGACTGGACGCTGTGGGACCGCTTCGAAGTGAAAGGCATTCAGCCAAGCGGAGAGGAAATGACACTCAAACAGTTCCTAGACTACTTCAAGGTATTAATGACTCCTTGAGCTTTTTATCCCAGTGGTAATTTCTCGTAATTATTTCTCTGGACTCAGGGCCTCGTTTATGTTTGTGATGTCCTCAGAATGAACATAAGCTGGAGATCACAATGCTCTCTCAGGGTGTGTCCATGCTCTATTCTTTCTTCATGCCTGCTGCCAAGCTCAAAGAGAGACTGGAGCTGCCGTGAGTATTTTCCACACTCTCACACAACGGAGAACTCGCTCAGAACCGAGTGTCGAGACTAAATGATGGATTTAACCGAGTGTTAAGAGTTGTCTTCTCACTTGTTCTTGGTTTGACTTTCAGCATGACCGAGATCGTGACCAAGGTGTCAAAGAAGAAGCTGGGGAAGCATGTTAAAGCACTAGTGTTTGAACTCTGCTGCAACGATATAACTGATGAGGATGTGGAGGTGCCCTACGTCCGATACACCATTCGCTGAGAGGACGTCCGACGTGCAGGGAGGGGGGGGGGCATACTTACAGATTTAGGAGGTGGATTAAAAATCACATGATGGCTTGAAGCAGTGGGGCCCAAAGTACATATATATATTAAAAAAAATAAAATATGATCACGAATATGGAGTGGTTATTGACTTCAGAGTCTTTAAACCCAGGCTTGACCCTAGGGGTCATACTCTTGCATTTTTAAATGTTTCCGAGGCGGCATGGTTGAGTGGGATTTGGGAGAGAATTGTATGCACACCTTTGCGATTGAGTGCTGTGACTGAAACTTATTTAAAACTGGTTGTAAATCTTTAGCATCCAAGTTGACAAAATGCTCATCAGCATCAGCACTCTCCCACTGTTAAAATATAATTGGTCAGTTTAACAACCATTTTGGTCCCTCCCCTTCTCGCCCTTTTCCTCCATGTTGGGTAACATCTGGGTTTGATCTTAAACTCATCCATGCATATGATTATACCCTTGAATGATGCCGAAAAGAAACGGCAAACTGGATGTGATAACATGTAAATGTACGTGCTTAAAAAAATTTTCTCACTTGCTGACATCATTTGATACACTTCATAGCCTTGACCTGGTTTATATATTATGGCACCTTTAAACACAAGCTTATAAGGGAAGGTATGGGTGGTGTTACTTGACCAGGTGCTACTTCTGGTTAATGTCTCAAGGCATGTTGGTCCCCTCACTCTTACCCGTCCCCCCTTTCACCTCCATGGTTCCAGTTGGTGTGACTTTGCATCTCTGGCTTCTCTCTTAAGTCAGAGTTTTTAGAACCTGCACATAACTTGATTTATTATTATTATTTTTTTTGGGTTGTCATGGCGCACACCTTGTAGGACAAACTCAATTCTTTCTACTTTGTTAACCTCCAAGAAGCATTACAGTAAAATGTGATTTTATTCTGTAATGAGAGCACTTAGTCTGATTCCGGTTAGTGAATAAAGTTGTAAAAGATTCTCTGGCTTGGCCTCTTTTTATTCTTTGCCGTACGGTTGTTTTGTAGCGATGTCGAACACAGAATGCAGATGAAAAGAAAATGGCTAAGTTGGTTTTATGGTTCACATGTTAGTCAGCATGTGGGGAAATAATTACTGAAACTGGTTATGTTTGCCAAATGTGTGCGAATATAACATGCAACATGAGCTACACCTCTTCCTGTTTTAGACTGTTTTAAAGCCTGTTTAAAATTTTAAACAGGAAAAAAGACAAAGGTTGGGGGGGAAAAGTTTTATTAGTGTGCCATGAAAGTGGCACAGTGCCACCAAAAAATAAATAAAGTAAATGTTTCAGAAAACAAGTCTCAATGTCTAATTGTGTTTAACATATAAAACCCAAAATTAAGCCCGACCTGCAAATTTCTGACCTCTTTTTTTCAGAATGAATCACTGTTTAACTTCCTGATATGTTTACTACTCATTTGTAAATTTGTTATAAAGGCAGTTCTTTGGCTAAGGTCTAAATCTGTTGTGAGCTAACAGGAAGCAAGAACTTCTTTATATACAGGATGTGGGTTTCAGACATGTAAGAGGAAGAGAGGAGGTGTAGAGTTGGTAAAGCACACACACACACAAATTCTGTCTTTCCCCGAAGAGGTTGGACAGGTGTTTGAGAGTCGGAGGACTGAAGAAATTGCATTTTGGCCGTGTTTGGATTTAGTGGCGTCAGAATATCTAAAAATGATATGAGAGAGACAATGATGGAGCTCGAAGAGACGGAGGCCAATTTATCTCCTTCCTGGTAAAGGACCTTCAGTACTGTGTGTCGCCAAATTTCTGTGGGGTTTATTTCATTGTATTTATTTAATATAAAATATGTATTTTAATAAAAACATTTTCCTGTATACGTGCATTGATGTAGATTATTAGTAGCTTCCTAATTCTGTCAATGTTGCTCTTTGTGACACTTCAGTTTTATATTTTTGCAGGATTTTTGAAGGACTAGCCCATTTTGCCATGTTAATATCTAACCTTTTATTAATTGTTTGGCCATATTTTAAGGTCTCCTGTATCGAGAGAGAGACTCCTGACATGTGCCAACCTTTGTGATTTTGCAGGGGTAAGTTTCTTCCCTGGTACATGAACCTTACCGCAAACTATGGAGGTTAGGCCTTACTGCATTTGAGGCAAATCAATATGTTATCTGTTACTTTCTGAGCAGAAAAAAAGGAAACAGGACCCAAGCGGTGATGCTGAATTTTCAGCCCGAGCCTCAGAAGACTATGTGAGTTTTTGGTTTTTAATAGCATAGAGTTTCAGTATATTTGCTGAAATTAAAAGAATTGGTCAGCTTGTAACCCCTACCTCATGAAATACATCTGCAAATGTATTCTATCTTGCATTTGTAATCTACATTAGTAATAATAATAATAATAATAATGATTACATTTCACAGTTCCCTGTACATGGGTCTCAGGTTCCAGTGTATAACTTCGTTTAGGCCTATTTTCAAATCTTCCTTAGATGGACGTAAGAAACTCTCTGTTTCCGTCAGTTACAAGTTCTCTTCGTTTTTATCTCTCGATTTCTGCTTTGCAACGGAAGTTTAGGTTACAGACCTTGCTTCTGAGACCAGGTGACTGTGTGATTCTTAGCACAGTGGGTTTTTTCGTCCTCCTCCTCCTCCTCCTCCTAATTATATTCGCTTCTCCAACAACAGATCATCAAAAACACATTGAAATACATCTGAAATGTTTTTGAGACGAATAGCAGCATTGAATAAAGCTGCTGTCGCTCATTTGTCAGTGTGAAAATGCCATTTTACAATTCAGCTTCCTGTGTCATACCGGAAAGAGGCCTCTCCATGTTCATAGCTCAGCTCTCTGCGATGTTTCTCTTATCTCTTGCAGTTTTACGAGCTCACTCCCTCCATCTCTTTACCACACACTCACTCACACAATCTCATCTTTTCTTCTTTCCTTCCATAAGTGTCAGAGCATCTACGTGTATTCACAGTGAACTGTAGTAGATTCTGTGTACGTAAAGAAGATTGCAATGATTGAGAATCATTGCAGAGTGTTATTCTTTAACCCTTGTGCTCGCTTGTCTTTTCTTATATTTTGAACCACATTTTGATTCTTCATCTTTCAGGATGATGATGATTTTCCTGTTGATCCTCCAAACGACTCCGAGGTACTGTCTGGGTGTATAGGTCAGATAGTGTGTTAAATATCTTTCAGTTTTGGAGGAATGATTTTGATCTGACCTTGTTGTTTGAATGGTAGGGACCTTGTAACAAGAGGGTCAAACCAGTGGACAGAAGTGGAGTTACAGGTATTATAACACCTGTGAAGACCCCTGCACTGAAACGGTTGGGACAGTCTATCCAGGTAACCCACAAACATATTTTTATGAGAATACTGTACATTTTATTGGACTTGGAGTGCAAAAAAAAAAAAAAAAAGAAGCAAACTAGTTTGGCAATACAATGGAAAAATAATTTTAAAGGAACTTTTGACATGATCTCTCCATGGTCATAAGAAAGAAGAGGTTGGCAGTTATAAGTACAAATGGTGGGTATGCAGGTTATTATAGAATGTTTATTATGCATTCAGAATTTTTTGGTAATACCAAATACAATCTACAATTTGACCATTTCTGTTCTGTGGTGATGAAGGAATGTGTGAAACTGAACACACTGTCTATCTTTAATTGTGCAAAGTACATTTCAAAAGTTTACTGTACTACATACAGTACCATAATATTACCATGAGTATTTACCCTTCATTGTGATTTCCTCTCTTTTTGTTTATTTGTAATTGTTTCTGACCCCCAATTAAATTTAATACTATACAAATATAATAATAAAAAAAAGTTCTTTACTGAAGAGGAAAAATAAAACAACACCCATATTACTCAAGTGGAAAAAGCAGTTGCCCTCTTAGTCAGTCAAACCAAATTCAATTGCTGGAGAATTAAATTAGACTAGTCATGCCCAAGACCGATTGCTGGCAGGCCTCACTTAAATACAGTCTTTCCAACAATGTGAAGTTCCTGAAGACCCAAGAAAGAAAGCTATTGAAATATGCACTAAGAGGCATTAAAAACGCAACAGTGAAATAATTCCATAATTGTATTATTATTTTTAACCAAATCAGTTAAATAATATACAAATCAAGAATAGATATTTCGGACACGGACAGCGGCGAGTAAAAACACATTTCAGTGTTCTTCAGTGACTGTGGTCTGTCAGGACCATACCAACATGTGCTCTGGACGACCGGATACCTTCTTCCCTGAGCCTTCTACGCGCGCCATCACTGTTGCTGGATGGAAACGGTCCCTCAGATGCATCACCAGGATACGATGGTCCTGTGCACGTGTAGTGACACGTGGCTGACCAGGTCTTGGTCGGTCTCGGGTGGTTCCTGTCTGTCTGTGGCGTGTCTGAAGGCATACAACAGTTGAACGATGCACGCCAAAGTGTGCTGTTACCCTTGTAGCGGTCATTCCAACACTCGGCATGCCCAGGGCCTGGTCTCTGCTTGCTTGTGGCAGTCGTGGCATCTTCACTTTTCACAAACTTAAACTTTTTTACCAGGCTTTTTATAGCCAGAGGTGCCACTTGACAACAAACAAACATGTTTTGATCTCACGCTCCACTTTGCGGAATAATCAAGGAGTGACTAATTTATCAGACTTGCGATTGTGCCACATGCACACGCTAACGAGGGCATTCACTTTTACTCATGAGATATTGGTAACTACGCCACACTTGAGTACTAAAATTTTGTTTTCAAATTTTCATGTTTATATACACGTTGAACATGCGTTTTTAATGCCTCACAGTACATCAGTCAGAAAATCTCTTCAGCTCTGTGACTCCAACAAACCATGGTGAGAGCCATAAGTTTTAAAGAGAACAGTGGAAAATTTGTCCAGGAGTGACTGGCCTAGAAAAATTACTGCACGAACACAGAAGACTCTTAAGAGAATTCACAGATGAACCCAGAACAACATCTAAGGAGCTGCAGGCCTCTTTCAGCTCAGTTAATAGTGTTCATGATTCCACCATGAGAAAAGCACTGGACAAAAATAGTATCCATGGGATAAATATTGTGAGATAATGTTCTATGGACTGATGAGTCAAAAGTGGAACGTTTTGGAATACATGGTTCCCATTTCATCTGGAATAAAGCTAAAACAGTTTTGTACACTAAGCACATAGCGCCTATATTCAAACACGGTGGTGGTACTGTGATGGTGTGGGGATGCTTTGTTGCTTCAGAGCCTCAGCAGGTTGCTATGATTGAGGGGAAAGAGGAATTCGGTTCTTTACAAAACGTTCAAAAGGAGAAAGTCTGGTCATCAGTCTGATCTGAAGCTCAGGTGTGATTGGGTTAAGCAACAGGACAACTGTTGGCATAAGAGCAAATCCTTTGAATGACTGGGGAAAAAAATTAGGATTTTGACTATTTAAATTTAAACACTAACTGTGAAAAAGAGTGGACCAGAATTTCTCCACAGCGATGCTAAAGACAGATGCCCTGTTGCTGGAAGCATTTGAGTGCAGTTTGTTTTTGCTGAAGGTGGCACAACCACATATTGTCTTAAGGGGCATTTACTTTTTTGCATTGGTGATATAGATATTGGTGAGTTTTCGTCTTTCAATAACTCACAATGTCATTGGAAAGCTGTATATTTTGTTTAGTGTAGTTGTCTTTTGTACTGTATTTTTATGTATTATACTAAATTTGTTTGGAGATTAGAGACAAATAAGTGTTAGAGGAAATCAGGGGGTATATACTTTGTCACAGTACTGTAAATAGGACTGTATAAAAGTTTGGCATTTACTGGTGGCACCACATTTCTTACAGCTGTGAATAAATTCTTATCTGTTTATACCACTAGCGGTCCATCAGCTTCCGTACAGAAGCGAGGCCAATGCCTCCGATGCGGACTCGTCCGAAGGCTTCTTCTTTCCCACGGCGACGCAGCAGCCAGCTCTGGAGTGACACTGTGGACAGCCTGAGCCAGGAGTTTAGTGCCAAAGAGATTAAAAGACAGGAGGTACGACAGGACAGCTGTTTGGTTTGAAATATAACCAAGGTCAATAACTGTAATGTTTCATGCTAAGTGGTATACAATACACAATTATTTTCTACTATTTGGAGGAAAAGAGCATAAAAGGAGGAGGTGGTTTATTTCCTATCTGGAGGTCAGTTAAAGATCCTTTTGCTTTCTGTAAACAAGTTCTTTTTACACGTTGCCAAATCACTGAAGAGCTGAACTGCTAGGGCTGCATTAAGGCCGTGACAATGAGGGATGTGAATTATGAAACAGGAAGTAACTGAGCTTGGCTCAGAGGCCATGTTCTCTTTTTCAGAATATGTCAGAGAGCAGCTCCACCTCAGCAAACGTGGCTGTTGTCATTGCTGTGCATTATAACAGTTTTCGCTGCATTATGCAATGATTACACATATGATTGCTTTAAGGAGTTCGGCAACATTATTGTGATTATTTTAGAGGAGCTTCTGAGTGGAGCACCAGAGTCATGGAACATCGCTTAGATGGTTGTCCCATGTTCGTTCGGTGTCCACACATGCCCACCAGAGAAACCCAATAAGTGTTGCCACATCGCTTCGCTGATTGACTGTTATGTATTGCTGACTTGCATGATGGACAGCAATAAAAAAACAAACAAGTAAATATTATTATTATTATTATTATTATTATTATTAACAAAGCTTTAACCCAAAAAAATAGAGGCTCATATACCACCGCTCAGACCCCTGCAGAAAAATCCAACTCAGGGAGGCAAACAGACTTGAAGGTAAATTAATGTTCGTTGAGCAAACGCCAAAATCAATAGCTTGACAGAACATGAACTCGTTAAACAGATAATTTAACTAAAAAAAGGTAATACAAATGATGGTGGAAGGCACTGAAAAGCGAACGCAGGCTCGGACAACTATAACATCTACATATACATCTACTGGGGGCTCCGCTTTAGGCAGTTAGGCAGTCTCTCTCTCTCTGTCTCTCTCTCTGTCTCTCTCTCTCTCTCTGTCAAATAACAGTGTTATTCATCAGATTTAAAATGAGCCCTGTGATTGTCTGGCGAGCTGTTTTCGGTGTCCCTCGCCTTTGCCAAATGTCGGCTGAGATAGGCTCCAGCCTCGCTGTGACCTTAATAGGATTAAGACGAGCATTAAAATGTGTGGTAACAGGTTGTCTTTCTCAAACACAACCACTAACCCTGATTATTAACTCATGAGTCTAATTTGACATCCTTGAAAATGGTCCAGCTCTCCAGGAACTAAGTCTGTGAACCCTGGGTTAGACATGGTCACGTTGCTAACACATTATATATCAGTCCGTTTATAGCTGCCCAGCAAACAAGCAGCCCCCCAAATAAATACAGTTAAATGAATAAATAAAGTAAAAGCACTGAGTTTCTGGGTATTCTGTGAGTGGTCAGTTGTAATGGAGGTCAGACGAAAATGGCCAGAAAATGAAAATGGCTGGGAAGGATACAGTGACACAAATCCTCCTAATCATAATTCTTATTCTGAGATGCTTTTTACTCTTAGCATGATTGTGCAGAGTGCTTATTTCAGTTACTTTATACTTCCTATACCCCACCCCCGACCCCCGAACAGTGGAAACGGTGACTAATCTTGCTTATTTAATTTCATGTACATAATTACATGAATTATTTGTCATAGTTGTAGGTAAATTACATTACATGACAATTTTGTGCAAGCACTTGGGACCTTTCACCTGTCCCATGGCCAGTTAGTGACTTATTTTTTGTGTCTCATACACAGGTGATATATGAAATGACGCAGGGAGAGAAGCAGTTGATAGAAGACCTGAATTTGGTCAAAAAGGTTTGTTAAACCCAATAGCCATGTGTTGCCGTTAGTGTCCTGCTGGGGCTCTGTTGGTTGACACTTTGTCCTCTTCTGTGATTCCAGGTTTACTACGAGCCAATGCTGAAACTGGACATCATGACAGAAAGTGAACTGGGACAGATATTCGGGACTCTCGATTCTCTGATTCCTCTCCATGAAGGTGTGTTGGTACACATGTGCTACAGATGACAGCCAGAAAATAGGCAACTCCCATATATTTTAAATAGGGGTGGGGGGAGGGGGGGTGTGGGGGTACCATTATTATGAAAATTGTCCACAACAAGCAACACTAAAACTTTTGCATTGAAAAAGGCAGACTGTGATATCTGGAAAAGTTATAACAGTTACAGTGGGTATAAGAATGAATCGCCCCTTCTTTAAAATGTAAACATTTTGTTGCTTTGCAGCTTAAAATGAACACCCAACCGCCCCAACACAATTTTTTTTGCTGTATTTACTCAGTGCAACTTACTTCAGCCATGTGAATTATATAACATTTATATAGAAACAGTTCAGGAAAAAAAAGAACAATTAACAATTGGTTAAAGAATATCTCCCAGTGCTAATACTTTGTGGAATTACCCTTTTTTTCATAACATCCATGAGTAACTTGTAACCTGTAGTGTTACTGCACTTAGTTACCAAAAGAGTACTCCAACATCAGAGATAAATAACAGAATTTGAAAGACCTGACAGGCTTCAATGTGATGATACAGAGGGCCAAAAATCTCCAAAGAATTAAACAATTCCTAAATATTCTAAAGATTTCGGCAAGCTATAAAAGGGTAAATGTGCAGCTGTGGAACTTCAGTTGCAGAAATTAAAGACCTCCTGACGCTAAGAACAATTTGTAAGAAATTCATGCTTAGTAGTTCAAAAGTTATAGCTTATGGAACTCCAAAGATTTTTTTTCCATAACACTCTGTTTTACAGTAAAATCTGAGCCACACACCACTTAAGCCCCTGTATCTCAAAAACTAACAAAGATACAAGACTGAATTTTTGCACACTCTTTTCTAGGACTAGTGACACTAATTTTTATAAAGTACGAAGCATATCTGAGATGGTCGGTCGGGAAAGCTTTGGTTATGTGGTATATGGACTGACTAAGTTATAACAACGAAGTCAATAGTAATGTCCAGGGGGTGGACATCATTCTTCACGTACCAGGAGTTTGGCAGATACAAAACACACTGATGGCAGTTATAAAGCCAATGGATTGGCATACCAAGCATTAGTTGTATTTTATTAATTTGCTTCCACACGTCTGTTGAATATTCTATTCCGATTTGGTTTTATTCAGTGTTGATTTACCAAAAAAATCTAAATAATGCCCTGGTTCTAACAGTGCCATTGTACACATGGACCTGTTGGACTGATGCTTCACATTAAAACTTCTTATTCTTATGTTTCTGTAATATGCAGTTTATTATAGCATTTATATCTCTACTGTCCATATCTTAATGCCAGTTTTGCCCATGCAGATTTTTTGGCTCGTCTGGAAGGTCTGCGGGGTTCAGAGAAGACTGTGGGGGAGGTTGGGCCGACCCTGCTGGACTGGGTAAGACCTTGCAAAAAGAGGGATGGATATTTTTAAAGATAGCTGAGACCATTTTGTGGATTTTTTTAGGTACCTCTAACCACAGTATCCCTCCCCTTTTTAGTTCCCATGCCTGGATGCCTATATCACGTACTGCTGTAACCAAGTGGGTGCCAAAGCCTTGTTAGACCAGAAAAAACAGGTACGACGTGTTGAGGAGTTCCTCCGCTTGTGCCAAGAGTCCTCCTTCAGCAGGAAACTGGACTTGTGGAACTTCCTGGATCTGCCACGCAGTCGTTTGGTGAAGTACCCACTTCTTCTGAAAGAGATCCAAAAGAGTACACCGCATGATCACCCCGATGAGGAAACGCTGCCTCAGGCTGTAAGTTCCTCCCAAACCAAACCTGATACGAATGCCAGGAATGCAAAATGAAATCGGAATGAATAGATAATGTGTTACGAAAAAAGATAAAGAGGAACAAATGCAGATACAAATAGAAGGTGCACTATGGGATGGAACACAATGGTTCATGGTTTCGTGCTGTCAGACGCATTCATTTATAGCATTTATTTATTCATCTTTAATAACTGCCTTTGTTGGTTAGAATTAAGCAATTCATATACTTACATTTGTTGAATTAAAGAAATTTAATCAAAAATATTGTATGCAGACCCAAAACAAAAGTAGATATGTGAACATTTCAGGTTGAAACCATTTATGAACTTGAGTGATGTAGCTGAAGTTGAGGAACTGTCAGAGCAAGAAATGCCTGACAGAAGGGCATAAATGGTAGGGTTTATATTTAATATAGAATTATTTACTCAGAAACTCTCTCACTCACCCATTTGCCAAACAGCTTCATCCTATTAGGATCTAGGGATGCTGGGCCCTACCTCAGCCGACACTGTGTGAAGGCGGCGTACACCTGAACAGCTCACCAGACCATCGAAGGGCAACGCACACACACACACCAATTCACACTCACACCTATGGAGGATTTGGAACAGCCAGTTTACCCTAATGTGCATATTTTTGGACTGTTGGAGAAAACCGGAGCACCCAAAGAAAACCCATGCAAGCACAAGAAGAACATGCAAACTACACACAGAGCCTGGGATTTGAACCCAGATCTTTCTTGCTGTGAGACCATCATGTTAGCCACTACGCCACCTTGCTGCCCCTGTAAAACCATTAAAAATTATATATTTATAGAAAAATGCTTTAGGGCATGCTTTAGACCACGCCCATTTGCACTGTAAACATGTATACAGATGTGGATAAGTCATTCAATCAAGGGTCACATTTACAGCCGACACTGGGCGAGGATGGGGTACACCGTGAACAGCTCGCCAATCCAAAATAAGGCACACACAGACAAACACACACACCCATTCATACTCACACTCAATCACACCTAAGGGCAATTTGGAACAGCCAGTTAGCCTAATGTGCTTAATTAGCCTAATTTGGATCGTGGGAGGAAACCGGAGAACCCAAAGGAAACCCACGCAAGCACAGGGAGAACATGCAAACTTCACACAGAAAGAGAGCAGGACTCGAACCCAGGACCTTCTTGTTGTGAGGCGATCATGCTAGCCACTACACCACTGTGCTGCAGATATGGATATTTGGAGTACTAAATAAATATGATACAGAGTGACATTGTGTTACACTTCTAATGAATAGACAGGGATATTGCTGTTGTATTATATTTAGGATGTATGTTGACTTAATGTGCCAAAAATAGCTTTTCTTCTGCAAACACAAAGCAAGCATTCTGTATTTGACCATGCTGTGTATAGATGGAGCTAATTCAGAGCATCATTACTGAGGTGAACAGTAAGACCGGCGAGGCTGAGTGTCAGTTTTACAAACGAGGGCTGTGCTACCCGGAGGAGGGTCAAAGAGTTCCAGAGATTTATGCCTCACGATTTCTTTACTGCCATGGTGAACTCAAGAGCACCAAAGGACAGGTAAATATGGTCTTCTCATACTTTTATTACTATTATTCCTTATTCAGTTCATTCAGTGGATATTCCTTTTATCATACGGTGTTCCTGCTATGAATATAAACCTTTATCACTACCTGTCCTTTATAGAAGCTGCACGTGTTCTTGTTCGAGCTAGTACTGGTTTTGACTCGCCCGGTGGTGCAAGATAAGGAAGGCATGGTGCAGTTCCAGGTTTACCGTCAACCCTTACCTGCTGCCCAAATCCTGCTGGAGGACCTGCCTGATGGAGAGGGCAGCAGTTCTGGATCCTTCCGTGGTGCCTTCACCGGCAATGACAAAGGTAAAGTTTCTTCACATAATGCAAGAATCTCAGAAAAAGCTGTAACTTCTTTTTGAGAAGGTGCTGTATGTATGTATATATGTATATAACTATTACTGTATAACACACGGAAATGGTCCGATCTGATTTATCCGCTGTCTTGGGATTAAAAATCATTATTCTGAGTGGATAATTCTTGAATCAAAATGGCGGACACTCTTAGTTTGTCACGGTCACTTGACACACTCAGTGTCATTTCACTCTTTAAAATGAAAAAAAAAAACAACAACATAAAAATGTTAGTGTAGCTTGTTTTCATACTAAAACACCATTACGGAGTGCGGTTTAATTTTGAACAGATGCCGTTATCTATTAGCCGCCTCAAAGCGCTGCGCTCACCTGACCTGCCTTAGCGTCATGGTTAAAATATGTAAATATTCATTCATTCTCACTCATTTATTCATTTGCTGAACCGAATAATTCTATTAGGGTCATGGGGAGGCTGACGCCCATCTCAGCCAACACCGGGCGAAGGCGGGGTACACCATGAACAGTTTGCTAGACCATTGCATGGATAACACACAGCCATTCACACTCACACTGACTCCTAGGGGCAATTTGGGACAGTCAGTTATCCTAATGTGCATGTCTTTGGAATGGGAGAAAACCGGTGTACCCTGAGGAAACCCACGCAAGCGCAGAGAGAGCAGGCAATACGGGCATACAGGTGCATGTGCTTACCACTACACCACCGTGCCGCCGAAATATGTAAATATAACGTATAGAAATCTAGTTTTTTTTTTGTTTGTTTGTTTTTTTTACATAGTCTCCCCTGCAGTCTAACCTCTTCTTCCATCGGTGTTGTAGCACTTGGATCCCCTTGGTACAGAAGCTCTAAACTTTCATTGCTCTGTCATTACTCCTTCTCAGTCAGCCTATGAACTTTTCAGCCCACCCTCATATACTAAAACATTTATGCACCTCAGTCTTGGTGGATGTCCCAATTGAGTAGTTTTCTTAGAGACGACTCAGCGACATCCACCAACGCCTCTGGTACATTATTGTTAATCATCCAAAGTAGCGAACCAATCAGATTGTGCCATTCCTATATAGCATATACTAATAATATTGACACCTCCACACTGCTGATACTTAAATCTTATTGGTAAGAGAGTGCTGAATAATGCCCTGGATAGAAGTGCTGGCCTCAAGCAATGAACATGTTAGTGCGGCTTGGCCTAATTTTATCGTAAAATTGTTTGAGCTTGTTTGCTGGATGCGACACACATTTCCAGAGAAGCCAGATCACGGTGGGTTTTGCAGTTATGAGAAATCAGCTTTGATCATCAGTGCTAATGGCATCATGTTTCCTATAACTTTGCACCCTGTGGTTTTTCCCCCTTATATTCATTACATCATGTCCACTGAAATAATATTGAGCTTTGTGTAGTTGGTATACAACTTGTATTTATTTGCATACCGGTATAGGATATAAACAGCCATCATCATTATAATTTCCATGTTTAGTTGCTGCTCTTCCTCAAAAAATAAAATTATTCTCTCTCACCGTCACCCTCAGTGAAGAACTGCTTCCGTGTGAGCAGCAGGGGGCGCACAAAAGCTCAGTCGCACAGCCTGCAAGCCAACGACTCCTTCAACAAGCAGCAGTGGATTTCCTGCCTGCGCCAAGCCATCATCCAGTCACGAGACAGAGATGCGCAAGCCAGCCAATCCAAGGCCCAGCTAAGCCTCGAGCCCCCACTTGACCACATCGCTGAACTGAGCCTGAATTCTGATGTGGAGATGATAGACACGTAGGTCAGAGGTGACGTCAATTTACAAGGACAAAGCTAATGTTCCCGGTCCAGACAGTCACACGCCTTCCATGTAAGGAACTGATTAAAGTTTACAGACTTTCTTATTATCAGCATGAAGGGTATTTATATGAATGACTGTGATCTCCAAGGCACAAAGCTGTTTATGATGCTTGCTCTGAACCTAACCCTGTACGGCTGTGTGCACTTAGTCAGACTGAAGAATGTGTAAAGTGTTTCAATGAGTGAATCTTTTTGATGTAGCTTATAGACTTAGAATGAAGGCTCACAAAGTACTGTTCCTTCAAGATATACTGGATATACTATACATTATGCATTTAGTTACTGCTTTGAGCAAATTGTTAGCATCTGATGTTGAATGTGAAGGCCTTTGGAAAAATATAGGACATATTTCCATTTAAGATGTTCATTTTTATTTTTCTAATTTTTTTAAAAATAATCCCTCTGTTAAACTGACAGTTTATATGTGAAGATGATTTCCCCCCGAGAACAGTGTGTGGCGGTGTGAGTTATTCTTGTACAAATTTTGTTTTTTATGCCACAAATAAATGTCATTAAGTTGTCTGGAGACATGTATTAGCTTGAAGTGCAGTAACAAGCTGATGCACATCATATTTACTTTTTTTCCCCCACACTCTTGTTATAAATTGCATTGTAATTTGGGTACAGGATTGTAGGACAATAAGAAGCCAACCAAACAAAGAAATGTAATTTATAGCAGTGAAGCATTTAGAATGTTGGGTTCCCACCCAGAAGGTTCATTTATACCTGCGAATTGTGTATGTAGAAATATTATTAATGAAAAATGTTGTTTTTTCTTTACGTGAATGTGTTATGATTCTGACACAACTGCCTCTTTTTTCCACATTTGTATTTTTACCTTTCGTGTGAGCTACGCGGAAGGTACTGTGACGCACCGATTTTCGTTCCGCAGGAAATTGTGAGCGTGTGTTTGTTTGCTCACAGTCCATGAGTGTGCTTTCGGTCCTTAAGATATTACCTTTTGTCTAAGCTACATTTTTTCATATTTTTCTTATTTTGATATACTGTATTAATCTCGCAAGGGAAATTATTACCTCTGCATTTAATTAATCCATTAATCCATTCAAAGTGAGTACACACACACTCGGAGCAGTGGGCTGCCACTCACATTGGGGCGCCCGGAGAACAGTTAGGGGTTAGGTGCCTTGCTCAAGGGCACTTCAGCCATGAAGGTGGAGGAAGGGAAAGTGCAGCTCACTCCTCCACCACCACACATTTTTCCTGCTGATTGGCTGTTCCAAATTGCCCCTAGGTATGAGAGCGAGTGTGAATAGTTGTGTGTGTTGGTGTGTGTTGGTTCTGAGATGGCCTGGCAAGCTCCCCAGGGTGGACCCTGCCTTCGCCCAGAGTCAGCTGAGATAGGAGCCAGCCTCTCCTCGATTAGTATTAAGCGGCTTAGAAAATGAGTGAATGAATGAATGAATGAATGGGACTGGTGGAGCAGACCCACGCGTTCACTGACCTTTCACGTGTTATGGGTACTCGGACACACGCATGCTCTGTCTAACTTGAAGATGAAGGAACTTTCCAATAGGTCTAATGCCGGGATGTAATTAAATAATTACATTATACAATAATTACATAGTTTATCCTCATCTATAAGTTAGACAGAGCACGCATGTGTCCGAGTACCCATAACATGCGAAAGGTCAGTGAACGCGTGTTCGCTCCACCAGTCATTTTTAAATTTGTATCTCAGATGTTCCATGTTTCTTTATATCACATCTGGACAAAAGGGAAATCATTGCAGAATTTATCATCCCCCTGTTTCTATTTGCAACTTCTAAAACCAGAAATCATTGAGGAGTCAAACTTTTGCATTCGGGTGTTAGCGCAGACATAGTGGTTAGCACGTCTGTCTCACAGCACGAAGATCCTGGGTTTGAGTCCTGGGCTCGACGAATATTTACATATCCTAACCATGACACTAAGGCAGGTCAGGTGAGTGCTGCACTTTGAGTCAACCTACTTATTCAAAAACACAATTCTACCGCACTCCGTAATGGTGTTTTAAGCAAATGAGTGATTGTTAGTGCAGCCCTTTCCTGACTGTGGGTTTAAAGTGTCCCAGCTCCTAAAAGGAGATTGGCTAAATATAAACACTCCTACAAAGAGACCTGAAAGATTAGTGGTGATTAAAGCCTCATTGGTCTGAACGGTGATCAGCAGCTGTAGTGAAAGTGGAACAGAGCTGATAGACTTGACCAACGCAGGTAAAGAGAAGCACTATGTTGGAATATATATTGCAAATTCTTCCCTAACCAGAACTGGAGATGATAGAATCTGTTAGAAGTGTTATTGGTGTAAGTATACGTTCTGTACGCTTTAAATAGTGGACCAGTTACAGTAGTGTAGCCCGTAAACAGTTATATTTAGAGGAACTTAGAGAGAAATAGTACTCTAGCCTTTAAAAAGGTCACATGTTCTCTTTGATGTTATAATGCACTCGGTTTCTGTCAGATTACTTAATTAAATTGATGAGTGGTGTATTTATGCAATGTTAAAAAAAAAAAAAGATGCAGGTTATTGCTCCACTGCTCTTCACATTCTCAAATTTCTCTTTTACACAATGCATGGTGTAAGAATAGAGTGTAAAGGCTCAATGCTGAGAGCTCAGATGGACATGTGTCGCTCATTGGTGAGCCAAACTGAAAACATAGACATCTCACAGTCGGTGCTCTACACCTCCCTCATGGGCTTGTTACTGGTGGCTGACAAAGAGGTGAGACATTTATTGTTTTTAAGGGAATAGTGTTTACTGATATTGTGCTTTTATTTCCTATTCTAACTCTCTAATCTGATTGGTCGGATTGCTTTACTATAACAGCAGCACTAACAGTAGTTCTAATAACTCAAATAACAACCTCATGTTGACGAGTCTGTATTCGTGTGTTTATGCTCACAGTGGCTTTTAATACCGGATGATCCACACAATCTTAATAGAGATTTTAAAAATGTGCTATTTTAGAAAGAAAAATCTAAATAATTGTTGCTATGGTGACCATCATTATTTTGTAACAGTCAGTAAGGTATATGTCACGCTTCAGGATTGAGGATTTTGTGGTTTCTGGATTCCAATAAAATAAACTGTCCGCCCCACTTATCCCCCCAACATCCTAAACTATCCTTTTAAATTCAGTAAAGAGAAAAATGTGGCTGAGGAGGAACAATCTGACTTTTAACTACTGTAACATACAGTGTTGCTCAAAAGTCTGAAAATACTTTTGACTTCTATTTTTATCACCAGTGAAAGTTCTTCTGTTGGGACACACAAATTACACAAATGATGAAACACGAGCAGCAACTTTAGTGAAAATAAGAAACTTAAAAGTGTTTACTTATTAGTAATTCTTATGTCTGTGCTTTGTTTTATTCACAGTTTGCATTTGAGCTGACACAGACCCCACAAATCTGTACGAAATTTGATGATCCATGTTTGATTAAATTCGCCAGTGTCGTCCGAACATGTACATCAGAGGAAGGGATAAGCCTTTTGTATGAAGCAGATAACAGATCAATATTACATATTTGCTGACATTTAAATATTGCCCATTTCCTTTATTTGTTTTACAATGTAAAAAAAATTCTAGAAATTGTATTTCCTGTTTAAAAAAACATCTCTGATTTTCAACATGGTCTCAGATTTTTGACTCCCCACTGTAAGTGATAACAGGAAGTAGCTTGCTTTGTGGATCCACAAAGTTTCGGGGGGGGGGGATGTTCTATATAGGAATCACCCTGACCACCCATCTGTCTGTCCATTTCATCAGAATACATCGCTTGATGTACCTTTATCTTTACAGCATTTGGCAGATGCTCTTATCCAGAGCGACTTACAGTTATCATTTTTATACAACTGTGCAATTGAGGGTTAAGGGCCTTGCTCAAGGGTCCAGCAGTGATGATAGTGGGGATTGTATTCTGATGAAACTTTACACAGTTGTAGTTTACCACCTGTTTCAAAGATGAGATAATTGAAGTTATAATTTGAATTATGGTTATATTTGGTGACAGGCCCATAAGTACAACTCCTCCTAAACCGCTTGGATTTTGATGAAACTGTACAGAGTTGTAATGTACCACCTGAAGATGTGAATGATGTAAAATAATGTGGGTGGGGTAGTGTAGTAGTACTGTAGTGAGTTTACTCACAGTTCTATTTTTTATTTTTTTTTACCTTCAAAAGAAATTTAATTTATAACAATTAATCAGTTAATAATGATAATTCATATCTGCAAATAACAGGGCAGCACAGTGGTGCAGTGTTTTGCACGCCCGCCTCACAGTAACAAGGCCTGGATTCGGTTCCCGGGCTTGGGGTGATTCTGTGTGGAGTTTGCATGTTCTCCCCGTGCTTGCGTGGGTTTCCTCCAGGTACTCTGGTTTCCTCCCACAGTCCAAAAACATGCACAGTAGGCTGATCGGCTGTTCCAAATTTCCCCTAGGTGTAAGTGTGTGTGTGTGTTGGCCCTGCGATGGCCTGGAGAGCTGTTCAGGGTGTACCCCGCCATTCATTAAAAAATGAATGAATCTGCAAATAACAAACATGGTCAAATTATATATGCTCAAAATATTAATAATGAACAATACTCTAAGTTTCTGATGTATATGTTGTGCCTCAAATGTCCCAGCTTCTCATCTCATCATGTTCAGATTAATCTCATATTACTGCGTTATAATAAAAATACATGCACATATGTATAAATACTCCGAGGTGCTGCATACTACTCTGTATGAACACCGGTGTATTTAACCTTTATAACCTCTGAGTGTGTATTCCTTGTACCTGATAATAGGATTAGAGATATATAAATAGAATCAGTACATTCCCTGGAGAGCTTTAGCCTGGCTGGTTATTTTGAGGGGCTTTATAATGAGGTGGAATGAAATTAGTTTACCATTGTGATTTAATGCTCTATATCTATACATGGATGATTAATTGATGTCTTAATGTGGGATATTTGTCCTACCTTACAGCGAGAACTAACACTGGGCAGTGGACAAGTTGGACTGCATAATGCTGGGAATACAGTATGTTAACGTCCACAGCATGTTTTATTAGTGGTTTCACATTGTTGTGTTTTTCCTTATCATGGTACCATAATGTTCTTTCTTACTCTCATTCTCTCACAGTGTTTCCTGAATGCCATTGTGCAATGTCTCTCCCACACTCAGGGTCTTAGAGACTATTGTCTGAATAAAACCTACCTCCAGGACATGTGCTCAAATCAGGAGCCAGAATTGATGAATGGTGGGAGCATGGTTCACTGTAATATAATTCACTGTGTCCTTTAAATTGTCAGTGGCGTAGTGGTTATTACACACAGCAAGAAGGTCTTGGATTCAAGACCAGTGCCTGGCGGGGGTGTTTCTTTGTGGAGTTTGCATGTTCCAAGCTCGTGCTTGCTTGGGCTTCCTCCCACAGTCCAAAATCCCAACGGTCCTAACATGCACATTAGGGTGGTTGGATATTGCAAGTTGTCCCTAGGTGTGAATGTGAGAATGAATGGTTGTGTATGTGTTGGCCTAGCGATGGTGTAGCGAGCTGTTCAGGGTGTACCACACCTTTACCCAGAGTCAGCTAGGATGGGCTTCAGTTTCCCCTGGACCCTAAATAGGAAAATATCCAAATATTACGTCTTAAAACAATTAATAAATAGATGAATAAAGTATTAAATTGTTGTGTTTATTAGGGAAATTATTAGCTGATATATACACAGTATATTCTTGGAAAATAAGTTTTTAATGCAATTAAAGGCAGACGATTTAATGGTTATCCCATGAACTCTCATTAGATATAAACTCAGAGCTATTAGTTATATTTAATGACAGTGAGTAACTGTTTAATATTATCCATGCTCACTGGATTGTAAGAATAAAGCACTTTACTTAAATGTATATACACACAGTATATTCTATTCCTAATAAGATTGTCAGCGGAACAAGCATTGATCAGAATATTGAGTTTTAAAGTGTTTTTTTTCCCTGTAATGACGCAGCTACCAATGGTATAGGGGCTGATATCCCTGTAATAGAGTAGCCATTCAAAATGAGTGAATGCTCATTTCTACTGGGTATGAATAGAATATGCAATAGTGTAATGTTAACAGTTTCTCATTTTGTTTTCCAAACTGCCTTATCTTCTATTAGGGTCATGGGGAGGCTGGAGCCCAGCCCAATTAGATGGTACCTCCGGAACAGCTCACCAGAACATCTCAGGTCCAACATAGACACACAACCATTCACACTCATATTCACAGTCGGGGGGATGGGATATCCAATTATACTAATATGCATGTCTTTGAAATGTGCAAAGAAACCAGAGCACGTGGAGAAAACCCACAAAAGCACAGGGAGAACATGCAGACTCCACACAGAAACACCCTTGCTCAGTCTGGGACTCGAGCCCTGGACGTCCTTGCTATGAAGTTCAAGTGCTAACCACTACGCCACCGTGCCGCGCAATAGTTTTTCAGATTTCTGGAATCACATTGCATATGCAATGCAGTTCAACCAAGCATGCTGTGTATGATAAGAATCTGTTTCATTGAATCTAATTGGCCATATCCATTATACTGTATATCTCTCCATCATCTCTATCCTTTCCCAGAATTCACCAAAGTTTTGGAGGGTCTCTGGTGCACAGGTGAAGGGAAAAGGACAGTAAATCCTGAACGGTTCTACCGTGTTTTTAAAGAGGCTATGCCTTACTTCAGTGGATACAGGTGGGCATAATAGTGCGTTATTGTAAAACTTGGAATTTCTAAATTGTTGTGTTCACATAAAACACTACTGTTGCCATAACATTACTGCAATATTTGAAGGGCTGAGAACCCGAGTGGTGTAACCAAACAGAAAGCTGATTTCTGAAAGCTGAATTTATATATAGTGCTCAAAAAAATAAAGGGAACACTAAAATAACACATCCTAGATCTGAATGAATGAAATATTCTTATTAAATACTTT
>JBCNYH010000003.1:23141148-23155706 GCA_039654325.1 Tandanus tandanus
TGATCCAATATTACATGAAATAAATACTTGAATAGTACTTGGTTTCTGATTTATCTTCATTTTGTTAAGTGTGTAATATATAATATATATATATATATATATATATATATATATACACACACGTGTATAAACTAAGTGTATAATTACAGCTCGCTTCCATTGAAACAAAGATATTTGAAATCCATCCATCTGTTTTCTTCCACTTCTTTAAGCGGTTCTTTAAATTTTCTTATTTAAGGCTGAGCCCAGATACCCTCCGAAGGAAATTTTGTCCGCTTGTATCCGCGGTCTCATTCTTTCTGGGAGGGGTCAGACAAAGATCAATTCAAAGACCTCAGTGAAGCAGCACCAAGGAATTTTGATGATATTTGAAATATGAGATAGATATTCGTACTTATCTATACAATAAAAGAGAGGGTGCTACAGAGATGTGTGTGTTGTGTTGTGTATTAGGAATGAGATGGTGGAAAAGCGCAGGCAGGTGATGGAGCTGCAGGCTGAGCTGAGCACCAGAGCCCAGGAGAAGTTGCAAGCGGAGCGCCAGGCAGAACGGCTTGGTCTTAAGCTGCAGCTCCAGAAAGAACAACTGTATGCTGTTACGCAGGAGAGTGCATGTGACCCTAATCCCACATCTTCTACAGGAAAGGATGCCGAACTCAGTCAGGCAAGAGTCTTAGTTCACTGACCGATCTGAGGATGCTGCACTCCCTTTATTGTGTGGAGTTATTTTAATACAGGACGACCATTACAGCAGATGTTGCTGAGAGATTTATTGTATTAAATTTTCATCTTAATTGGTGGGTTTATAGGATTTAGTGGTCACTTACTGCGGTTGTCTTATCCCAGTGCTTATGTTTTGCTTCTCCAGGTGGCATGTGTGAAGTCAGAGATGAGTAAGCTGCACAGCACCTTGGAGCAGGAAAAACTTTTGGCTAGTCAGCACCAGCTGGCCCTGCAGGCTCAGATCAGTGAATCCCAGGCCCGGGTCAAGGTTAGCACACAGCCACAATCACATTCAACAAACACTAGGAATGCCTTCCTGTGTTGTAGATATGGCCACTCTAAACTGCCTTAGAATGCTACTTAGGGCAGTATGGTACTTGTATTTTAGTTCTGGTTTGATTCTAGCTCTGAGTCTTTTCCCAGGCCCAGGACTCTATCCTGCAGCAGAAGGGTGAGGAGAACAAGCAGCTAAAGCAGGACCTGCAGAGGACCCAGCATCTCTTTACTTCAGCTGAACGAGAACTACGTTATGAGAGGGAGAAAAATCTTGACCTTAAGAGACATAATGCACTTTTAGACCAAGAAAAGATTAAGGTACTTTCCAAAGGAATCGATTGTGTATATGCACTTCTCGGCCTAAAAAAGTCCCATGCTCTAATGTTTTGTTGGAGCACCTTTAGCCTTGATTACATCATCAAGTAATCATCATGCCATTGTTCCTGCAGTCGAGGTCAGGTCGAGGCTAAGCAACATTATCTAGCAATAAAATTCTGCTGATAACCTGAATGTACTGAATGAGCAGGTTATCACATCAATGTACTTTTCTTCCCTGATGGCACGGATATAAAATGGGGTCTCAAATCGTGAAAGAGTGGTTGGAATGAGGAATCATTTTCACACATGAACTGGCACAACAGGGTCCTGATCTTAACACTGTTGAAAGACTTGGTGATGTGCTGGAGAAGACTTTATTGAGTAATTCAAGATATCAGTGAAAAATGAACCCAACTCTGGATGGAAATAAATGTTGATTAAGTTTGTGTTGTAATCAAAGCTAAAGTAAGTCCAAAAATATATAAAAATGTGTGAAACATTTACTTGAAACTATTACAGACAGGACAGAATTTTGCTGTAAAATAACTTGGAAGAAACTGTGAAGAATTACATTTAAAAACATAAATGAAATACAAGTTATATTTTTAATTATTTATATGAACATGTAAAGAGTATGAAACAACCCAGAGAACAAATACACAACAATCCACTATACTATTGATAAGTGCTGTGCAAAATAGCGAATGTTAATGATGTAAATAATCATCTTGTATATCCAGTCCAAACCAGCATTTCTTAAGGGGCATACATATCCAGTAAGAGACTAGCGGTGGACACAAATGAATGTCAATGTCAATGAAACTTGTCAAGATAACCATTGGCAGTGCAAAGAGGGCAGGTACTGAGTTACTCTAACCTCAATTTTAACGTGACATGATTGAGGCAACTACCAGTGGCAGCAAAGATAGTTCTGATTGACCAATGAGTATACAAAAGGGATTCTTAGGTAACCAAAATGTCTACTAGCAACCACCTGTCAGCTAAAAAGCTATGAGCGAATCACTGCTTTTTATGTAGAGTAGCTGGACATGACTGATCCATAGTGGTGCACAGAGTATTGTGGCTAGTCATGTGTGCTCAGAAATTATCTTTGATATTTGTTTGAGGCCAAAAAACAATATAAAAAGAAATGTTGTACCTTAACCCTGTGTATAGTTTGAGTAAGTAATCGAGGCAATTCTGTGTTGTACTAAGATGAATGTAGATCCATCTCTTGTGTTTAGCTGTGTGCAGAACTGAAGCAGGCTCAGACTAAACTGGCACAGCTGGAGGCCAGTGCAGCAGCACAGGTGGCCGAGCTAGAGCAGCTACAGCAGAGAGCCAGAGAACTGGAACTGGAATTGGCCAGGAATACCCAGAGCAGACAGAGTAGCAGTAGCCTCCGGGAGGAGCTCAATGCGGAGAGAGCACGGGTTATTGCTGCTGACAAGAAGGTTAGTGCTGACGGCTAATTATAGAGGTACAGACAAAGCCAGGGAGTAAAAAAATCAGAACTAAATATGAAAGGAGGCTTGCTGCAAACATCTCTAATTAAAGGACATGTTGCAGACATCATGTCTTACAGCAGGTTCGCTCTGTAGTTGGCCACAGTCACTGCTGAAGAACCCGGATAATAAAGAAATGCGAATTGAAATGGTGAACTGCTCTTGAATGGATAATTATAGTGGTAGATGGGTCAATTTGAAGTCAAGAGGGAACTTTTAGAGCTTCTTTTCAGTATTGTATCAGTACTACTATAAAGAGGAATTTAATTCAGAAAGTGTTATATTTCATCTCACTCACTCATTTTCTGAACCACTTAATGCTACAATGGTCATGGGAGGGAAGTCTATCTCAGGTGACACCAGACAAAGGCGGGGCACACCCTGAACAGCTGTCAGACCATTGCAGGGCCAACACACTCAACCATTAATACTAACACTAAAAGGCAATTTGGAGCAGCCAATTAGCTTAATGGGCATCTCTTTGGACTATGGGAGGAAACCGGAGTACCTGAAAGAAAGCCACGCAAGCACAGGGAGAACACAGAGAAATTCCAGACCCGGGGACACAAACTCAGAACCTTCTTGTGTATGTTGTCTTGCCTTCTTAAATTTTTTTCATATTTAGTACTAATATATTGAATACCATTTAATATGAAACAAGAAGATTACATGATCTCCCAGTGCTTGCGTGTGTTTCCTCCAGGTGCCTCGGTTTCCTCCCACACTCCAAGAAATGTACATCAGGCTAATTGGATATTCTTGATAGCCCCTAGGTGTAAGTGGGAATGGTTGTTTGCCTATGTAGACCCTACAATGAACTGACAAGTTGTTCACGGTACACTCCGTCTTCACCCTGAGTTTGGCTAGGGTGAGCTCCAGCCTCCCTGTGACCCTACTAAAGGATAAAGCAATGCAAATGAAATGAAATGAATATGAAATAGCTGGGTTTCCAAAAGTTCCGTGTGCAGCTAAAAAACACCAACTATTTAAACTTGGCATTGTCATTTATAGATTTTGAGCACAAATCTCAGGCACAAATGTAGGTAATTAACCTTTTTTCTGATGTTACAGGATTTCCCTGAATACCAAATTTCTTGATTAAATCGTCTCACAAATGATTTTTGAATAAATCCGTTCATATTCAGCTTAATATTTGAGTCTCAGTGAGTTCCCACAGTTTTAGTTTCAACAGAGGGAAAATTTTATTCAGCATACAATTTATCATAATTTGCATTCTGATAAAAACATAATTGTAGCTGAGCCCCAGGTCTACCAGAATTTAGGGCTTCTATGTCTGCATTTGGTACAGTGTTATACGCAACAGGTTGACATGGTGGTGTAGTGGTTAGCACATCCGCCTCACAGCAAGTTCGAATTCTGGGCTCGGTGAGGGCGTTTCTGTGTGCAGTTTGCATGTTCTCCCCATGCTAGTGTGGGGTTCCTCCGGGTACTACGGTTTCTTCCCACAGTCCAGAGACATGTACGTTAGGCTAATAGGCTGTTTCAAATTGCCACTAGGTGAATGGATGTGAGTGTGAATGGTCTGGTGAGCTGTTCATGGTGTACCCCGCCATTGCCCAATGTCAGCTAAGATAGTGTCAGCTCCAGACTCCCCGTGGCACTAGTAGGATTAAGCTGTTCAGAAAATGAGAGTGAGAGTGAGTGAGTTAGGTGAAATCATACCTTAACAAGCTACTTAATGCTTACCTTGCATAAATACTGTGTGTACTATATGCTATGCTTGGTGTGGTTGAAGGTATTGGAGCTTCAGCAGCAACTGAAAAGTTCTCTGCATCAGTTGCGTCTGGAGGAGGCCAGAGCTGAAGAGACCAGCAAATTGGAGAGAGATACCAGAGACATGTCTGATAACTTGTCCGCCCTCCGAGCCAAACTGCAGGAAGAAAAGCTGCAGAGGTGAGCTGACCACCTGACACACCATAACACAGACCTCTATGAGCCCTCTTTACAAGCGTTTGGCTTGAGTGTGAAAACCTAATCCCAAATTTATATGTGACTACATTAAATGCCAAGACATCAGAGGCTGTGTGCTTCAGAACATGCCTACAAGTTTTTCCTGTTGTCGTGTTGGTAGGAAGTTAGTGGAGCAGAGGGAAGAAGAGCTTCAACAGCAGGTGCGCTCTCTCCGTATGAAAGAGGCCACCCTCAGTCGCACTAACTCTGAGCTCTCCCACCGTTCCCAGCAGATGGAAACAAAACTGGAGGTGCTGGAGAGTGAGCTGAGCTCTACCATGGAGCAGGTTTGTTTCTTATTTCTTTAGAATTTTGATTGTTACTTATTTTAGGCTTTGGGAGGATTGGTGGCGTAGCGCTTAGCACTTCAGCCTCACATTAAGAAGGTCCTGGGTTCAAGTCCCAGTCTAGGGCATTTTTGTGTGGAGTTCACAGGTTCTCTCTGTGCTTGTGTGGGTTCCCTCCAGGTACTCCGATTTCCTCCCACAGTCAAAAGACATGCACACTGGGCTAACTGGCTGTTCCAAATTGCCCCTAGCTGTGTGGATGTGAGTGTGAATGGTGGTATGTTTGTTGGCCTGCAATGGTCTGGCAAGCTGTTCAGAGTGTACCCCGCCTTTGCTCAGTGTCGGCCGAGATAGGCTTCAGCCTCCCTGCGACCCTGGTAGTAGGATCAATTGATTTGGTAAATGAGTGAGTGAGTACTACTTTTAGGCTTTTTCAGACTCAGGGCCACCACGGTGGTGTTGCAGAGATGAGAGAATTAATCAGGCAGTCCTAACTGGCTGACAGCTTGTTGAACATGGCTGTTGTGAATCCCTGCATGGTGTGTAATCTGTGATGCTGTTGTCTGATATATCCTGCAGCATAGCCTCAGTCAGAAGAGTTGCCATAAACTCGAGGAGCAGCTCTTGTCCTCCCAGCAGGAGTCCGAAAGACTGCAGGAGGAGCTTCAGAATATCCTTCAGCAGCTTGATACCAACATCAGGTGGAGACATCATAAATAATTTCATGTATTCCTATACACTGTATTTCTAAAGGTTTGTGGACACATGACCCTTACATTTATATTCAGATGCAGTCGGCTTTTCTTTTATAATTACCACAATTCTCCTAGAAGGCTGTACACTATATTTCTGAGCATGGCTGTGGAGATTTGTCCATTCAGCTACAAGAGCATTAGTGAAGTCAGGCATTCAGGGCTCTATGCAGACCACTCAAGTTCTTCCACACCAGACTTGGCAATCTGTGTCATCATAAAGCTGTCTCCGTAAACAAGGGCATTCTCATGCTGAGAAATTTGGACCCCTTTGTTTTATTGAAGGGATGTTGTAATGCTACAGAATTCAAAGACACCCTGTACAATGATGCGATTCCCAACTTTGAGAGTAATGGCCAGATGTCCAGAGACTTTTGGCCATATAGTATAGATTTGGGGTGGCATAGTTTTTAGCATGTCTGCCTCACAGTTAATTTGTTAATATTAGTGTTTTTATTAAATATTAACACAGTTAATTTGTTAGTATTAGTGTTTTTACTTAAAAATAAATTAACATAAATTAACACTAACATTTTTGTCTCTTCTTTTTAATTAAAGAAAATTTCAGCACTAATAAATTTTTTTAAAGTCTTGTTTTCACTCATTCATTTTGCTGAACCGCTTAATCCTATTAGGGTTGCGGGGAGGTTGGTGCCTATCTCATCCGACCCCTGGCAAAGGCAAAGAGCACCCTGAACAGCTCGCCAGTCCATTGCATGGCAACACATACACAACTATTCACACTTACACTCACACCTAGGGGCAATTTGGCACAGCCAGTCAGCCCAACTTGCATATTTTTGGACTGTGGGAGGAAACCGGAGTACCCGGAGGAATCCCACGCAAGCACAGGGAGAATATGCAAACTCAACACAGAAACCACTACCACTAGCTAACCACTACACCACTGTGCCGCCATTAATCTCGTTTTAAATTAGTCATGATATTCCAGGGGGACTTAATGTAACTGCAGGAAAACTGTTTTTAATTAATTTTTTTAGGCGATACAATGAAAAACATTCTGAACATAAAACCAAGCTACGGAGAGCAAAGCAGTTGTTCATGAAAGCAACCACCCACCGAGACATGAAGATCCAGAAGCTAGAGAACGATCTAGCACTGGCAGTGAGTCTCTCGGAGAAAGTGAGTTGGATTCTGATGTTTGTAATCAGATTATCTAAATATATGAAATACCAGCACGTAATCTTGTTTTTTGGATTACTTTGAAAAGGAAAGGAACTGGATTAGGACTGTGACTGAGGAGAATGAGCAGCTCCTGCTGGAGAGGCGAGAGTTGCTGAAGAGAATGACTGAGGCTGAGGAGATGGGCAACAACGGAATACGAACAGCTACGGACACACAGCAGAGGTTTAAATAGGTTTATATATATATATAGTGCATAGTACATTGTGATAAACGTCTAAGGATCTGTGTGAAAGGCCTTATCATTTCTCTTTGATAGGGTGAAGTTCTTAGAGTTGGAAAATAAGCAGCTTCAGGATAAAACCTTAAAGCTGGCCAACCAAATCGGTATATTAGAACGTGTAATGAGAAATCTTCAATCGGCATGTAATGCTGAGGTAAAGATGAATGTATGGTGGCTGTTTATAAATGTCATTCAAATGGTGAGAATGCAATGGACATGTTAAATTGGTCTGTTTAATGTGTTTTAATGTGTATTCTCATTTCTGTGTCTGTAATAGGAATTAAAGAAATTCTTTCCCTCTGGTACTCTCCCCGATGGTCTCTTGCAGACATCAAGGTATGTTTTTACTTTTAAACCATCAAAGATGAAGGAAAATGGTAGATTCTGCATTAGCTGCATTTTTTTAAGATACCGTAAAATTACTGTGAACACTTGAGGGTTGAAATTTCATTCAACTTCGGTGAGATTTCCGTGTGGTGTTGTTCAGTCTTGCATCTAAATGCAGTACCCTCATTCACTCACTCAGTTGTCGAATCGCTTAACCCTATTAGGGTTGCAGGGAGGCTGAAGCTCATCCCCCTCAATCTGACACTGTGTGTAGGTGGGGTACCCCTGAACACCTCGCCAGACCATCACAGGGTCTACACACACAACCATTCACACTCACACCTAGGGACAATTTGGAACAGCCACTTAGCCTAATGTGCATGTCTTTGGTCTGTGGGAGGAAACTGGAGTACCCGGAGGAAACCCACACAAATGCAGGGGGAACATGCAAATTCCACATAGAAACGCCCTCGCTGAGCCCGGGATTTGAACCCACGACCTTCTTGCTGTGAGGCCGACGTGCTGAGCACTACGCCACCATGCTAAGTGCTGTATGGTACACCATAATTTTTTGAAGTCTATGATTTATAAATAGATTAAAGTCATCATGTCATCAACGTGTCTTGCTAAACCAATGAGGGTTTGATCTACCTTTTCATATTCAAATAGAAACCACCTTCAGTCTCAGACTTCATCATTACTAATTGTACCATCTTTTGTTGATGAAAATTTCTAAGTCCAAAGCTGGGTCTCTGCGACTCCTGGGGCCTATTGGATGCCATCTGCCGGGTTAAAGTGGGTGAGCACGTCAAAAGCCTAGAGTCGTCTCTCTCTTTGCCCACGTCTCAACCATCAGAGATTGGCTACCTGAATGTGAGCTCCTCCATGGCCCCCAGTGCCACCCAAAATCAGGAAGAGAACCACAGCGTCTCCAGTGAAGATGCCTGAGGAAACCGCACCTTATTAAAAGATTGCCAACTATGTCGATTTACAGCCAGTCTGTTTTTATTGTTATTGAGTCAGAAATTGGCTGATCAGAGGTTTACAAGAGAAGAAACAAAGACAAGGCTCATTACAGGTCAGTTCTGTGTTGGCTATCATGCTCTGATATATTTAGATTTTTTTTAGAACTGTGTTAAAATTTCACTGTGGAACTGAAGACAATCTGAGTGCAAGTACAAGAAGAAGAAATCCTGTATTTTCACATCAGTTTTGTAGATTTACTTTTTCAAATATGCTTTCTTACACTCTAATAGGAGGGCTGATTCTGTACTGTGGTTTTATATGAAATTACGGCGAAGTGGTGGCCAGATTATTCAAAAAAGGGTATTGTTTTAGTAAACAATGTCACTGTGACTGAAGCAAAGATCATTTTCATTTTTAAAGTCTTTAGTATTTTATTTTTAATATAATGTGTATTTTTCACCCTTAATTTTACTCAGGGTCATTACCACTCAGCTAAGTTTATTGCTTTTGCCACTAGTATCCTGCATGCCAATCCAGACTTTGGGCACTTAATTATTCCAGAGAGCCATAAAGCTGAGCCATGTGGTCAAAATTAAACAGCCACATCCTCGACTTTCTTGTTGTCAGCGCCGTGAAGCGTCAGAGGAACCCAATTTAGGGCTCTTTAAAACCCCGGTCAGAGTTTTGGAGATTCGAGTAACAATAAATTAAGGTGACTGGTTATTGACTACACAGGGCACATAGAAACTGGCAAGCTGAATCAATGTGTAACACGTAACAAAATGTTAAAAAACTTCTAAGCGCAACATACTCCATTTGATATTAAGGCCAAAGAACAAATTCCAGCCTTGTTGTTGGGGGGGGGGGGTTAAGAAATCTGTTTTGCGGTTGCCGTTTGCAGCTGCTACATGCCATGTGTTTTGTATATTTTTAAATTTGTAATTTAAAAAGGAGACATGAAACAATAGAGATTTGAGAGAAGAGGAATTAGAAAAGTACTTTCAGTGTCAAGTGGTACATTGTGAATATGTTTACAGTAAAAAAAAAATATATATATATATATATATATATTTCTTCTGCTTTTGTATAGTTGGGATTCTGATGAAAACTGGTACGAAATTATTGGAAACAGGGTCTAAAGCAGCGGTGATGGCGAAAGCATATTGATTAGTTTAGATTGTTTTATGAACATTTATATAACTGGGATCTACACTGTTCGACAAAAAAAAAGTTGCACCCTCTAATATTATCATGGAGTGCTTTTAGCCTTGATCACAGCATGTATTCTCCATGGTATTGTTGCTTCAGTTGGTCAGATCGAAGCTCAGCAACATTAATATGGAAATCAAATTAAGTCAGTTGATGACCTGAATGTACTGAATGAGCAGATTATCACATAAATGGACTTTTCCCTGATGGCACGAATATAAAATGGGGACTCAAATAATGAAAGAGTGGTTCAGGAAGCATGAGGAATCATTTTCACGTATGTATTGGCACCCTAGAGTCCTGACCTTAATCCTACTGAAAATCTTTCGGGATGTGCTGGAGAAGACTTTATGGAGTGGTTCAATTTTTCCCTCATCAATTCAAGACGTCAGTGAGTAATAAACCCAACACTGGATGGAAATAAATGTCATGCTGCTTTTGTTTTATGAAACAATGGCATGGCGATTACATTCTGTAAGCAAGGCTAATGACGGAACAACAACATATTCATGTGCGTGACTTTTTTTTGACTGGGCAGTGTGTACACTGGGTAGAGAAAAGAAACAGACTTAAATGAATACATAGAATATATATTTCTAGCTATATTTATTCACTGCAACTTGTAACAGCCAAGTAAAAAAATATAATAAGAGTTCGGTGGGGGTGGGGTGGGGGATTGGGGTAAAGGAGATGGTTAAAGGATCACCACGCTTATCCTAAAGATCCTAAAGATACTTAATCAGGTGTAACTAATCACTAATCTCCATTGCACACCCAAGCCTAATTGGCTTCTTAAATTCATCTGTGATAAATTGTTATCATTCTGATTGCAAACAGCTATTCCTAGAGCTTTCCAGTGCTTGGAAGTGTAACTGAACTATCAACTATGGGTGACAAGGCACTGTCAAAATATCTAAGGGATAATGTTTTTCACAGCCACAAGTCACAAGATAGATACAAAAAAAAAAAAGAATCAAAGACTTTATTAAGGAGCAGGGTGAAGTCCATAATTAGGAAGTGGAAAGTGTTTATATTCCTATAGAACACTTCCTGAATCAGCCGTACTTCTAAGCTGGATGGAAGAGCAAGGGGGAAACTGGTTAGAGAGGCTACAAAGAGGCCAATGGCAACTTTAAAGCAGTTATAGGTAGGATGGTCATTCTGTGCATATGGCAACATCACATATTCTCTACAAATGTGACTTGTATGGGAGGGTTGCAAGAAAAAGCCACTCCTCATGAAAGGCCACATCAAGTCTTGAGTGAGCTTTGCCAAAAATGCACTGTGAAGATTCCAAGGCCAAAAATGTAACTATTCGGACTAAAAGCCAAACAGTATATCTGGAAGAAGCTAATACAGTTTACCATTTAAACAACACCATACATACACTAAAGCATGGCGGTGGTAGCATCCTGTTGTGGGTGGGGGTTTCTCTGCAGCAGGTACTGGGACACTTGTCAAGAACAAAAAATACATGGGGCAAAATACCATCAAATACTTAAGGAATACCTGCTGCCCTCTGCCAGAAATTTGTCAGTGGGAGATTCACTTTCCAACATGACAATGACCTCAAACCCAGCAAAACTGACCACACAGTGGCTGAAGGAGAAAAAGATGAATGTTCTTTCAGGGCCTAGTTAGAGCCCAGACTTAAACCTAAGGGGTGATAATTTAACCATCTCTGATTAAGTTTTTTTTTAATGCATACATATCTTTGAGCTGTTGCTATTTTATGTTTCATTTGGCGCTTGTAAGTTGCACTAAGTAAATTCAGCTAAAATATTTTTTGTAAGCGTATCTTAATTTCAGACTGCAAAGCAACTAAAATTTTGAGACTATGATTTGGTCAAAAGGGTAATATTTAATACTTTTCATATAATACTCTCCTGATGTCCATTAGCCTGCTACCATGGCTGATGTTAAGTGGATGATCTTGTACTTTACCTGCTTGCATATCCCAATATTTTCTAGACCGAAATTTGTTGTACGTGATCTTCCTGCTGCTGGTTTATGATACCAATCATGAGAAATACAATTTTATTACACTAAAAGGGAAATTGGTATTTACAGTAAGAGCTAAATTTTATTTCATGTACTTTTGAACTGAGGGTATTGAAAGCTGACTAGTATATTAGTGTATTTGTCAGCACATGATTACTTTAATAATTACTTTCAAGCCTTGTGCCCATGGCAGAATAATTGCACTAAAGTAATTAAAATTGCATTGCTTTTTCTGTTATCATCTTCATCTTCATAAAGAGCCTTACAGTGTTGTTTGGTATGTACAAAATGAGGTACTTGGGTACTGATTAGGTTTGTGTTAACTGTGTAATGTATTTTTACATTATAATCACTTGTGGGTAAAAAAAAAATAGTATCCTGCATGTTTTGACGATAACGAACGCTCATGGTATTTATAATATTCCACTGTCGAACAACTGAGCACAAAAATGTGTATTTTCTTATTAAACAGTGTTTATATTTTCATTGTTGTACAGTTCTTTGGTTTTTGAGGTTAGAACACAATATTCAGTTCAAATACATAACATGAAAACAAATCTTAATTAGCAATTCATGCAATATAGATGTTAACACACCATGAACAAGAACCAAAAATGACTTCTTTCTTTTGGTTTTCCTCCAACCAAATTGAGATTTGAGATAGAGAGCACAAGTACAAATGTTGTTTGACTGACAGTACAAAGAACATAGATATAGATATTTATGCTTCAAATGCAAATATTCCCCAACTGACATTTTATAACGTGCCACTTGACTAACTGTCAAGTGCAAAAACAGGTACAATCCAGTTCCTTATCTCTTTGCAAGAATTGTTTTGTAGGAATTATACATGACATTTGTGGGGCCGGTGGTGTTGTGGTTAGGCTGCTGGGCTCATTATCAAGAGGTTGAGGGTTAGAATCTCCGTTGGACCCCCACCATGCTACGGTCTGGGCAAGGTCTTAACCACCCAGCAGTAGGAATTGGTACCAGTAGGGGTACTGGGATGGTAACCTGCGATGGACTGGCATCTCATCCAGGAGAAGTTGAACTTCGAGTCACGTCATGTTACAGAAACCAGAATAAGCTTTGTCCTGATGACTTACTATGCTCTGGGGTAAAAGCCCAGCAGACTTTACCTATACGTGACATTAGAAGCTGTGAACTGTATCTTTCAAATGTAATGAATGAGTGATATCAAACTGAAATATTTGTAATTCTAGCTGCTTTATCTTCTCCAGTCCAAAATTACATTCATTCATTTTCCTAACAGCATAATCCTACTAGGGTCGCGTGCCAAGTAGGGGCAATTTGGAACAGCCAATTAACCTAATGTGTATGTCTTTGGATTGTTGGAGGAAACCAGAGTACCCGGAGGAAACCATACAAGCACGGAGAGAACATGCAAACTCCACACAGAAACATCATCGCCAAGCCCGGGACTGGAACTCAGGACCTTCTTGCTGTGAGGCTAACATGCTTACCACTGTGCCGCCCTAGTCCAAAATTTGAAGACAAAACAAAAAAAATATATATAAAACAAAATCTGTGCTGTTCTAATTTACTATAACGATGACTACCTGAGGAAAACAATCAAATTTCCCCACTCATTTATGTAATTTATCGCATGTCAGGTAAAGGACCAGAGGAGCAGCCAACATAAAAATCTCATTCTGTTGATAGGAAATAGATTTAGTGATAAGAAAGTCATTTTTAGTATGATAATGTATCTTGCCATAAAGCAAAGGGTGAAAATTGTTGTTAGGAAAAGCATATTAGCTCAGTGACCTGGCCAGCACACAGGCCGGATTGCAGTGATAGTGATATACGTGGCTCCTTCCTACAAAGCTGATTTGACAGCCACTATTCAAGATAGTTAGAATGAGAGTTATTGAGAACACAGGCCATTATAAAAGCCAGAGGTTGCTCAACAAAGTACTAAATGTGATTTCTTTTGTTGTTGTTAAACTTAATTTTTAAAAAATGCAATTTTCTATCATCTACCACTTATTCTTCAGGGTGATGGTTAAAGCTGGAGCCAACCCCAGCTGACTTCAGGTGAGCAGCAGGCAGTAACACAGGCAGAAACAACCTTCACACTAACGTTTACACCTATCAGCAATTTAGAGTACCCAGCTGACCTCATGTGCATGGGTTTGTACTGTGGGAGGAGACCACCCCAGCACAGATAAAGAATGCAAACTCCACATAGAAGGGCCCTTGGCTGAGAAATTGTAAAGAATTGAAGAAATTTATTTAGATTAAATTGAAATAATTTGATCTGTGTCATATTTGTGATTTGTTTATTTGCTGCGTAGTTCAAAAAGCTGGGTGAGTATCCTATAAGTGTGGTGATTCCATTTATTTAATTTTTTGCCAAGGGTTGTAAGTGATGGAATGGCACCATGTAATAAGTTCAGTATCTTTGGATAAATAAGTAGTCCCCTAAGGCAAGGTGGATATTGCTGAATAGGAACCTGGACCAAAAAAAAAAGCACACAAACACAATTTCTATGGTTTATTTTTACACTTTTTACCTTTTGACGGACGCAGATGAGCTCCCAACGCAGGCAGGTACAGAGCCTAAGGGCTATGTAAGGGCATCACTTTAAACCCTGTTCAGAGTTTTGCTGGTGCTATGCAGGAACAATGAAATGCAAACTAAAACGAGGTATAGTTTTATATAGTTTATGTTTACATACATACATACATACATATATCCCCTCCTTGAATCGCCACCTTATCGTGGTGGAGGGGTTTGCGTGTCCTAATGATCCTGTGAGCTATGTTGTCGGGG
>JBCNYH010000003.1:23156879-23172304 GCA_039654325.1 Tandanus tandanus
CCCCGGAAGAGCTGGAGGAAGTGGCGGGGGACAGGGACGTCTGGACCTCACTGCTTAGGCTGCTGCCCCCGCGACCCAACCCCGGAAGAAAATGAATGAATGAATGGATGAATGAATGTTTACATATTTTAACCATGACAGAGACTGGTCAGGTGAGCTGTGTGCTTTGATCTGAGCCGATCGCATTACCAAGTGTTCTGAGCATACTCTTTCTGGATTTAGAACATAAGACACAGACACACAAGGAAAAAAGGCATAAAATTTAAAATAACTGTGCAAACACACCTTAAGGGAGCCAGTTTTCCTCATTTGTCTGTGCAGTATGTACTAAACTCTGGATGAGTATATACTTAAAGCAACAGAACTGAATCTGTAGCGCTTAATAACTCAGCTGTGAGTGCAGAGCTCAACTGACGAGTCTTTGACATTGTTGAAATACACTGTCAAAAAAAAGTTGCACACATGAATATGTTGTTGTTGGGCTATCAGGGAAGAAAAAGTCTGTGATAACCTGCTCATTCAATACATTCAGGTCATCAGATGACTTCATTTTACTGCTACTTTAACGTTGCTGAGCCTTGACCTGACCAACTGGAGCAACAATGCCATGGAGATTACAGGCTGAGATTAAGGCTAAATGCACTCCATGAAAATATTAGTGTGAAACTTTTTTGGGCTGGGCAGAGTGTGTAAAAAAAAAAAAAAATCTCATTTTAGTTGTCTTAACATTATGATTCCACATAGTACTACCAAAACTCTGAAAAAAGGTCTGAAGAGACACCATTACAAAGTCACTTAGGTTCTGCACCTGCATGCACTGGGAGCTAGCCTGTGTCCACCATGATTTAAAAAATTAAATAATCCATAACATTATTATTATTTTTTTTTTTCCTTAGGTGGACCTTAGGCTTGGTTTGTGCTACCTGAATGACCAATTTTTTATTTTTTATTATTATTTTGTTTTGGTGGATTTTACACAACCACCACCAATCAGGGAGGGGCGTAAGAATGCACATGCCCCCCTCCGTGACATGCAATGCTGCCTCTTTACGAACTGCTGCGTGTATTTGGAGGCGGCCTAACACTCTTGGAGGGAAAGCGCTATCCGCCCCTCATACGAATAAGCTCATAGATGTCTTTGATTGGCTGATGATCGCTGTGAGTGACAGGAAAGTGAGCGTATGCCATCCCTCCCTCCCGTGAGAGCTCGGCCAATTAGCTCCCATGGATCATGCATCAACCTGGATTCGAACCTGCGATCTCCGGGTTGACTGAATGACTAATCTAAATAAAATTTAAGAAGTTATGTGAACACATATATAACAGTCTGAGTTTATTAAACAAGATAGATACAAAGTGTTCTTGACATTGATGTTTTCTAAATTAAATCTCGCTGTATTGTCTGTGCATATTGAATTGAATCTTGGAGACCACAATGCAAGACAAATGAAATGTAATAATTTCCAGACATATATAACAATGTCATATATTTGTTAACAGTTAATAACAATTACTGTCAGAGAAGTCCATGCGGAAAACATAAAAAAGGCCTAGCAGACTGAATACTGAAAACGTCAACATGGGGATCGGGGGAAGAAATACAGCCATCAAGGTGAATATTCAAGGTACAAATAAATGATAAAAAGAATGGATATTAAAAACAATCAGTACTTACAGAGATAATCATCAATAACTGGAAATACAGATAAAAAAAAAACAAGTACACTAGCTAAAGCTTGTAATTTGCACTATTAATGATGAATACATGGTATATTTTATAATAAATGTACACATATCATTGATATAAAGAGTTTTCGGCAACTGGCTAAAGTAATCTGGAGTCTGTAAAAGCCCCAGTTAGGATGTATTGTTTCAGAGCCAAATAAAACGAGACTAATGAGAAAAAGAAAAAAAAAAGAGAGAAAAGAAACAAAACATCACAATCTGATTCTGCCAGTCTGCTATGAAAAATGTGAAAACCAAAATGGCCAGAACATACTGACTGGGGCTTTGATATGTAAACATGCTTGAGTTCCATTGTACAGTTTTCTATTGAGGTTTAACACACAATGAGAACATTCTTTTTCGACCACAGACACACTGACATGGGATCAAACCAACATTTGAGCCTCTTCATAATGAGGAATAGTTGGATCCCCATTGCTTTCTCTCTATTAGAATTACAGAGATAATGTCACTGTAACAGACAAATCACAACATTACTCCTCCGCAGAGTTTTAACATTTCTAAATGCAACCTCAAAGAAATTAGAAAGCAACATCTGGGCTACCTACAAGTTTTTTTTTTTTTAATTGACAATTTGTTGAATCAGTAAACTAAACAAATCCTTATTGAGGCTAATGTCATTTTAGCCTAGCGAAACATTGGAAACAAAAACTTGTGAAACATATACACATTTGAAATGGTAACAAAACTCTACCTCTAACATGAAAACACAAGACATTAACACGCTGATATAACCTTTCCGGCAGTCACTTAAATGTTCTCGAATTAAACATAGTATGAGCTTAACAAATGACTGGTATGGTATGAATGATGACTGAAAAAACCCCAAAATGCCTGTAATTGTAGTGTCTGACAACGCAAATCTCTCATCAAGTCAGAACACTACAACATTGTTACTGATAGTATAAATGTTTGTCATTTTAATTTACTGAACTGACAGCTAGTGATTTGAAAATGTACCCAAACAAATGTATGTACTTCAAATTATTATTATTATTTTTAAAAATCACCTTCATTTGCAAATAACCAGTCTGGGCCCACATTCAGGGGAATTTCTTGAAAAAAATTAATACTGTATACTAATCATTTGTACTTATTTTAATAGACATTGTACTTATTTTAATAGACATTATTTATACTTGACTAAAGCCAGGACAAGCTTAAGTTTGCCTCTCTCCTATTAAGTTAGCTGTAAAGCAAACGTCTATTTTGTTTATTTAATATTTATGGAAACTGTGCTAGCATTCATCAATAACATTGAGAAATACACTGGTCATATTGGGTTTGTGGGTAATATGTTGTTTGTAATTGGAATTTCTTGTACAGAGAATTTAAATTGTAATCATATATATGTAATATTATATATTAAAGGCAGTAACATGTACGCAGAGCTTTTAATAACACTCCTGGCAGCTGGTACAGGACGCTCTTATATATCGCAACCCAAACAATCTAACTGAATACAATATTTGGCAAAGACTTTAAAAAATTTATAATAACATTCTTAAGCATACTTCATATTTTTTTGTGAATTTCTTTTAATACTGTTGCTGCTTTTTAAAGAAGCCTTTTTTTTTACTGATTCAAAGTACATCGACGGCTAAATTAGTTTACCCTGGGTTTAAACTGGGGCACGATGTCCGCAAACTCCACGATATATGACCACGCTTGGAGCACGATTGGGGTATAAAAAGGAGGCAGGGTGCGTCCAAGAGATGAAACTCGAAAGAATCGTTTTTACAAGTTCATTAAGATCCCTACGATGGCACATCAAGGTCTGTTACGCTGTTAAGCTCCACTACGCTGTACTACGATTCCCACGTTCTATCACGATTGGCGTAAAATCATAATATATCCTAATAACTGCGGCAAAATTTTTGACAGACAAAAATCTTGCCACAATCATCATGATTCCACCAGGTTCCCTCAAGATCATCACGATTCGATCCCACGACCCCCACGCTCATCCCGATTCTCTCAAATCATAGACATATATATAGACATTGTGCCCCCGTGTAAACCCAGGGTTATTAGTTCATTTCTGAGCACATTACAACACAACCTCACTATGAGCCACAATAGCTGATCCTTCGAAACTAGACAAAAATTATAATGCTTTCATAGGTGAATCTTTCCATCTCTGGCATTAAAAAAAGTTTACTGATTAGTAATAGAACGTTTATCACTGGGATGCTGCTTTGATGTCCTGAAATCCCCAGTGATCATTGTTAATAAGACCCATGGTTATTTGCAGCTTCTCAATGATTTCACAAGGTGCTTCTACATTACTCTTTTTACAGGGCTGAAGAAAAACCTGGGCAGAGCTGATGAGTATATACCCAATTTTCACCACACTGTGTCAACACATCAACCCATTTAATGGACAGTGTAATGTTGTATGATGAAGTGCTAAAAAAATGATAGCTTTTCCTTAAAACATGAGGATTGGCCTGAAGGACAAGACAGGAAATCTAACTGATTCCCATGACATTGCACAACAACAACAACAAAAAGGATACATGGTACATCTGGGATGTAATTCATATAAGAGATTATTTTAGAGAGCATCTGGTCATACTGATGCTCTGTACATTTTCTATAGAGCTTCTACAGAAAAATGCTTTAAAGAGAGAGAGTATAAAAATAAAAGGAACTCTTCCCACATAACCTTGGTGCACACCTACTATAATTTAGTTTATCAAGTATGGGCAAAAATGGTTATATAACGTATGTACGTAATAAAGCATGTTAAAAACTGATCAAGTGTATCACTGGTGTTCTCTGAACACAACGACATTTCCCATTTCGGTGTCACATGATCCTTACCAAGGCCACACGCATCACGACGTTCACTGAAAAATTATTAATGTGTAACCTGTGATTTTTATCCCAATATCTAATATATGTTTATTGATGGACACATGAGCAGAAAGTGGAGGCATTGTCATATCCACACTAACACTAAACACACAACCCTGTAAAACCTGATGGTGCTATATGGAAAAAGAGACAGAAACTCACCAACAAAACAGCTATTACACTATGAAAAAAAAGACTGTTAGCCCCAAAACAAGGCCTTACGTCCCGTCTGAAAAGTCAAACATTTCAGCTGAACCCCAAAGACTGGAAAGTGCTTAAAGCTTATCTTTGGATGCCTCCTAATATACCCTCAGTAATATATGAGAACCAAGTCATGGAAAACGCGCTGTTGTTCTGTTTTTGGAATGCATGTCAGTTAGCCTGGTGTCCGAGGCGAACCAGCAGCAGACACCTGGTGTTGAGATGGCAGCCAGTCGAGCCGCTACACTAATTTTCACTAAACAGCTAAATAAAGCAAAGAGTATGGCAGACACATCGTCCTTTTGAGGACCGCAGTACTGTCTATTCCTTTGTCTTCTTTTATTTTTCTAAACAGAAGAGCAGTCTGGCACACAGAATAAAATGAGGAGGTAAAGAGAAGAGCAAAGCAGAGCTCAGATGAGAGAGACGCGTATGGGGATACTGGGAGATTCTGTTCTCTGTGGAGAGTGGTGGCTAACCAGATGCTCCACCACTGTGTGTTTGGACATGTGCTTCATAAGGTAGGTCTCCTAATAAAAGAGAGAACAAGAGAAGGTAAGCTGTCTGTTTAAACCAAAACATGTTACAATTGCTGAATGAGCTTTAACAGCACAAATGAAGAGCAATGCATTGTATTTCTTAAACCCAAGCACATAATTCGTATTGACCTTAAATACTGTTTACCTTCCTCCGAGAGCAGGTTGTGCTAGGTGATGTACACCGTGTTTACAAGGCAGTTCAATATAATCCACTTACTTTACATTGCATGATATTCACAACATTTTGAGCCTGTAGCAATCTAGACCAGGCAGTCCTGGCTCAGTAGTTGAGGCTCTTGTTTGCTGATTTGAAGAATGGGGGTTCACCACCAAGCTGCCACTGTTGGGCCCTTGAGCAAGGCCCTTAAGCCTTAATTGGTCGGTTGTATAAACATAATAAATGTACATAGCTCTGGATAAGAGCTTCTGCCAAATAACAGATAACAAATAACGCTGCTTACTCCATCCCTTCCCACACACATTTTCATTCACTTTCATTAAACACCTCCTTTTATATATATATATATATATATAAATGCTTTGCGTAAAGATGTCACTTTCTGCAGCAGCCTGCTACTGAAATTAAAAACATTTGTAATAGTATTTCACAATTAGGGCTGTGCGATATGATAGATAAATCTTGGTCATATTCTTGCAGCTGGTTGGAGCACTTGGGTCATAAAAAGCTTGGACCACAGACTGTGCATCAAGCTTTGAGGAGACCTTTGTGAAGGCAGTCCGAGCACTGGGACATTCCGTCTCTGACCATGGCGGTATAGTACAGATTTAGGAGTCTTTTCTCATTAACTTACCAAGTTTCTTTACTTCTGAGGAAAATGTTTAAATATCCCCAATGCTTTTGTCTTTCCACAACCTTAGAGCTAATTAAACTGTTAGCCTCATGACAGGATGAGATATAATTTTTGCCAAGTTAGCTCACATCATCTAAATGACTTGTTCAGTTGTAAAGATCTAATTATTATCATGACCTAAATGTTTCTCAGACACCAGATCATGTAAGCTTATGAAAGCTAACTGGTTATCATAGCAGACGACTATGAAGATCTGATCCAAATCCTCTCGTGCACCAGGTCAAATTACCGGCAAATATTCGCTACATTTAGGGCTGTGCGATATACCAAAAATGTTTATAGCACAATATAGTTAATTCCATGTCCTGTTAATGATATATATCACTATATAGCACATTTTCTGAAAAATTCAAAACGTAAAAAATAAACAAAAAAAACCTGTATTTAATCAAATGCAGCAGGTAGGTAGGTAGGAAATATTGTTTACTGCCAGAAAGCACCCATGGCTATTTCACCACAAAAGTGCTGTATTGTAAAATCTACAATAAAAAAAATTGTTAAACAAACTCACTTAAATAAATATAGAATTCACATAAATATAAATAAAAAATAAACAAGATGCTTCAAATACACAGAAAATATTAAAATCTGTTTGTTGAACAAAATACATTTTTAAAAAATCAATAAAGAATTAAATAATAATCATAAACATGCTATAAGTACATATTTTAATAAGATTGTTGATAATAATGGTAAGATTGTGAGTATTAGCCATTTATTCATGCCTTCTGTGGTCTGTGATCTACAAACAGACCAACCGTACTCACCTTCAGGTTGTTTGAGGTATTCCAATCAGACACTTATTTCTTTACTATTCTAGTGCACTACATACTAACACAGTGCAGGACATTCTAATACTTTGACACTTCATGTGAGGTTGTAAGCGGTAAGTGGCTTGTTACTTACTGATGTGTATGCACGGCCACACATACTGCAGCAATAGGCTTTAGCGTTTTTCACGGCATGGGCTGACAGGTGAATCTGCAGAGAAGCCGAGTCTGTGTAGGCACGGTAGCAGTTCGGGCACTTGTACGGCTTGTCTTTGTTGTGTTGCCTCTGATGGGACTAAGAAGTAAAAGGAATGTATTACTGGCAGGTAAAGGAGATGATCAAAGCAAACATTCACGCTAGCATGTGTTTTGGGCTAAATAGAATTGGACATAGAGGAAGTTAAAAACACCACTCTCTTTAATTATGTACCTTTTCAGTGATGTGTGAGGTAAAAGTTGGCTGACAAAATGTCTATAGATAGATATGGGTGACAGCCAATAGTTATAGTTGATAAAGTAGAAACAAGGTGGGCATACATAATAAATGCATTAAAAAAAAATGACCTCTCCATTTGCTTTACAGCTCTCAATCTTTTAAAAAGTGTGTTTTTAGTATTTTGTTCCCATTCTTAACTAGCGTCCACACAAGAAACGGCGAGCGATACGCGAATCGACTCGCGAGGGAAGCAAATTGCTTTGCTGCTGAAGTGTCATAAGCTCTTACTGCATAAGTAACCTTCTCACATCTTTCCGAGTGAAACTGTGAGCTGCACTGAGCTAGATCCCTATACACTAGATCCGGGTGAGCTTTTATTATTAATTATTAATAATTAATTATTATTTAATTATCATTTTTATACAACGGAGCAATTAAGGGTTAAGGGCCTTGCTCAAGGGCCCAATAGTGGTGATAGTGGGGATTGAACCGCTGACCTTCGGATCAGTAACCCATCACCTTAACCACTAAGCCACCACTGCCCTCTTGGTGCTGTAAACGTAAACAAATTTCCAAATGCTGTATGTCTTATACTCTTGTGCATCATGAATCAGGAAAAGTTAAATGTATATAATTATATACCCACAGAAAAAGACAAACCGTTTCAAAAACATGAATCCAAGCATCACATTTCTAGGGATTATCCTTGATGTGGTCGGAACAATTAAATTCATGATCGTTACTTCCCTACGGAAAATATTTTGGAGTGTGTGTTTGGCAGCATCTGCCAATCAACAATATCTTTAAGCTTTGATTGGTTATTGCTCAAATTGCCTGAAAGTTCATCTCAGTTGAACGGCGTATACGCCCACATTGCATCGCTTGAGAAAATGACGCTTCCCGTCTCTCATGTCGCTGGTGTGTATTGACGTTGCACAGTCGCTTGTTGCTCATTGCTTCCTGTGTTTCCCTTTACTCTTGAGTCTTATCAAGTCTAAATTATTCTGCAGGCAGGCTCCTTTTCTTACTACCCTTCAACTAACTGAAGTAAACTCAGTTGTTTCCCTATTATACCCACCTGTAAATTCGACAGTTGTGTAAATGCTTTTTCACATCCAGGATGGCCACACTTATAAGGCCTGTCCCCAGTATGAATCCTACATAACAGAACAACCAAAAATAAATTAGTCATCTTGATTCATCACTGACCAAACATCAGTGACGGTGTTTGATGAACATTTGCTGACCTGGTATGCTGTTGCAAGTGAGAGAGCTGGCGGAAAGAGTTCTCGCAGTAGGAACAGTGGTAAGGTTTGATCCCTAAGTGAATCCGCAAGTGCTGCGCTAGATACGAAGCATTGGCAAAAGACTTGGAACAGTGAGGACACTTATGCGGTTTGGCCTCCGTGTGGGACTTGGAATGAATCTGCATCTCTGACTTGTTCAAGAAGGTGAGAGGGCATACTTTACACCTGTACAATAAAGACACAGATCAGTCAAGAAATTAAAATAGTCATTGTGGTGATTCATTTATGCTAGTCACAGTAGTCCACAACAAACTTTCATATTATAGAGATAACTGTCAACCACCTAATTTAAATAAAATTATAACATCCACTGAATACTTAAATAATGTTATACCGACTATCAGGGTTTTTGGTAAAGTATGCCATCCACAATATGTATTGATACAAACAGTGTATTAATGTTAAAAATTATAACACATACAGTAATACTTGAAACTTTATGAACCCTTTAGGATTTTCTTTAAAGCTTCCTAAATATGACCAAAAACAATAAATTTTTGAGCTCTATATTTTTTTTCTCCCAACGCATTCTGGGTGATTTCCACCTTATTGCCTTATTGCACAATGTTCTGGATATTCTGGATCAAGGACAAAATTTAATGAGTTCTTCATTTGCCCAAGACCCACATTTGGTTAGAATTTTGTGAAAATCAGTCCATAAGTTTTTGAGTAAATAATCAAGTATAATATTTTTTTCTCATTTGTATAACTTTGTTCCCCTTTATCTACTTTTAGTATTTGTGACAAAATCTAACGGTGTTTTAGATCACAGTAATATAGACAATTCTAAAGGGCTTCTGAAAATACCACTGTATTTATATAATGTACAGATGCCTAGTCAAAACCAAACACCCATTACCCTGGGTTTACACTGGGGCACGGTGTTCCCGCAATTCAAAAAAGTGCGGAGCTCCATGATTTATGAGCACGCTTGGAGCATGATTTGGGTATAAAAAGGGGGGCAGCTGGCATCTAAGAGATGAAACTTGAAGGAATCATGTTGCCAAGTTCATCAAGATCCCCTACGATGGCGGATTGAGGTCTGTTACGCTCTGTTAAGGTCTGTTAAGTTCTACTGCGCTTCCCACATTCTATCAGTGCGATCATCACAAATCCAAGTTCCCTCAAGATCGTCACGATTCCACCAAGATCATCGCAATTCGATCCCACGACCTCCCATGCTCATCACGATTTTCTCAAATCATGGAATTCGTAAACATCATGTACCAGGGTAAACCCAGGTTTAAAGTTCACACCTGTAGGTTTTCCCCTCTTTGGCGATGGTGACTGACTGGTCAGGGCCTGATGCCAGAATGGGGTAGGGCACTACCAGCAGGGGGCCTGTGTTGTTCTCTGCTTTGATCTTCTTGCGTCCTCGTAAGGGTTTGGGTTGAGGCCCCAGCATTCCTGCCAAGCCTGTGTTCTTCACCTGATCCATGCCAGGGGCACTGGACAGGCCCGAGATGACATTCAGAGAGGATGCTACTCCTAGCCGGCTCTGACTGCTGGATGTGGTGGTGATGGATGTCATGGCCTGTGAAGTGCTGTGGCTGTCCGCACGAGAAGTAGGTGCCAGACCTGGATTTGAACAAATGGAACAAGAGGTTTAGTATTTGAACAACATGACAGTCTGTTGTTAGCTATTAATTCTGGATCGCAATTCTAATGTTTCTTAAGTTGGCCAAGTTTCCTAGAAAGCATTATCGGTTTCCCTACTTCCAGTATTCCCACTAATCAAAATTTTTTTTCCATATGTTTAATTCTTTCCCCCATATAGACGATATTTGATGACCTATATCCTGGTATACCGACCCTCTATAAATGAATATGGCCATTATTTGACAACATTTAAAATCACTTAGAGTTTTTGCTTTTTTTCCCCAAAAAAATTTACCAAGAGTAAAGTGATGTAAAGTAAAGTGATGTAAAGTAAAGTGATGTAAAGTGATTAGTGATGTATATAAGGGTTATTACATACATTAGTCTAAGAGGAAAGAGTTAAAAGGAAATTAACCCTTCCTTCATTTAGAAAATAAAACCGAGAAATTACGTTGCACACGGGGGCAACACTGTAATCCGAAAAGTCAGGTGATCATTTCATGTTTCCGCTGGCAAAACGAAACTAATTAGCACATGTTTGTTTTCATGTATGTAAACGGAATCATGTATGAATTGTAGAAGTGCCTGGTTTTATTTTATTCAGAAGTTCGCTAGTTTATATCTGATTTGTTAGTTTAATATTTGTATACTCTTATTTTACCATTGACTTGTCTTATAAGAGTGGGGGGATTCACATCGCTATTCTCGCAATTGTGCACATTCATGAGAGTCAAACAGCTATCAAACAGATTTTAGCAGATTGCAACTTTAAAACTATAAGTAAAAACCAACTGATAATGAAAATATGCACATGTTCAAACAGGAGAGTTTGGAAGGCTTGCCTTACATTTCAATTTAATGTGAAAAATAAACACACTTTAATTAAAAAAAAAACATCTAAAATAAGTTTTTTTTTTTTAAAGAGGACAATACTAGCTTTACTTTCTACACAAAAAAATTACATGTGTGGATATTTTTGTTGATTAAATGACAGAATTTTTTTTTTGGTTTTTGATCAAGTATATCACTTAACTGTAGTGATTACATTAAAGAAATGTTAGCTTGTCCAAATATGTTTAAAAAAATCATCAGCTGCTATCAGTAATTCTTTTCTTCACAAGACTTTAAATGTGAAACTATTGCAAAACTTCGGACTGTTAGAATATTTCAAAATACAAACTAATAACTTTACACAAACAAATTATTATTGAAGTAACTTTAACCAGAAGATGAAGAAGAATTGAGTATTGTGAATGTATGCTAAACTGTTTATAGCCCATTAATACTGCACCCAAATCTCTATGAACCCAGAACAGGGCAGCAGTTGAGGTGTACAGTGGAGCTTAAAGCTGAATTCTGAATTATACAGGCAAAATTATTACATTTATTATTTAAGATATGTTCTGTAGTATGTGGACGCGCTTAAATTAGAGTATAAACTCTCTCGTTTGAGGGATTTATGTGATGGCTGGTATTTGACCTCATTTGAAAGTCCATATATGGTTTCCTATTAGTTTTCATAGTAACTGCTTGTCTGTTGGAACTCAGTTTGAAATTATAAACAATCAAAATCCTGTGATCCCAAGTCTGACCTTTCAAGGTCAAAGGTAATTATGTGGCTGGAGGCGTTTTTATGGTTTTCGAATAATCCATCACTTCATTTATGTCACTTTGATTCTCAGATATGACCAATTTTTAACATGGCAAATGTATAGCTTCGAAAGTTTGTGACCTTGCTCTGACCTTGACATTCCAAAAACAAATAATCTCTGGGATTATTTCTCTGGGTAATGTTTCCAACAAGTTTGGTTACAATTCTTGGTCAAGATTTTGTTTACAGACAGATTGACAAACAAACAACAACAAATTTTTATAATACGACCAATAAAAACTCAAAATTACTGCAAAAATATTGAATCTTTTGCTTTATAACTATAAGGTTCCTAGTCATTTAACATAACAATATTTATCTTAAATCCTTTTTTTCTGAAATCAATGACAGAACTACATATCTGTGATATGCCTCCATGTGAGATATAAAGCAGACAGTGAAAGTACAGTATTTGGTCAGGAAACAGTGCTGGGATGGTGTCAGTGGTAGTATGATTGAAATATGTCTTAGTTTTTAGAAGCATGTTTGTATTAAACATTGGATTACAGAGTTAGTTGAGTGTATGGTGGTCAGAATGTTGCATAAAACACACATACACAATACCAGTCAAAAGTTTGGAGACAGTTTCTTGTGTGTCCAAACTTTTGAGTGGTATTTATGTTTATAAGAACGAGGGTCGTCACTGTACCAGAACTCGCCTACTGAAATCACTAAACACCAAAAATATTTTGTTTTATGAACACATACTTAAAAAGTGTTATTTATAAATGTATATTATTTTATATCTATGCATGTAGTATTTAATTCCACGTTGAATGACCGTCCCATCGCACTCTCATCACAGCTGTTTGTAACAGATGCTCTAACTACAGTGTCAGTCAAAAGTCTGTACACACCTACTCATTCTAATTGAAATAAAAGGTGTGTCCAAACTTTTGACTGGTACGTTAAGTGTTCTTGAAATATGTTAACAAGAATCCTTGAGCCATGGTCGATATTTGTGCAAAGTTTGAAGACAATCCCTCTAAGTGTTCTTGAGATATCGCATTCACAAGTCACAAATCATTTGACATTAAAAGCAAACAATCAAGTATGGGTGGCAAGGCGCTGTCAAATGAACTCAGGGATAAAGTTGTGGACAGGCAAAAGTCAGAAGATGGATACAGAAAAATAAATCAAAGACTTTATCAATTCCTTGGAGCACAGTAAAGTCAGAAATTTAAAAGTGGAAAATGTTTGGTACCATCAGGGGGAGCTTATCCATGCTAAGGGCAAACATGGCTTTGGCCCCCAAAACTGAGAAGCTGTGCTTCAGGATTCCTCATGGATGCTTCATGTGCTTGGTGCATGCAGGGAGGACAAGCAGGTGCTGTTTCCTACACCTGCACCAAGGTCCCAGGAGTTTGCTGCCAAACAGCTGTCACTTAGCGGAACATGAATCAGTGACTTCCAGCTGGGTGGTAGATTCCTCAGCATGTTTTAGCTGTGTACAAGCTAAGCAAAGTGACACGAATCTCTCTCTCTGATAAGAGCTCTGCATGAAGCTCAAATGACTCACCAGATCTCTGGTGCAGAGAGCTTAGACAATACCACGCTATAGTGGAAGCTCACTAGCTGTGACGAACAGGCAGGTAGCCTCGTCAATGTAGTGAATAATGTGGCAAAAGCTAGGCAGGTAGCTTGTAATTAGTAGTAGACTACAAGTGGTTAGCAGGCAAAGCAAGGCCACAAGAATTTCTAGTTTCTACAACAAGCATACATTCTGGAGGTTGCTGTGCTATGGACACTTTGAAAGCTGAGGTGGAAGTAGAATAGCAGTAGAATAAAAAGAGAGGAATGTTAGGGTTGTGGGTAAACAAATGTTTCCTGAGAAGGGTGAGCATAGTAAAGTTTTATATGCCTGTCGTCAGGACAGGACCTTCCTCAGAACCCATGTCTGGAAAGCCAGCTTGGAAAACTTCTACAGAAGACAGATTTCCTTTTCATAGATGGATTTCCATGAGAAGAAATTAAAAGACAAGAACTTATGTAAACAAATACAGCTTTGTGTATACCTGAACGATGGTTTGCTCGAACAGCCTGATCCACGGCTTGGCGCATGTGCCAGTCTTCCCATAGTCCTTTAGCCTTCACAACTGTCTTGTCATCCATGGTTACTTCTTAATCACCAGAAAAAAAAATCAAATCATCACCCATTATTACTGCGGGTAACATATCCACACTAACATACATGCAACATATTACATATAGCACCCAATGCTTCTATATTAAACAGCACTGACAAACTAGAAAACCTGCCCCTAAATCCTCAAGCCCACTCTACATTAATGTCCGTAAAGTGCCATACATTGTGTTCAGTACCTGGAACAGTACTGGAGGCTGGACGGGCATGCAGGGCAACATCGGGTTGAGTAGAGTTGTGGGCCTGCTGGCTTGGCACTTGATGCAATTTGGGGATTGGCATCATGTGCTGCACAGCATCGGAGTGTGGTGAGGCCACCAGCAGCGTCTGCTGAGAGGGAACAGTTGTGGGTGGCAAATGCGCAGGTCTGATCTTTTCTGCCATCAGTTGCTCTTTGATCTTGTCGATTAGTACCAGGTTATCCAGCTGTAAGAATCATTGGTTATGCTCAAACTGGGGACATTATTTGGAAAAAAAAAAAAGAAAAAAAAGAAAAAAAAAAAAAAAAAAAAAAAAAAGAAAGAAAAAAAAAACTGAGCTCATATGGTCATATGGTAGAAGGTCTTTATTAATGCTGCATATGTATGCAAGTTATAATATCCAGTGTGATTCAGCGTAGAATGACCCAAAATAGTAACAGCTGATAAGAAAGCAGATGGCAGACTATAACATGAGAGGCCCAACATAGTCTCAGTGGGACATCGTACTTTTTTAGCATAAACTTTGCTATATATTTTATATTATTTATTTATTTATTATTTTTATTTGCTATATATTTTTATTTTATGACATTTCCAGGACAAAATTAACAGACAAGTTTTTTTGTATATCAATAAAGAACGCGGTGCATTACATAGGAGACACTTTTCCGACAAACGTACTGTATAATGAAGGCTACTGGATGTTGCATGCAAATAAAGAAGCAAGTGTTAGTCAAACTCTCCAGGACAACTATGGCTGGTTTTGTAAGCTGCTCAGTAACACTTACAGCTCATTAGCTTGTAAAACTGCACAAACTCTACCTGAGAGTAAATATTTTTTTAAAGTAAAGGGTCATCACTCCAAATATTGACTTCGTTTTATTTATTACTGTTTACTGTGCTTTATATATATATATTTTTAAACGTAGAAACGTAATTTAAGGCATCTTTGTTCTACAGCATTTGTTTGCATGTGCCAAGACTTTATTTTCTATACATACACATACACACACACACATTTTATTTATATATATATATATATATATATACATACACACACACACACACACACACACACACACACACACACACACACACACAC
>JBCNYH010000003.1:23199949-23222949 GCA_039654325.1 Tandanus tandanus
TTCTTTTACATGCCTCTCACCATAGACAGTGAGAGACATGGCTGGCCTTTGATAACCCAGTTAGCTGCACTGGGGGTTTATGCAGTATGTGTGGCCTTTAAGCTTAGTTGATACTTTGCCTAATTGACTTCCCTTTTCCACTAGAGGGCGCTGCTTGACCTCTTTGTTTAGAACTTTTGCACAAACTGTGAAAGCCCTCATCATCGAATATCCTGTTCATGTCGGGGAAAAAACAAAACAAAAAACTGATTTTCCTTTTTAATGCAGCCGATCATCCACAGTGTATCTGGAATCTTAAATTTGGCTTTTAATTTTCAGATGCTTCTTTTTTTTTTTTTTTGTTTGTTTTTTGTTGGTGGGGGGGGAAAAAAAGAAGAGATGAATCCCCCCCCCCCCCCCCCCCCCCTTCCCTAGAGGAATGTGGACATGCGTTAAGCACAGGAACATTCACGCTAAACAAAATAAAAATTCTGTTAAGACTGCACTTTCACAAATCTACTTGCAATGAACAATGCAGGTTTTCTTTTGACTCATCCTCATGAATAAAAGTGTCACAAGCTTTTATAAACTTTACCAGCAACTCATTGTTGAAGTTACTAAGTAACTCTGTGGTTTGGAGACACGTGTCAGTGACACTGTGATTGTTTACAAATGCACTTTCCGCAACAGCACACTAATAGCTAGAACTTTCCCTTGTTACTAGTATTAAGCATTTATGTACTAAACCATAACCTACAAGGACACTTCAAGACACTTGTGTTTTTTTGGCTTACTTCATTTGGTAAATTAGATTTTTTGAAGCTCCATCACTGCTAGTGAAGTGAGATAGCAGGGGAGGAATGAGAGAGGAAAGAATGTTGCTCAGATTCACTTTATGACCCTCATCTACTGTAAGGAGGCGTAACAGCATAGTGGCTAATGCTACTGGTTCACTGTAAAGGTCCATGGGCTGGGAAAACAGGGCACTGTAAGCTGATCTTGCACACACACACACACACACACACACACACACACAAATCCAACATTATACCACTGGGAAAAAGGGACAGACAAAGCTGAGCATCCCATAAAGTGATCAATACAGTCTTTCTAAGGTTATCTTCTAAGATGGTTGGGAAGGAAACCTTAATCAAACTCATATTTCAAGACACTACAGACTGTTTTTATTCAAATTAAATGAAAGGCAATCCTTCCAAACCTTCCTGTTACACATGAACATATATATTTTTATTATCAGGTGGCTTTTACTTACAGTTTTAAAGTTGCGATCTGCTAAAATCTGTTTAATAGTTTGCATTCATCATCATCATCTGAGTTGAAACAAGATAATGACACAAAAATTGCATTTTTTGCACTTTAGAAACTTCATGAAGCGTACTACATCTAGTACTATGAGACACATCTGGCAACCCACAGTGAAAATGGCTGAACTTGTTTGTAGAGGCTTTCTCTTGACCTCTTTTTTCATTCTGCATAGATCCTGCTCACTCAGCTTTCATCTTTTCTTCTCACCTTTCTTCTTCTGCCCCTCTTGCAAACTGCTAACAAAACACCTTACAGTCCAGGGCCAATACACACAACCATTCGTACTCACCCTCACACCTAGGGGCAACCAATTCGCCTCCAAAATTTAAATATGAGAGCCACGGAAAAATCAGCCAGAAGAGTCCACTGAACTGGGAGGTGGTTGATATAACGCACTCATAATATTTGTATCCTTGCATCTGCAGTATAATGATGATGTGTGTGTTGTAATGGTGGTTTGTGTAAAGCAGTTTCTTCTCAGTCTTTCCTGGACCCAGTTTTCAGGATACAGAAACTTGTCCAATCTTTCTGTAAGGTGTGCTCTTTCACCTTGTGTACTGATTTGTAGTTTGCTGTTTGGGCTCATCACCATGGTGACAGCTCTTTCCTGAGCTCTGCTATAGCTCAAAGAACTGAGCTTTTGTTAACAAATGTGTTTCTTTCTTGTGTAAGACGTATGATAGTAGGCCTCTGGTGAGTTTTGCAAACATAAAAACTATGCATTGTAAAATAAGTTTTGATCTACTACTCTGAGTAATAATGTTACTCGATAGGGGCAATAAGCTTTTGGGATTGGTTCATACTGTATGTCATGAATAAACAGTGTTAATGAAAGGGACTAATGAGATCTCAGATGGTTAATGACAAACCCTAAAGCAGACACATGCAAATGCAGACTCGATAGCCACATACGGAATCCAGATTGATTTTGACGGAATCCACGAAGGGAAGGATTTTCTTTCTACCCACACTGACTTTAAACAGAAACTACCAGGGATTTCTTTAATGCAATTTTTCACCACTCCCAGTCTTTGGATTCAGTCTTTGATATTAAGTGACAGACACACATGAAGCATTTCTCTCATCGCTCTTCACAATGACGCCGAAACTTTGCACTAATACGATTCGCTTGTTGCCTGGATGTTCCAGGCTGTTGCTGCCTGGGTAAACTTCCTGTGTGTTTCACACTATTAAATTTGTGTGAGTGAAACTGTGAGCAGTATCTGGTTAGTTCGCTACAAGACCAGAAATATATCTGTAGTGTTTATGAACAGAGCTGTGCTTCAGTAGTGACAATTCACCCACATTTACTTTATTTTATTTCACAGATTGCGAAAGATCGCAGATTTCAGATTATTTTTTTAAATGTAGAGACTTCTAGTGGGTACATTACTGGCTATATCAATCACATGCTTTACATTCCCAGTTAGAACAGAAATGCAGGTTTCTGGCTACAGTTGGATTCCAGCAAAAGTCTTTTAAGGTTAAGTGATTGTTTGTGAATTGAAGTGGTAGATAATATTCTCATAATTCAAGGTATATAATAGTTCTTCTTCTCTTTAGACCACCTGTTGTTTTGTTTTTAAAAATATGGTTCGCTGACAGAGGTTTAGCTATTTAGCACTTGGTAGCATTAGCCAAGAAACTGCTACACAAAACACAGACAGAGCTATTTTCACGAGTTACGGTTAAAGTGTCATGTTAGCCTTACATTAATCAACAGATCCAACAGTGGGGAAGTTATGATTTTTCCTAGCAAGTCTGAAATGCAGTTAACACACAAAGCAAACTGGTTACAGCCCTAAATTCCGACAACCCACTGGTCCGACAGTTGCAGCCCATTGCTCTGACAGCACTAACCTTAACCCAACTGCAAGGAGTTGGGTGCCCAATTGATTTAAGCTGAGTGCCCATCATCTATGCGTAGTGCTGTTGGACCAATGGGATGTCTAACCAATTGGGCTGTCAGGTCATAGAGCCGTCCCCAAGCAAATTTACCTTAAGAATGAATGCATTTTTGACTCCAAGAGGAAGGAGCAAGCGAGCGTTTTGCTTCTAGGGACATTCTACCCCAAATGTACAGTAGTGTACAGTGAAGATTATACACTAGCACTTTTGTCTAAAAGGGCTCCTAATAAAAAGAAGTAAAAAATTACTTCTCTATAATTTTTTGGTGAAATTGTATTGAACCATGCTTTTGTAGGCAATGAGAATCCCGACAAGTATATTGAGGTAAAAATATGGCTAGAAAATGATTGTTCAGAAAATGAATGAATGAATATTGTTTCTCTCTTCACTATCCAAATATTAGATGATTGTTAGGTAATGGTGCAGGTCACTGTTGCTTTGGCAGTTCTAACATTTCAAGTTAGTCTACGGTGTCACAATCATAACAAAAAATAAAGTGTGGGAAATACTGCTGTAAACTTTTCAGTGCGCAAACTGAAATAGAGCAACCAGATATTTAGTCATCTATTTATATATATTACAGTAGGGCAGCACAGTGGTGTATTGGTTAATTTTCCAAGCCGCTTAATCCTAATTAGGGACGCGGGGAGGTTGGCACCCATCTCAAATGATATTGGACAAAGTTGGGGTGCACCCTGGACAGCTCGCCAGGCCATCACAGGGCCAACACACACACACAACCATTTACTCTCTCAACTAGGGGCGATTTGGAAGAGCCAATTAGCCTACTGTGCATGTTTTTGGACTGTGGAAGGAAACTGGAGTACCCGGATGGCATGAGGAAATGCAAACTCCACACAGAAACACCCAAGCCTGGGAATCAAACCCAGGCCTTCTTGCTTCTTGTGGACATGCAAACCACTGTGCCACCATATTATAATTATGTTATGTTAATCTTTTATATTATCCATCTCTCAGATATCTATACTGTTTATCCATCAGGGTTGAGGGAGAAGCTGGAGCCAACCCCAGCTATGTGCAGGTAAGAATACAAGCTGAATAGATTACCAGTCTATTTCAGGGCTAACACAGACACAAACAACCATTCACACTCAAACCTGTACACAATGTGGAGTAGTTGGTTGATCTAATGTACTTGTCTTTGGACTGTGGGAGAAAATCCACATAAACACAAGGAGAACATGCTAACTAACCACAAGAACACCCTTAGCTGAGATTTAAACCCCAAACCTTCGCCGTGTCCGCCCCACTCTTTTTGTTTTTTTTTAATCATAAGCTTGCTAGACCATCGCAGGGCAACACATACAACCAATCACACTCACACCTAGGGGCAATTTGGAACAGCCAGGAAGGAAACCCACACAAGCACAGGGAGAACATGTAAACTCCATATGGAAACACCCTCGGTAAGCCCAGGACCTTCTTGCTACGAGAAGGATTTATTAACCAAAACAAACCACTGTGCCATGTTAAAATATTATTAAGCTTATTTGTATTTGAAATTATATCGTTCAATCTCTGTGTAAAATAATATGGAGCTGCTATAAATAAGAACACTGCTTAGCTGTGCATCATTAGCCAATGAGGAATTTAATTTAGCCAAATATTTTCCATTGCTTTGATTTAATCTTTACCTACACAAAACCATCAGCCAGCGAGACAGCAGTGAGTTCAGAATAGACAACAAAAAAGGCCTGTGTTAGGGAGCATTGGCAGAACAGACAGGTCTCAGTGCCAAATGTCTGCAGTCACATCCTGCCACGGCTGTTGTGAAAGTATGACAAATTAAGGAAATTCTGCAAAGGCTAAGACTGCACAACAGAAAATATATCCAGTGGAACATAATTGAAATTAAAACAATAATCAATCATTCAAATAAAAGTACAAATCAAATAAATGAAGAGATCCATAAGTTTAGTTTAGTCATTTGGCTGAAAGGTCATGTATCAGGCAGTAATGGGGCCCTCTTTTGGTGTGAAGAATATAATAATAGTATTTATTATTTGTATGTAAGAATAGTAAGCTGATTAACTTTAGTTGGTTAACAATTATTTATAATATTCAATAATAAACTAGTTTTCTTTAGTCTAATTTTTTTTCAATATTTTTTCAATACTTATATTGTTAGTATTTTTTAGAGTACTTTACTTATTCAGAGATTTAATTCTTATAGTTTTATTATGCAATCCATACCCACTGGATATGAGCAATCGTATGTTCTGATAATCTACAGTATTAATAGGATATCACTCATATGTTACCAGTAGCTATATCCATACAAAACAAAACACAACAAACAAACAAACAAACAGGAGCAGTCATGACTAGGTAATATATATATCTACCCAGGAAAGTCTATTCAGGAGTATTGGAGAGGAGGATCCGGCCGATGGTTGAACCTCGGATTCAGGAGGAACAATGTGGTTTTCGTCACAGCTGCAGCACTCTTGACACACTGACCAGCTCTACACACTCTACAGGATCCTGGAGGGGGCATGGGAGTTTGCCCAACCTGTCCACATGTGCTTTGTGGAGTTGGAGAAGGCTTTCGACCGTGTCCCCCCGGCTATCTTGTGTGGTGTGCTCCGGGAATATGGTATACCCGACCCGTTGCGATGGGCCGTTCGGCCTCTGTATAGCCGGAGCCAGAGCTTGGTCCGCACTGGTAACAACATGTCGAATTCATTTCCAATGGGGGCTGGACTCAGCCAAGGCTGTCTTTTGTCACTGTTTTTTTTTTCATGATATTTATGGATAGACTTTTTAAGCACAGCGAGTTCTGGTTTGGTGGCCATAGGATCTCGTCTCTGCTTTTTGCATTGTCCTTTTGGCTTCAAGCTCTCGCTGGAGCGATTCGCAGCTGAGTGTGAAGCGGCAGGGATGGAAATCAGCACCTCCAAGTCCGAGGCCATGGTTCTCTGCCGGAAAAGGGTGGAGTGCACCTTCCGGGTCTGAAATGAGGTCCTGTCTCACGTGGAGGAGTTCAAGTATCTCAGGGTCTTGTTCACAAGTGAGGGAAGGATGGAGCAGGAGATTGACAGGCGGATCGATGCAGCCTCTGCTGTAAAGCGGAGCTTGTACCGGTCCGTCGTGGTGAAGAGGGAGCTTAGCCGGAAGGCTAAACTCTCAATTTACCAGTCGATTTACGTTCCTAGCCTCACCTATGGTCACGAGCTTTGGGTAGTGACCGAAAGAACAAGATCATAAATAAAAGCGGCTGAAATGAGCTTCCTTTGCAGGGTGGCAGGGCTCTCCCTTAGCGATAGGGTGAGAAGTTCTGTCATCCGGGAGGAGCTCGGAGTAGAACCGCTGCTCCTCGGCGTTGAGAGGTGCCAGTTGAGATAGCTTGGGCATCTGATTAGAATGCCTCCCGAACGCCTCACTGGTGTGGTGTTTCAGGCATGTTCAACCAGGAAGAGACCCCAGGGTCGACCCAGAACACGCTGGAGGGACTAGGTTTCTCGGCTGGTCTGGGAACACCTTGGTGTCCCCCGGAAGAGCAGGAGGAAGTGGCTGGGGAGAAGGACGTCTGGCCTCACTACTTAGGTTGCTGCCCCCGTGACCCGACCCCAGAACAAGCGGAAGATGAAGATGGTCCGTAAGATTTTGCACAAACTTGCAGCATCCGTTCCAGCTTGAGCGCACTCTGTCCTCAAAGCAAATTGGGTTTTAATTGGGTTTCCTTCATCAACGAGGGGATATCAAAAAGTTTTGAGGCTCACACAGAAAGAGCAAGATATTTGGGTTTCATTCATTCATTCATTGATATTTGGATTTATACTGCTTTATTTTTCAACATAGTACCCTTCCAACTCCACACATTTGTTCCATTCAGTTTACCTGTCATTCATACCACATCGGTAGAACTCAACATCTTGGTCCCCTAACCGGCCCTCTAAAGCAGCAATAAGCTCATCATCATCCTCAAATCTCCGGCCCTGAAGGTGTTTTTTAGCCTGGGAAAGAGGTGGAAGTCGCTGGGGGCTAGGTCTGGAGAGCAGGGTGGGTGAGGGAGGAATTTGTAGCCACACTCGCGCACAGCTTCCATCGCAACTCGCCTGGTGTGGACTGGCACGTTGTCCTGTTGAAGCAGAATCCCACGATGGATTTTTCTGCGCCATTTCTCCTTGATGGATTGGCGCACCTGCTTCAGTAGGTTACTGTAATATTCCCCATTCATTGTGGTTCCATGGGGCAGGTAGTCGATGGGGATCAGTCCTTTGCTCTCCCAGAAAATTGCCGTCATAACCTTCCATAACCATAACTTCTTTGTCTTTGGAGATGTGGTTTGTTTCCATTCCATCGATTCCTGTTTGCTCTCCGGATCATAATGATAAAACCAGGTTTCATCACAGGTTACAGCCCTAAAATGAAAATCATCTGTGTTGGCGATGTACCGAGTTAGCAAGGCTCCACTGATGGTGACCCTTGATAGCTTCATGTCATCCGAAAGCATTCTCGGGATCCATCTTGCACATACCTTGGACATGTGGAGTTTGCCATGAAGTATGCCGTGTATGGATCCATATGAAAGGCCTGTTGCTTCTTCTAACACATGGAGAGTGATACGGCGGTTTTACATCACTAGTTTGTGCACAGTGTCAATGTTTTCCGGGCTGGTACTGGTTGATGGCTGTCCTGACCAGGGGTCATCTTCTAAACTCTTTCTTCCACGCTGGACACCCAGTGTGTGATAGTTTCGGAAGAAGGGGAAGACTTCCCTTAAAAGTCAGTCAATAGCTCTTTAACCTGTTTGGCAGATTGACCCTCCAGGACTAGAAACTTTATCACCGCTCTATACTCAGTTTTGTCCATTTTGCCAACTCACTGGGGGTTATGTCTCTTCCACAGAGTGTTGTGACTAAACAATTGCAGCCAGCAATATGATCCTACATGGAATCAGTAGCTAAGACATTGATGTACACCAAGTGTGGTGCATTGTACTATCTAACTGGAAAAAATGTGTGAGGCTAAAAACTTTTGGATAACCCCTCGTAGGATTAAGCGGTTTGGCTAATGAATTAACGAATGAGTGGATGTTATTTGGCACGGCATTTTTTGATGTTTGCTGAGGATATGAACCACAATGTCACAGAGCATTGCAGGTCCCAGTGTGCAGATTCCTCTTAAGGTTAGTTAGGATTAGGTGAATGAACTAGAGGATTTGACTTGCAGTCAGTGACCCTGCTGAGTTTCTTGTGGCATGCTGAATATGATTTATGGTCCTGTAGACAGACACAGTGTTTCACTTTGTTTCCTAAATCCTCTTACACTTATCTAATCCCTACAAAAATATGTCTGATTGTGTGTAAATGTGTATTTGTCATAGTGTTTGTGTGTGTGTGTGTGTGTGTGTGTGTGTGTGTGTGTGTGTGTGTGTGTGTGTGTATGTGTGTGTGTGTTATGTCAAAAGAAAAGATCAAGGTACTTTTTTCCTATGCCTTGTTAGATTTGGTGGCTTCTTTAGTCTCAGATTACACATGAATACCTTTTATAGCTATTTTCTCTTTAGGGTGGATGATAGACCCACAGTGAGAGTACATTAAACCTTATTTTCTGTAAGCATAATAATTCATGTATGAATTGCAGTGAATGCAGGTGCATTAAGACAGTGCCAAACCAGATACTTACAAACACAACAGCTGCAGCAGTTGTTCAACCACAGGAAATTTGGCTGCTCATGTGCAGGCAGTGTGTAATAAATGAACAACAGGGGGAAATGTTTGTTTTCCATGTCAGCCTTAAGGGGAATATTTATTTCTAATAGCTTTGTATCTGATGGATTGTTTGTGCTCTATTTACTACAAGTTAGGTTTGAACACAGAACCTGCATGCAGTGAGGTGACGGTGCTAATCACAGCACCTCTGTGCCACCCTGTTGATAGTTTTTTTAATTTTTTATTTAATCCATTAATTCATTTGCTGAATTGATTTTTTTTTTGTTGACAAACTGGTTGTGGTAGGTGCCCTTTTTAAAAAACGGGACTGGAGGGTATGTTCCAACTATCACACTCTTCAGCCTACCCAGGAAAGTCTATTCAGGAGTACTAGAGAGGAGGATCTGACTGATGGTTGAACCTCGGATTCAGGAGGAACAATGCGGTTTTCGTCCCCGCCCGCAGCACTGTTGACCAGCTCTACACACTCTACAGGATCCTGCAGGGAGCATGAGAGTTTGCCCAACCTGTCCACATGTGCTTTGTGGATTTGAAGAAGGCTTTCGGCCATGTCGCCCTGGCTATCTTGTGGGGTGTGTCCAGGAATATGGTATACCAACCTGTTGCTATGGGCTGTTTGGTCTCTGTATTGCCGAAGCCAGAGCTTGGTTCACTTCACTTCCAGTGGGGGTTGGACTCCGCCAAGGCTGTCTTTTGTCACCGGTTCTGTTCATAATATTTATGGATAGAATTTGTAGGTGCAGCCAAGGCATTGAGGGGTTCTTGTTTGGTGGCCATTGGATCTCGTCTCTGCTTTTTGCAGATGACGTCGTCCTTTTGGCTTCATCAAGCTGAGAATTCGGAGCTAAGTGTGAAGCGGCCGGGATGAGAATCAGCACCTCTAAGTCCGAGGCCATGGTTCTCAGCCGGAAAAGAGTGAAATGCACCCTCCGGTTCTGGAATGAGGTCCTGCCCCAAGTGAAGGAGTTCAAGTATCTCGAGGTCTTGAGATCGACATGCGGATCGGTGTAGCCTCTGCTGTAAAGCGGAGCTTGCACCGGTCCGTTGTGGTGAAGAGGGAGCTGATTCACACTTGCAAAAAAAAAAAGCCATGCTTTAAAAAATGTGAAAATAAACCATAAAAATCTCTTTTTACTTTGTTTTTTTTACATTAGTGTGTATAAAAAAAAAAAAAAAGCATCAGGCTAAATGGATCTCTCTGCATCTTTGATTACATGTCAAAAGTGTATAAGAATCATCACAGCAGCTTGGAAGGTTCAGGTTGTTAGCAAGTATACAATAGTAAAAGTCATTTATTCATTCATTCATTTTCTGAACCGCTTGATCCTAATTAGGGTCACGGGGAGGCTGGCGTATATCTCAGCCGACTCTGGGCGAGGGCAGAGTACACCATGGACAGCTCGCCAGGCCATCGCAGGGCAGACACACGCTGACGGCTGTGCAGCCTACTCTTGACGAAAATCAGCAATGGTTCTTTATCATGCCTCTCACCACAGACAGTGAGAGACATGGCTGTCATTTGATAACCCAGTTAGCTGCACTGTGGGGACAGCAGTGACAACCCATTGATAGTGGGGCTTGAACCCCCGACCATGGGATCAGTAATCCAGCACCCTACCTCCAGGCCACCACTGCCCCCTAAAAGTCATTTATATATTGGATATCACTGGCAAGAAACAATGACAAATAAAATATTTTTCTGAACCATATGGAAACTTTAGTGCATGACTTATAAGTAAAGTTTTATAAATTGACTAAAGAAGGATTAGTGTGAATTTAGAATGATTTGTTGGTTTATGTGCATTCCTGATTCTTACATTCCTTAAGAGGCGTACGTTGTTTGTTGAGAGGATTGTATGCCCTGCAGGCTGTTTGATAAACTGTTTTGCAGTTCAATAGTGAGGAAAAGCAGATCATTTGTTTAATTAGCAGTGTTTACTCTTCACAGAAGACACATCTGTCAGTGATTTCATCTCTCCTGGAGTGGCGAGAGAGAAGAAAGGCAGTAAGAAATCCTGAAGGGAAGTAATTGAACAGATATATAAAAATGATATCAGCTCAGAATGAATGTCCATTTTGACAGTATAAAGTGGGTATAGAAAACAACCCCAAAATAAATACATTAATTAATAATATAAAATAAAAAATTCCCCTTTTATTGCTTTGCAGCCTGTAATGAAGATACACACACCAAATATCTTTCTAGCTCTATTTACTCAGTAGAACATGTAACAGCCAATTCATCGATATATTAGCAAGAGATTAGGACAAAAAAATATAGAATCATTTAGACAGTTATAGGATCACCCCCTCCTGAAAACACTTGTGAACTTAATCAGGAGTATTTAATCACTTTCCACACTCCACACCAGACTAACTGTCTGTAATCATTCTGATTAGTTCAGCATTAAAACAGCTATTCCTAGAGCATTCCAGTTCTAAGAAGTGTAACTGAAAGCAACAATCTCAGGGAAAACTCTGTGGACAGGCACAAGTCAGGTGATGGATACAAAAGAAGTCCCTAGAAAACAGTACAAGCCATAATCAAGAAGTGGAAAGTGTTTGGTGCTACTAGGACCCTTACCAGATCAGACTGTCCTTATTCACTGGATGGAAGAGTGAGGAGGGAACTGGTCAGAGAGGGTACCAAGAGGCCTATAGCAAGTTTTGAAGCAGCTACAGAAAATTTGGGTAACAAGTTGTCTCCGTATCACAAATGCTCCACAAGTGTGGCTTATATAGGAGGGCTGCAAAAAAAAAAAGAAGCCAAGTCTTGATTGAGCTTGGCCGAAACGTACCTTGAAGATTCTGAGGCCAAACGAAAAAGAAGCTGTTATATTCCGATGAGACAAAAATAAATATATTCGGCATAAACGCCAAACGGTAACTCTGGGGAAAGTCAATAAAGCTTACCATCCAAAGAACACCACATCTACAGCGAAGCATCATGGTGGTGTTTCTGTGCAGCAGGAACTGAGGCGGTTGCCAAGATAGAAGGAAAAATGAATGGGGCAAAATTCTCAAGTTATTGAGTACAACCAGGTTTACATTCCAGTGTTTACTGGTTTACATTCCAGTGTTTACAGGTTTACATTCCAGTGTTTACTGGTTTACATTCCAGTGTTTACTGGTTTACATTCCAGGTTTACATTTGGGACAGTGTCCCAAAGTTGCCCTCACAGTGGCTGAAGGAGGAAAAAGTGAATGTCTTTGTGTGGCTTGGTCAGAGCCCAGAATTAAACCCTATTCCAAATCTGTGGAATGACTTGAAGGCTGGAGTCCACCGACGGTCACCGTCCATTTCGACCAAGCATCAATAGTTCTGTAAAGAAGAGTGGGGAAATACTGAACAAGTTTATAGAAGTACTGGGTATTTTTTTTTTTTCTGGACTGTTGCTATTAAATCTTTCACTTGGCTGTTATAAGTTGCACTGAGTAAATACAGCTGGGAAAAATGTGTAGTATATATGTAATAGAAAGCTATTTGGGGCAGCAGCATGATGGCGCATTGGTTAGCTCTGTTGCCTCACAACAAGAAAGTTCTGGGTTTGAACCTCTTGGCTGACCTGGGCCTTTCTTTGTATAGTTTGCACCGTCTCCCATGCATGGATTTCATCTAGGTACTCCAGTTTTCTCCCACAATCTAAAGACATGCAGATTATGTCAACTGGCTACTCTAAATTAGTCATAGATGTGAAGGGTTGTTTTTGTCTGTGTTAGCCCTTCAATAGATTGGCCAGATGTTCAAAGTGTCCCCTGCCTTTCGCTTGAAGTCAGCTGGGATTGGATATTTCACCTTTTTCACATCCCTCAGTCACAAGTAAGGTTAAGTCATGCTTTGCTCCCCTAAATCACAACATTAAAGATCATTTTAGTTAATTATCATCATCACACAATACCTGTTTAATTGAACCTACTGATACAACAAAGCAAAACTTCTACTTTGTGTTGGTGAATTTATGTTTTTTAAAAGCATATATCTCAAAGTGATTTAGCCAGTGGTACTTGAAGGTTTATGACCCCTTTAGTATTTCCTATATTTCTGCATAGATATGACCTAAAACATCATCATAATTTCACACGAATTTAAAAAAGATGGAGATAACAAACTTAAAATATTAAGCAAAAAAATACTATGCGTTGTCATTTATTTACTGAGGGAAATAATTCAATACCACTCATGTGAGTGGCAAAATTATATGAACCTCTAGGATTAGCAATGGATTTGGAGGTGAGTCGTTTTCAACTAGTGGGATGACAAGCATGTTTATATAAAGAACATGGCTCTACCAAAGTCTGATCTTCACAGCATGTTTGTGGAAGTGTATCATGGATTGAACAAAGGATATTTCCGAAGGGTTGTTGACGTGCATCATGCTGGAAAAAACTTCTAAACTATTTCTAAACAGTTTGCACTCCACTAATCCACAGTCAGACAGATGGAGAACATTTAAAACCATTTTGACCCTTGCCAAGAGTGGTCAACCAACAAAAATCTCTCCAAGACTAAGGTATGTAATGTTCTGCAAGGTCTCATAGAAACCCAGGGTAATGTCTAAGCAACTAAAGGCCTCTCAAACATTGGCTATTGTTACACATGGAGAACAATGAACAACAACGGTGTGTATGGCAGGATGACAAGCAGACATCTACTGCTCTCAAAAAAGCTGGCCATCTACAATTTGCTAAAGATGGCATCAACAAGCTAGATGACTACTGGAAAAAGTCTGTGTATAGATATTATCCCAACTCTTAAACATGCAGGTTGTAGTATCATGTTGGGGTCTGATTTCCTGCATATGGGCAAAGTTGGCTTGGCTTTTTTAATGGAACAATGAATTCTAAAGGAAATATCAGGACTTCTGTCCATGAGCTTAATCTAAGGAGAATGTGAATAATGCAACAAGACAACAAGACAATCTGCCAAACAGAGGTTTAAAAAGAATAAAGTTAATGGTTTTAATGGTTACTTCAAAGTTCTGACCTTAATCCAGTAGAATTTTTGTGCAAGCAGTTTGTGTGAGAAAACCCAACAACATCAGTGAGTTGAAGCGGTTCTGTATGGAAGGAATGGGCTAAAGATTTCCAAGTCGACATGCAGGATTGATCACACTGCTTTTCTATCAGAGACAAAATGCTATGTCCCTGTGATCTAATAAAAAAATAAATAAAATAGAGGAAAGTGTTCTTCTCCTACTTCTGGCTGCTCCTGTTAGGGGTTGCCACAGCAGGTCATACTTCTCTATGAAGACTGGCACCAGCAGATGAGGTGTATGAGACCAACAGGGAGGTCCAACGGCCAGGCAGGCAATTCCAGCAGGCGTGTGGAGTGCTCAGAGCAGGAATTCCTGTTCATCCACTGCAGCAGATGAGGTCTTGTAACGAGGGTGCAGCTGATGAGGCTTAGCCGTAGCAGCCGTTAGCAGAGATCCAGAGCATCAGAAATAGGCGACGGACAAAGTGGAGAGATTTATACACTGTACTTTATTTAGTAAAAAGAGGCTGACAATCATACAGCCAGGTCTTACGGTGCTACTGACACTGTTCATAAGCACATAAATAAAAGAACAGGCGAATTACCTCCTGCACGGACTCGTTATGAGGAAATCGTAAAAATGGAGACCGGATGTGTAACATATTAAGAGAGGCACACTACTACAGTGCAACACAGTGCAAGAGAAAGAAGCACCACCTTGTGGTTGTAAACCAGTGTTACAATTGTTCTCTGACTGTTACAGTCTACATTCATTATATAAGGACAAATTCAAGCACTTGCAGACCAACGAACAGGTGGACATGAGGGAAATAAAGGACCGGTGGTGGCAGAGAAAGACTGAGGAGGTACAGCACTATTCAAACACCCAGACAGTTCTTAAACACTTTAAAAGCACTGTATTGCCTCTTTGATGTTTATTGACGGTCCGAGCTCAGTTCAGTGGAATGAACACTTCTGAGGCTTGCTCAACAGGCCATCCACAGTGGAAACCTGCTCTCATAGAGATAGATTTTGTAGCAACCAGTACCTGAGGACCTTGAGCTTTCAGGAACAGAATCCAGAAAGCCATCTCCCTTGTGAACTTATATGAAGCTTGAGGAAAAGACAGAATTCTTTTTGAAATATGCAATGTAATTGGCCCAAATGCGCTACAGCCCTTTTATGATGTTTTGTAAAGTATATGGAATGAAGAGGAGATGCCAGCTATGATTTTACTTGTGAGACAGGTACTGGAGTGGGTTAGTTAATACATTGGTAGATTTAAAATATATATATATATTTTATGATCGTAAAAACTTTCTTTTTGCATAAAATGTTTTAATGAAAGGGGAAAAAATGCAAGCCTTTATCATTTCCATGTTATTGTGTTTAACATATCTACCATGTATCAGGAAAAGCACTTTCAAGATGGACTCTACAAGAGGTCAATACTTCATGTCCATCTGACTACTTTATATAACGTGATGACGTGGATTGCTACTGCAGGTGTGCATGGTTATTAAATATTGAGATAGAAGGAAATCTTGACTTTCATATCCTGCCTGCCTTTGGGATTTTGGATACTTTTGGCATACTAGGCTGCTGTAACTGACCAATTTAAATTTTATTTAATAATTGGGGGGCAAAAATCTTGCAGTTGTTATAATGTAGTCACAATGCCATTATGAGTGACCCATGGGCCCTTACATAGAATCTGCACATTTGCTTCACTCTAACAGAACAGCTTTTTAAAAAAGCAGTATATTACTTTTTTCCCCATTTTAATATTAAGGAGCTTCAACAATACAAAGCCAAGGATAAGACATTATTAACAGAAAATATCCATTCCATATGCCATTTTGCATTGCTTGTCTAGTTATCTTTATTGGGGAAGTAAACAGTGGCATCGAGGGGGCATGACTAATTTAACTGAAGGCATATTAAGCTTTATTGAAGCATTTGCCCAGAGGGAGATGTATTTACATTCTTTTATAGAAAACTACTGTAACATATGTTACGCAACAGGTATAAAATGGGTTCACAACAGAAAGTTGGACAAATTCGTAGAACAGTTGTAGATGTGTCATATGAACCTCACCTGTTGGGAGTTTTAGAAAACAATGCTGTCGTAGACCCTTGTCATGGAATTTTGAACAGTACAATTTTTTTTTTATGTCTTGTAGTCTCAACATCAGGCCCATTCCCTAGAACTGTTATGTGATGCCCTGTGACATCCCATGGAATTTCATATACTTTCAGATATCATCTGATGTACTCAGAACTATGTTTGCGCTACGTTAAACCCATGGGATGTCCTTAAACACCCACGTGTATTGTATGACATTTTCACAATAGTGTCTATGTACATCATGTGTATGGTGGTTGTAAATCAACAGAGTACCACTGGAATATCATACGAGGAATTCTTGGTCTTGTAACAATCATGTCACTTTCCAATGTACAACTTAGAATTTTACTTATGGACCTGACCCATTTTTCGTAGGCCAGAAGTATAACACATTCTTTGTATGTAAACACGTCTACACAGCTTTCAACCCTCCTTACCCAAACCCAAATCAGTCACTTCTATTGTAGCTCCACTAAATTTATATGACAAAAAATTCACAGGTTGCCTGTGAAAGATACTTCAGTAGCTCCAGAGGAAGACTAATGAGTACTAGGTAAGTAAGGACAATGATGACTACATTACAATGTGATTTATATTAAGTACCCTCATACATGCATCATCCAAAACAACCTTTCAAAATTCTGCTAATTCTGTGTCACTTTCACACATTCGAAGTCAAGTGCTAGTTGTACATAAGCTCACTAATGCTGTGGTTACAATAATCAGTTACAGCATTAGTGAGCTCGTGTACAACTAGCACTTGACTTCGAATGTGTGAAAGTCCATTGCAGGGCCAACATAAACAACCATTCGCACTCACACCTAGGGGCAATTTGAAATAGCCAATCAGCCTAACGTGCATGTCTTTGGACTGTGGGAGGAAACCCATACGGACACAGGAAGAACATGTAAACTCAGCAAGCCCAGAACTCGAACTCAGGACCTTTTTGCTGTCAGGTGGATGTGCTAACCCCTATGCGACCATGCCTCCCCATGGAGAGAATGGAAACACTTTTCCGTTAGACCACTAGAGAGTCCTTATTTCTTGTATTCAAGAAGGTATGCAGGTATAATTTTTGTTGGTGTGTAGAAAATAATGTTTACGACTGTTGATACTATGATTGGTTTAACATTCCATCAACAAAATGTTGTACATGTACCACCGCTACGTACCATGTACTACCTCTCTTTCAGCATTTTTACTTGGTCTATCACATATTATTTTAGGCTAATACAGTTTGCACACTGTTCAGCTAAATTCTCAACTGACAGTATCATATATATTTTTTTAATAAGGCCAAAAGTATTACATTTATAGATATATGGGGAATTGAAACAGTCCAGGGGTTCAGGAGATTGAAGAAACATGGGCAGTTGAGATAAGTCAGCTGACGTTTATTCACTTTTACTTAGAACTTGAGAATTTCCGCGGCTTTATTGAACAGCCGCCTCTCACACACACACACACACACACAAAGCTTGTGATTATTTATTTATTTATTTATTTATTTATTTTTATTTTATGGGTGGTTATTTAATCTCAGGATGACATCATCAAGGAAAATGCTAGCATAGAGAAGTATTGCTTTACACATAATTTATTTTAACATTTCAGGTGTTTGTGATTAAATATATTAATTCTGGTGCACATATCTAGTTTCGTACTGCACAGGCAATGATTTTAAAGGTGCATATTTAACGGAGCACACACTTACCAGGCATATTAAATTAACACCAAATACAGTGTTATCTCTTGGAAATAAAATGTAAACGGCCACAATGTCTTTCTGAAACCATTTGCGCACTCTTGTTCTGGAGTGTCCATGACCCCTGCACCAGGTGCGATGATATGAGCAAACATCAACATCTTTTTTTTATTTCTCTTGAAATCCTACGCCTCCTTCTGTTTCATAACACTTGATCGTGGGCTTTTGCACTTTCTATGAATCAGTGTCTTACTGCCAAGTTATCAAAATCCTATACTTGTACATATTAACTTCAGCCTTGATGACATCATCATTTTGACACTCAGTTTTCAAAAAACTGCCCATAAAATCATTAAAACAGAAGCGATCAGCCTAAAAGTTTGCACACAGAAAGACATTAATCTAAATATTTGAATAAGTTAGAATAAGTTTTAACAAGTGCTGTGTTCTCTTTTAAAGAAAGTTACAGAGACACTGTTTCTTTGCACCTGCTTGTGTGTGTGGAGCTCATGTGGTGGTCATGATTTTAAAAATGTCAACAATTAAACCATAATAATCTTGTTTTATTGTGCTTTTTCCCGCAGTCACATATAGTTTATTCTAAAACAATTATTCACCTCAATGGAATGTCGCTGAATTAAAAGATCTCGAAGACTATTCCTCAACATTGTCATGCTTTAAAAATCATAAATCCATAAAAATCTCATTTTAGTTTGCTTTCTTTGTGTTTTTATGTGGTTCTGAATTAATTTAAAAACACACCATTATGGACTGTGGTTTCCTTATGTTTCTGTGTAGTACATGCTAATACTCTGAATGAGTTTAAGAACATGCCATCAGGGCAGCCGTGACCTAATGGTTAGAGAAGCGAGTATGTGAACGAAAGGTCGCTAGTTCGATTCCCGGACCAGCAGGAAAAATGTGTGTTGGGTTGGGGCGGAGCCTAACCCTGATCCTAACCCCCTCCCCTTCCTCCACCTTTACAGTGGAAGTACCCTTGAGCAACCTTCAACTGCTCACCAGGCACTGCAGTGTGGCTGGCCACTGCTCCGGTGTGTGCTCAGTGTGTATGTGTGGGCTTACTTTGGATGGATTAAAATGAAGAGCCAAATTTCCCTTGTGGGATTAATATTGTATATCAAAAATAAATAAATTACATAGTGCTTATGCTTTGCCCGCTGAGTGCTCACCTGCCTCTTTCATGGTTAACATATGTAAAAAGTAAACTTTAAAAATCTTGTTTGAGTTTTCTTTTCTTTATGCATCAGCACAGTATCATAGACTGTTCTCAGTTATACAGTTATATAGTGATACATTCTGTTCCGAGGCTGTAGTGAAACCTTCTGAGATGTCATGTGAATCCTTTTACTATGGCTGTATCTCATTTAGTGCTCAATGTGTTCCAGTTTATAGAAGAGACCTCAGAGCACTACTGTATAGTGTTAATCTGACATTCAATAAGTTTTTCAAGGATTTTTCATACTTCTTATTGTTTTTTTGTCCATTCTAAAAAAAAGTGGTGAAGCAATATGTGGGTAATTCTTCTCTAAAGGATAGAAGTGCTCACGATATTGGTCTGTTTTTCAGCCTGTAGCAATATGCTGCAATATAAAAAACAACTGGCTTGCATGTGTCACTGTCCACGTGTGTGCTTGCTGTGTTTACAGGCCTAGAGCATACCAGAGAATAAATATCATACTGAGAAAGGGGAAACATGTGTAAAGAAACTAAGCACATGACTCATCAGTGCTGCACCATGGCACCAGTGGCACATCGACAAGGTGCGATCTATCAACCTGGAGATCTCAAATTTGAATCCAGATTGATGCTACAGCCCTCCGCAACCTGGAGTCCATTGGAGCTGATTGGCCGAGCTCTCATGGGAAGTCCTCACAGTGATCACCAGCCAATCCATGGGCGTCTGTGAGCTCATTCGTACAAAAGGGGCCAATAACACTTTCCCTCAGAGTGTGTTAGGCCGCCTCCAAATGTGCATACGCAGCAGTTCATAAAGAGATGGGTTTCAGTATTGCATGTCACAAAGGGGGCATGTGTGTGCTTACGCCCCTTCCTGGTTGGTGGTGGTTGTATGTGATAGGGAGTAAACACTTTGACGGGTGGGAATTGGATACGACTAAAATTCCCAGCTGAATTTGGATGAGAGGGGGTACACTATGAAAATTTCTAAATCACTGCAGGAATAACACTGAGATAAACAACCACTCAATATCTTATTCACACCTATGGGGAAATTAGAGTATAATACTGGTGGTGTATTTGATCCTGCAAGCATTTTGCATTATCAAACTTCATTCTAGTTAAAACTAGCTGTAATGGCCTTTTTCTATTTGGAAAACATGAACTAAAAAACAGTGAATATATAAACCATAATAAGTCTAATGATGTAGTAAGAATTTATTACTGGGTTTTTTTGTATAGCAATTTCAACTTTCCACGTTGCAATTTAAAAATTTTTTTTTTAATAGACGTTTTACAGATTTTCCAGAAATGGCTCATGGACTTGTCCAAGGTGTTCTTGAACTCTCTCTTCCTCTCAGTCACTCAATTTGGTTCAATTGAGGCTGAGACTGTGGCCATGAGAGGCTCTGCAGAAACTCTGCCGGCAGCTTCTACTGCAATTTCCTTAGTGGATGTGTACTAAAATAAAATGATACGCCCTGCCAAAGTAGGACACAACATTTCCACATAACATACCTTTCATCTAACCTTTATCTTAAAAGCATGCAATACATGTAATTGGATGTAGTAATTAATTGGTTGTTTTTGACAAGTGTGCAAAAACTTTAGCACGGATGAGTGCCTATTAGTTTCCCCCCCATCATCTCTAATGACCATGTAAGTTTTTAGAGAGACTCTACCTGCCCAATTAGACCTGCTTGGGTGTGCTTTGAGTGGTTAGCTGACTCTATCTAATGTCATGAATCTGATACGGTCCTGTGCTCGTTCATTAGCTGGGAGGTTTCCTACTGATGCTTTCAGGAACCTACGGGACATCAAAGGTTATTTGCCCTTAAAGGAAAACTTTAGGAATTTTTTACCCGGGCATTATTTCCCCTTGTTTCATTCCAGTTTTTACGAATATGTTTCAAATTAGTCAGGTATTTGTGAAGTAGTCAATTATCAAAGTAACACCAAAACTTCATGTGGGAACAGTGTTACTTTGGAAAGAGATCTTTAGAAATTCTGAATTCTTCCGACACAATCGCCCCTGTGAAGAATCAAAAATGTAGAAACAACGACTAAACAATTACTTTCTAGAGTTTCTTTACAGTCAATAAGGCAAACAGAAACAAGTGTGTCTCTGTAGGGATCCTTTTCATGTTGTCAGGTACACATAATAATATTATTAGAATGTCTATTGCGTACACAGGCAGTTTATTTTGAGATTATTGCAAAGTATTAGGAATTATGGGCGGCACAGTGATGTAGTGGTCAGCCTCACAGCACAAAGGTCCTGGGTTTGAGTCCAAAGCTTGGGTTTATCTCTGTGTGGAGTTTGCATGTTCTCCTCATGCTTGTGTAGGTTTCTTCCGAGTGCTCTGGTTTCCTCCCACAGTCCAAAAACATGCACATTAGGCTAAGTGGCTGTTCCAAATTGCCCCTAGGTATGAGTGTATGAGTGACTGGTTGTGTTTGTGATGGACCGGTGTTCAGAGTGGACACTGTCTTCAATCAGATTTGGCTGAGATAGGCTCCAGCCTCTCTGAGACCCTAACAGAATTAAACAGTTCGGCAAATGAGTGAGTGAGCATGAATTATGGAGTTCTAACTCAGTACTTGATAATTTCCTTTAAGGTCTCTTCAGGTTTATGAAGTTAGAGTGAACATCCTTTGAAAGGGTAAGGTTTGGAAAATATTCAGGGCAACTAAAGAAATCTGAAAATTTAAAGTGAACTCCTGGAAGGGGAATAAAGTGAGACATTAGCTTAGCACTTGTGGTTTGGCCTTACTTTGATAAAAAGAAGTAAGAATCTATCTGGTTGTAAATCACTGATTCATTAATCCCGACCACAGGCGAATGAAAACAGGTTTCACACAAGCGTGTTTACACAGTACTGATTACATTCTCGAGCATCTGCTCATGGGGTGTCTAATCTGATCTGTTGCAGTGCAGGAGAAGTATTGTCATATCTGTATTTGTTTGATTAACAAAAAATCTGTCAATTATCACAGCTGGAAAGAAAAGAGCATTTGTTCTAAATCTAATAATTAGAAACTAAAAAAAAAAAGGTTTGAAAAGCTGTACTGGATATTATGTAATGTAATTAATGCTGCATGGAGCACATTAATGCTTGGCATGTACAAACAAGAAAAATACAATGTTTTCTGTTCCTCATTGATCAAATTTATGAGCTTCACTGGCAGCACAAGGGAGCACAATGGCATGGATTTCTGTGTCTCTTTCAACATGGCTCTACTGTTGGAACTGCAAAACATGCTTTTCCATCTCTGTTCCAAAAATACCATTGATGACATCTTTGACATCAACTCACTCATCCTTCATATGGTTTGAAGTATCTATTCCCATGATTACTAAAGGAGATGTTATTGGAAGCACTTCCTAAATGCAGATTATAACGGAAATTCCAAAACCTACTGCCAGAAATTGTTTTTATTGTATCTGGGAGGATATTTTTCTTTATCTGGCTGGAATATGCAGTAATAAATGTGAGGAACATTTCTTTCTCTGTGATCACCCCGAGGGTTACACATCCATGGAAAAGACATATGATTCTGGGCTTTTTCCAGCACTAAAATCCTGTGAGGTCTGAAACTTTAAATCTGGATTCAACCTGATCACTGACTAAAGCTTCTCAAAGCATCTGAATGGAAAATCCTGGAGTAAGCACTACCTCACTATCCTACTAAGGAAAAAGGTGCAATAAAAACCCTGGCCATTCACAATGAACTTCCATATTACTAAACTAGGATATAGCTCCTCTGATCTGGAAAAAAATAAAAAATAAAATAAATTGTGTTTTGGTCAAATGTGAGTTAGACTCAAATTTGAATTTACTAGGTTTTGCCCATAGACACTCACACACAAGACCGGACAAGACCCTCATATGACGTGCCTTTACGTGACTGCCATATTACCAAGGAATAAAATCCGCCATTCCAGTAAGATGTTTCCAATAAGGTGTTGAATATTGTCTCAACTTGCTCCAACAAGCAAAATAGTATCTCTAAAGCACAAGGAATAACATTTCACTTGTAAGTATTATATCTACAGAATAACTGCATTTATTATTTATTCT
>JBCNYH010000003.1:23231711-23242943 GCA_039654325.1 Tandanus tandanus
CACACACACACACACACACACACACACCTACCTAGGGGCAATTTGTAACAGCTAATTAGCCTAGTGTGCATGTCTTTTGTACTGTGGGAGGAAACCGTAATACCTGGAGGATGACCACACACAAACTCCCCAGCCCAGGACTCGAACTCAGGACCTTCTTGCTGTCAGGCGGATGTGCTCACCAGTACACCACTGTGCCACTCCTTTTTTTTTTTTTTTTTTTTTTTTTTTTATAAACAAGAAAGAGTGTTGGTATCACTGTTTTGCTGGGTAAATGATAAATTATTTTTTAAATAAATTCATTATTTTCACAATCCCTAGACTTAATATTACAGACAGTTAAGAAGTATTTGAGGAATTTATAAGCAATGGATTAATTGCTCCTGGGTATAAACATTATACTGTACCAAATGAATATTTATGGATATTTAGAGTATAGCACCAACGTTTTTCATGCACTCTATAACTTTCCAAAATTTACAGAATTATAAACAGATCAAGAAAAATATTAGAACGTTATATTTTGTTACTAGAAAATAAGTTCTACAAAGATCATGAAGAAAACAAAGTCAAGGGGAGGCTGGAGCCTATCTCAGCCGAACCTATACAGCTTGCCAGACCATTGCAGGGCCGACACACTCACAACCATTCACACTCACACCTAAGGGCAAATCTGAAACAGCCAGTTAGTCTAATGTGCATGTTTTTGAACTGTTGGAGGAAACCGTAGTACCCGGAGGAAACCCACGCAAGTCTGGGGAGAACGTGCAAACTCCACATAGAGACGACCGAGCCCGGGACTTATGATGTTGTTTAATAATTAAATTAATTAAGAATGCTGGTGATCCTAAAAATTACCAGGATCCTCAAAATTGGAGTCCACAAAAAAACAAACAAACAAAAAAATTAAGAAGAAGAAGAAGAAAAAAAATTCTCTGATCTGTCACAGTAACAAAATAAGGCACTAAACAAGGTTAAAAGGCTTTAAATTAGTTCTGTATAACATCAAAGAATCATGAGGAATGTGACAGATGCTGTTAGCATTTCTAATTATGCCTCCAGGTTTAAAAGTAATGGTGGAATAATGGATGAACCCTGACACATGGAGAGAGACACGGCACGGTTTGTCTGAATACTTAGATGTCCCCAGCCAGCTCTCAGATGCTTGAATTCAAAGCCAGTTAAACAAGCGCATGCCTGTAGTGCACACTGACTCTGTGAGCCAAGTTCATTCAGTTTGATTTCCTGGTGAAAGAAGAATTCATTTATTTAATAGGATTGTTTTTCATCTGTAGCATTATAACTTTTCTGGTTTGTAGATTGCTCAGAAAATCTGAATTTCAACTGTGAGACAGGGCACAATATAGATACAATGGCAGGTGCTTAATTAATACAAAATCATTATTTTACTAACAATCACTTTAGCGAAATGTCCATTTAATGCAGGGAATTTGGCTGTGTAGGTGGTTCAGATTTAAAGATGAATGTCTCCATGTGAGAAACTGAAGAAAATGTGTATTTCATTAAAAGAAGTCTGCCTGGCATGATCAGTTTGCTGCAGTTGCAGTTTCCTTTTATCTGTCAGCAGTTGGAACTGAATCTTCGCTCTTTGATTTGTTATGTTCTCTTACTTTTTACTTCACAAATGTGGCAAACAGACAATATTACTGGCACTCTGTAATATTACCTTTATAAAATCCATATTTCTGTACATTTTCTGTACATACAACAAATATTATTATTAATTCAATTATTCCATAATTATAGTCATATCCAATTCCCATCCATCAAGTGTTGCCTCTCTATCACATTATTCCTTATTCTTTTTCTTGTTAGGCTGCCCCCAAATGCACACAGCTGTTTATAAAAATGTGGGTTGCAGCATCGAGGGACACAGAGGGAGCATGTTGGTGATGCGTAATCATTCACATTCCCCCTCCGTGACCTGCGATGCTGCCACCCGCATCCTTTATGAACTGCTTTTCATGCGCATTCGGAGGCGGCCTAATAAGGAAAGGAATAAGGAAAACACTATCCCGCCCTTTGTACGAATGAGCTCACAGACATCCATGGTGATCTCTGTGAGTGACAGGACAGTGAGTGTCTCCTGTGAGAGCTCAACTAATTAGCTCCCATGGACTCTTGGTTGCCGTATGCTACGGCATCAACCTGGATTCGAACCTGCGATCTCCAGGTCGATAGTTGCAGATCTTGTCAATGCACACCTTGGGGGACAAAGGTTGTTGTTTCTGACAGGAGGAAAGCCATTAAATAATTCTTGGTATTAATTGGGATAACTGAATTATTGCAGTAATGCAACTGAATAAGTTGAATAATTATTGCATGACTAGCAAAACAACATAGTACCATGACTGTGTACTTTAAAAATATTTGGAATGAATAATAAAATAGTTATAGAATTTGTCTTTCATATGATAGAAAATGATTTGGTCCCAGAGGGTGTCTACCTCAGCTGATAACAAGCCCTCGACTGAATTATTCTCTATATCATACTTCGCCCCATTCAATAATTCCTTATTGTCACAAAACACATTAAAGAAATATGGGTCTAGATATCTCTAACAAGGAAACTGTGTATACAAGTAATAAAGACAACTCTTTTAGATTCCTTGGAAAAAAACATTACATCAAATCTCTGTTAAATCTTCTCAATAATGTTTTTCTACAATGTTCAGGTAAGATTGTTTCTCTTCATAAGGAAGATAAATCATAAGTACATAGAGCTCCAGGATAAATAAGTAGGATGAACAGAAGTCATTATAGAGATATTAGATATGAGTGGAGTATTTTTGAAGATATTGACTCAAGATATTCAGACACAGCTTGAAGCGATTTGCTGTTTAGCAAGCTTTGTATAAATCTGGGTAATTTTAAGGTAGTTTAAGGTTAAATCATAGAACGTACAATAAGTTGGAATATTCAGTGGATGTATCTGTAGTATTAGAGAAGGTGTATTGAACAGATGCAGTATTTGTCAGAATTGGCACATTGTAAAGTTTTAATCTTCAGGAGAAACACCAGAATTTGAAAGGGTGAAAACAAAACAAAGGCTAAGTCATTTACATATAAAATGGAGCAAATTAATGAAAACAAGTCCCGGCTGGACATAACCTCATTGTTGCAGAAACTTGAGATGGTCTTTTTATACTTGAATCACATGAGAATTAAGCATTTTAATTGGTTGATGGAAATAGTTTTTACTATAACTTGGTACCATAAACATGTACAAAAATGTGCCTGAACCTCCTTTTTGCTCTGACCCCATCATTCGTTTATTTCTTCCTGTTGTTGTGTATGGACTGGGGTCTTTCCTCGAGACATCCACACAGTGCTGCCATAGATGTTTGAGCCTCATGTCGGCTTTTGGCTCTGAGCCACTGTAATTAAGATTCCTCATGGATCTCCTGGACAGGTGGTCTCCATTACTCTTTAGCAATTATAGTAGTCTTCCCAGGGCTTGTGGGAATCGCTTTGTGCAACAGAGACTCCAGGGCCTCTAAAATATATCAAGCATTTGCAAATAGCATCTATTAGAATTCATTACTAATTTACTAGTGGGGCACGTTGGTGTAGTGGTTAGCATATACACCTTACAGCAAGAGCGTCCTGGGCTCGGCGAAGGCATTTTTGTGTGGAGTTTGCATGTTTTCTCCGTGCTTTTGGAGGTTTTCTCTGGGTAGTTCAGTTTCCTCCCACAGTCCAAAGACATGCACATTGGGCTAACTGGCTGTTCCAAATTGCCTCTAGGTGTGATTGTGAATGGTTGAGTGTGTGTTGGCCCTGTGATAGACTGGCGAGCTGTGCAGGGTGTACCCTGCCTTTATCCAGAGTTGGCTGAGATAGACTTCAGCCTTTCCGAGACCCTAGTAGGATTAAATCTTTCGGTTTTTTGGTGAACGTGGGTCTTCATTTCAGGCTGCAAAGCAACAAAATGTGATAATTATGGTCTAATGACAGTCTAGTTATTAGTTTGGTGATTGCATCTCTTTAAATTGACAGTTTATAATCAGGAGGCCCATTGATGTCTAACGAACTATTGAATTTGGTTTGTTTTTTCTTGCTGAGGTTTGCTCCCTAAAACAGCTGTAATTGAAAAGTGAAAGGGGATCTCGAACATGAAGAAAAAGGGATATTGAACATGATGGCTGGAAAATTAACTAATAAACACATTTTATCCCATTATGATGAACAAAATTCTTACACTTCCTGAACCTGTTCTACAATATTATCTACCTCTCTCTCAAAAAATCTAATCCATATAATTTCATAAATCAGTCAGTTCTAAGCGGTACAGTAAATAACAATTTCAATTTGAAGAGATTATATTTGCATATATTTTAATATTTTCCTTCCTTCCTTCATACCATTTAACCACAAATTGACACATATTTGTAAGCTGTGCTGCAACACGAAGTCCAGACCTCCATGTGGCGGAAAATGTAAAAGAGTTTCCAAGCACAGACATTTATAATGATCAGAAGCTGTTCCCTGAACCTTTTTTAGTAGCCTTCCAAGGATTACACTGGAGTCAGTTAACAGAGAGGACTGTATGCCGATCAGCCGTAACAATAAAACCACCTGTCTAATATAATGTAGGGTCCCCCTTGCGCTGCCAAAACAGCTCTAAGCCATTGAGGCATGGACTCCACAGGGCATCTAAGGATGCACTTTGGTATCTGGAACCAAGACTCTAGTAGCAGATCCTTTAAGTGAGGTTGGGACTTGTTGTCCACAACATCTCACATATGTTCAGATTGAGAATGGAAATTTGTATGCCAGTTAAACACCTTGAAATCTTTGCCATGTTCCTCAAATCTCATCATCATCATCATCATCATCATCATCACCATCATCATCATTATCATCTTCAGCTTGATCCGGGGTTGAGTTATGGGGGCAGCAGCCTAAGCAATGAGGCCCAGACATCCTTCTCCCCATCCACGAGCTCTATAAATAAATTTTATTCATTTCAAGTCATCTGGACATCACAATTTGACTCATATCAAAATCTTTCACTCCCCCTTACTCTTACCATTTTTTCCTGTTTCCAGCACATCTACTGTGGGAACTGACTGTTCACTTGCTGCTTAATACATCAAACCCACAGACAGGTGCCAGTGTAATGAGATTTCAATTTTACTCACTTTACCTGTCAAGTGGTTTTAATGTTACGACTGATCAATATATATATATATATCACAGCAAGAAGGTCATAGGTTTGAGTCCCGGGCTCGGGCGTTTCTGTATGGAATGTGCATGTTCTCCCTGTGATTGTGTGGGTTTCCTCCAGGTATTTTGGTTTCCTCCCACAGTTCAATGACATGCACCTTAGGCTAAATGGCTGTTTCAGATTGACCCTAGTTGTGTGTTTGAATGGTTGCGTGCATGTGCTGTCCTACGATGGTTGACGAGCTGTTCAGGGTGTACCCGCCTTTGCCTAGTGTAGGCTGAGATAGGCTCCAGCCACCCAGCGACCCTAATAGTAGGATTAAGTGGTTCGGCAAATGCATGAGCTTCCTAAAGGCAAAAATACTGTTGTATGATTCTATATATCACTTTTAAGTTTCTTAGTTTCACTCTAGAAAGACGGTTCAAAGAAATTTTAAGGATTAAAGAATGGTGTTTATATTTAAGGGACTCATTCATTTATTCATTTTCTGATCCCCTTAACCCTAATTAGGGTCGCAGGGAGACTGGTGCCCATCTCAGTCAACTCTGGGCGACGGCAGAGTACACCCTGGACAGCTCGCCAGGCCATCGCAGGGCTTTATGGAACTTCTTATTAGTATTTCAAGTTTGGTACGGTCAGTTTTTAGGCTGAAAAAGTTAGGTCTACAGACTAATTCTGAAACTCATCCAACTGTCTTTTTTAAATATAAAATTATACTTTATTCCTGTTTCTTTCTGAGATGAGACCACCAAGCATCTCTGAACAACATCCAGCACTTAGCGTTTTTTAATAGAAAGAGAGAACCTTCAGAGTGTATATGATGAATATATAACAGTTCCCCAGGTCGTACTTTAAGACATTCTTTTTTGTGGTTTCTGTAATATTGCCTAGAGCAGCTCCTGGTATTCCAAGTTTTTTTTCCCCAACAGATAAAAGTGTAAGGATATAATTTTACATTTTGATTACTGTTGTATGTTGTAATAGACATTAAAGGAGGAGGACAGACTGTACTGTAGGCTTTACATAAAGAACTTCTGACAGAAAGAGATTTGCACTCACTCACTCACTCATTTGCCGAACTGTTTAATCCTACTAGGGTCCCGGGGAGGCTGGAGTCTATCTCAGCCATCACTGGGCGAAGGAGGGGTACACCCTGAACAGCTCGCCAAACCATTGAGGGACAACACACATATCCACTTACTCTCACGCCGAGCGGCAAGTCAAAACATCCAGTTAGCCTTATGTGCATGTCTTTGGACTGTAGAAGGAAACTGGATAAAACCCATGCAAGCACGGAGCGAACATGCAAACTACACACAGAAACGCCCAAGCACGGGAACGCAGCTCCTTTCTGCTGTGAGGCAGACATGCTAACCACTACACCACCGTGCCTCCAAAGGAACTACAGCATGAGCTAATTATAGGTTTTGCTTTAGTGATGCTCTAATCAGGCATCTTGAAGTATACTGTACCCTTTGGCTCCGTCACTAGTTTATAGTGTTTCCCAATCATGCACTAAGGAATCTACTAACCTGCTTGCTTATAGTTTAGTATTTCAGCAGAGGCTTAGAGCAGTGTTAGTTTTGGAGTCTGTTAAAGAAAACATCTATTAATGGAGTGTTCTTTTAAAAACATGTGTTTTGACCCTGGAAACAACTAATTAATTGCAGTCATACAAATTGTTTGTCAGATAACATGGTTTGAGCTTATCAAAACATACATATTAAGGTACACGTGCTAGTCTTTGATTGCTCTCATAATTGTTTATGTACAGATGTTAATGAGTGCCAGATCCATAATGGAGGCTGCCAACACAGATGTGTGAACACCAGAGGCTCCTACTATTGTGAGTGCAACCCAGGCTTCCGTCTACACATCGATGGCCGAACTTGTATCGGTAAGTGAAGCACGGGTTTCATTAGAGGCCAGTATCATAGCTGACAGACTGGCAACTGGCCTTGGCTTGAACTTCTGGACTCTGTCACCACAAACCAAAAGCTGATTACTTTCAAAGCTGCTATAAGACTCGACCTTCATCACTGTGTATGAGAAGAAATGAAAGCACTATTTGTTTTCATTCTTGCGAAATGTTTCCTACTGTTCTGTTCAGTACTGTACAGCCATTGTTATCGACTGTTTGGAGCAATCTTATTTGTTCCTTAGCCAATACTGCTCTGCACTTGATAAAGAAGGTGCCAGACTAACACGTCATCCTGAGTAAACACATTGCTCCACATATGACCAAAACTGATTCATCATTCTTCTTTTAGATTTCTTTAGACAGCAACCATTTTGGTCAGATTTTGGTAGCACCACACGGGGAGACACGACTCCACTTCAAATGTTCCTAAACAAGGCTACTCTTCAGAACTCAAGAGGATTTCTTACCCACATGGATTTATTCATTCATTCATTCATTTTCTAAACCACTTAATCCTTATTACTGTCACAGGGAGGCTGGCGCCCATCTCAGCCGACTTTGGGTGAAGGCAGGATACACCCTGAACAGCTCACCAGGCCATTGCAGGGCAACATACACACAACCATTCACACTCAATCTCACACCTAGGGGCGATTTGGAACCGCCAATTAGCCTACTGTGCATGTTTTTGGACTATGGGAGGAAACCGGAGTACTGGAGGAAACCCACGCAAGCACAGGGAGAACATGCAAACTGCACACAGGAATGCCCAAGCCCAGGAACCGAACCCGGGCCTTCTTGCCTTGAGGCGGACGTGCAAACCACTGCGCCACCCTGCTCCCCACGTGCATTTAATAAGGCAAAAAAACAACAACTCTTTCCTCTTTTATATATTTACTTATAGAGGATTTTTATGACTTTCTGATGTCATTCTTAAGAAGAGGATGTGGTGCAAAGCTTTAATCAGGACGTTCTCTCAAGACTCACCAAGTTGTTTGCTATTACTGTAAAGCAGCTGCCATATTTCGAAGTGAAATAAGAGGGAATTTATTGAGAAGGGTTAAGCTGTGGCCTTGTTATATCCATTTCCACTGGCTTCCATTCACCATTCATGAATTTGCTGTCCTGGAAGCAAGCCTCTGTGTTTAAACACTTTAAAATTAATAGGCATTCATCCATCTTGTGCTCTGCTGTGGGTTTGAAGCAGTAGCTGCATTATCTAGATACTCCAGACTCCTCCGCTGGGAAGTGGTCCTAAGCTGTTTCAGTAAATGTGAGGAGTCCAGGGCTGCAAGCCCAGGTTTATTTCTAAAGCCAGTGTTGCTGAGTGAGTGAGGGAACCAGCTGGGTTCAGTTAAACCACAGAAGGATATGCTAATTAATCACAGACTGTTGGAAGGTTTGGTGTGCATAATGTTCCCTCAAAATGCTGGCAGTCATCCTGATGTCTTGTATTAGATATCCATAAAGCTTTTAAAGCCAACAGGTAGGTTCTTAATAAAGCGTCTGGAAGCCAAATATTGTTTTTATTTTTTATTTTTTTCAAAATGGAATAGCACTTTTCCCCCCTTGGAAACATTCTCTTATCCAGGCTTCTGTTTGTAATTTGGAATACCACAAGGTTTATCTCCATCCAGTTTCAAATCACTACAATTATTATCCTCTTGCTTATTTGGATAAAGTTTAGATTCATGTTGACAGATACAAAGCTCACACATACCTTGTGTGCAAAGAAAATGTGAACAGTCTGTTGTATTGTGTTTGCAATTACACTTTCTGCATTTTCAGCACTTTCCATTACGTTCAAATATTTGCTTAATGTTTGCATGTTTACCAGCCTTTCAGTTGTTACTTTTTTAGACCCTGTGTAACACCTTTGTAGGAGAATAATTCTAAAAATAAATAAATAAATAAAATAAAATAAATTAATATTCCTGATTCCTGACTCGGGAAGACTAACAGGCTATTACAATTAAAATAAGCCCTAAAGGATCTAAAAATGCACTTAGAGAGTGCAGACGTCCACCAGGGTAACGCAACCTCTAAACTTTTCAATCCAGGAATTTTTCCTGAAACTCACAATGTCAAAAAGTACTTCAAAACCTTCCTGGATTCGGATCACGCTCAAAATTTTATCACTTCTTTGCTGGCCCAAGACCCACATTTGGTTAAACTTTTGTGAAAATCCGTCTATTAGTATCTGAGTAATCGTACTATCTGTCACAGAGACACACACCTACACAGACACACACAACCAATCTCATGACCTCCCCCTTGGTGAAGGTAGTAATAAGCTCCAACTGAGAGAGCATCCCAAGATGATGCCTGTGTGTAAAAACCCTGCAATCACACAACAGTGCAGTACTGAACAATGAATAGAAAGCTAAGGGTAAAAGACAGGTGTTACTGGTACAGGTCATAGATAATTGAGCATCACACTGTGATGATTACAAGGGTGGGTGACTCAGAGGTTAAAAGAGGGAAGCTGGTAGTGTTTACACTCTGTATAAACACATTCTTCTCACTCTGACTCAACCCTTTTCAGCTTCTGTTTAATGGGTTTAAATGGTGCAGTGCGATACAATTTACTACAAAGGTTTTCGTTCACTCTCAGGGAAAAACGTACTAAAGTGTACCACTGTTTTTCACGACATTCTCGAGCGAAAAAACGGTACCTCACTGAACTTATCCTAAATACTATAGTTGTACCTTTATTTGTTAGAACCTTATAGTTGAACCTTTAACGTATATCTCTCAGAATTTACTAATAACTATTAAGGCACATGATTGGGCCGTAATTTTATTCCAGATAAAGCTTTAAAGGTGCATCGTATATATGCATATTTCAGGGTAAAGATATACACTACTAAAGGTGCAAAAGGTGTAATCAACTTCATTTTGGATGGTTGTCCTGTGTCTGTGCCTCACTAAGTTGATGCTGATTGGCTGTTATGTATCACTGAGTTGCATGATGGTGGTTGTCAGGGATGTTGAAACCTAACTATGCATAATACAATAGAATAAATAAACACAAACTCTCTCTCTTTTTTTTTTTTTGGTGAATGATGGTTGGGAACTTGAAGGACCCAACTTGTTTATATTATGAATTTATATTTTACTTAGGAAAGGCAATCGATAAATAAATAATTTTTAAAATCTAAACTACAGACATGATCTTTATGATCTAGTTCCATGCATTAAGTGAATTTTAAAGTTTAAATATGTATTTATATTTTCTCATGAGAGATTTGTGAGATGCTGAATTTGTTCGCTATGGCCACTATTATCAATATATTACTCATTTTTACTAAAAGGCATTAAAGAATTAAACAGTGTACACTCATGTTAGTTTTCTTACACCATTCATATCCAAACAGATGTGTATTAGTGAATTTTGTCATTATGTTGTTCCAGTGTATAACTCTGTACTCACTCTGTACTTCTCAGCTGTGCTCTCCTGTGCTATTAATAATGGAGGATGTGAACAGCAGTGTATACAGCTCTCTCCTGCACACTTTCAGTGTCATTGCAGACCGAACTACCAGCTTTCTGCTGATGGCAAACACTGCAGAGGTAAGTTTCCATCAACCCCCCCCCCCCCATACAGTCCAATGTTACAAGAATGAGAACTTAAAGAATGATTATTTGACAAGACAGACTAACAATAGTGGACATTTCTGAGCCTTTATATAGGCTTTCCAAACCACTCCTCAAATTGTGCAGATACTTTTACTTTTGCAAAGTGACCAACACATGTGCAATGAACCGTGACAAAAGGACAACTCATCGTTTTCTCAAGTGCCCGAGTACCATCATCAATATAGCCACAGGGTGTACTCCCAACCCCCCCTCCAAGTACTGAAATTTCTCTCTCAAAGTTTTTAATGACTGTCAGTATACATTTATTTATTTTATGCAACTGAGTAATTAAAGGTCTTGCTTATGTGCCCAGCAATAGAAGCTTGGTGGCACTGGAACCCCCGACTTTTGGATCAGTAACCCAGAGCCTTAACCATTGAGCCACCACAGGCCAGTACAGTGCTGGACCAGAAAAAAAACGGTTTCTAAATCAATATGGATCTGAGGCAAAATTACAGACAAAGCAATGTGAAGGCATATA
>JBCNYH010000003.1:23257617-23273479 GCA_039654325.1 Tandanus tandanus
ACACACACACACACACACACACACACTCTCTCTCTCTCACACACACACACACACACACACACACACACACACACACAGTGACTCCATCTGCATGTCCAGCTGGACCTCGGCAGTTTATTTACTCTCTCCCCAGTCATCAAGGAAAGCTGTTCTTTTTTCTGAATGTGAATATGTTTTAGTAAAATTTCCTAGCTGGAAGGATCAATCTACTTACTTAGTCTTGCTTCAAGTATTGTGTTTGAACAGATTCATCAGGCCTGTTTGTGTTTTCCAGACTTGGATGAATGTCTAGAGGGGAGTTCGTGCTGTGAACAGAACTGCACAAACTATCCTGGTGGATACGAATGCTACTGCAGGGCAGGATACAGACTCAACTCAGATGGATGTGGATGTGATGGTACATAGCTGCTTTATTCTTTGTCAAACCTCAGACATTTATATACAAAATTGAACAAATGAATGTTTTAGTATGTGTGTATGTATGTATGTGTGTATATGTATGTATGTATGTATGTATGTATGTATATGTATGTACACTGATCAGGAATAACATTAAAACCACAAGACTGGTCTGTGGCTTGGCAGCCCCATCAATACACAACAAACTACTCTTTCTATCATAGCCAGTATAAACAGAACTACAGTAGCCCTTCTGTGGGATCAGACCAGATTTACTAGCCTTTGCTCACCACACGCATCACTGAGCCTTAGGCACCCATGACACTCTTCCTGGTTCACTGGTTGTCCTTCCTTGGTTTACCTTTGGTAGGTATTTACCACTGCACCCCACAAGCTCCCCACAAGGCCTGCCATTATGGAGATGAATAGACCTAGATGTTTAGCCTTCACAGCGTGGCCCTTGTCAGAGTAACTCAGATTCTTACACTTGTTCATTTTTCCTGCTTCTAACACATCAACTTCAAGAACTGATTGTTTACTTTCTGCCCAATACATCCCACACCTTGGCAGGTGCCACTGTAACAAGATAGCCAATGTTATTTATTTCACCTGTCAGTGCTCATAATGTTTCTAATATTATGGCTGATGTATGTATGTATGTATGTTTGCATGTATGTTTGTATGTGTGTGTATTAATTTTCGACAGATGTAGATGAGTGCGTGTCTGATAATGGAGGTTGTGAACATACGTGTCAGAACACGGCCGGGTCTTACCACTGCTTTTGTCAACTGGAACATCATCTGGCTGAAGACAAACACTCCTGTGTCCGTAGGTTCAGTGTCCAAAATGCATTTTGAAAGCTCTGCTATGATATACTATATACTATATATTATATTTATATATTTATAGCCTTGCATATGTCACAAATAATATTTCATTCTCCTCCTTTTCTATGGCTGTTCAGCTGTGGAGAGGACAATAGAGGCACTGTCTGCTGAAGCACTGTCTCGGCAAGTGGTGGTAGAGAACCCATTTTCAAAGTTTACTCTGCTGCAGGACTACCCTCAGCCTCTAGAGCTTTATGACGATTATGAAGAGTACACTTTTGGAGAACTGCGGGCGGAAAACACTATCACTGAGAAATATGGTCAGTTGCTAAAGGTTCCACAAATGTCCTTTGTCTTTTTCCCCTATTATACTTTTCCAAATGCTGTTCATCTCACTCACTTACTCACTTGCTGAACCGCTTAATCATATCACGGTCACGGGGGGGCTGGTGCCTCTCTCAGCTGGCACTGGGCGAAGGTGGGGACACTATGAACAGCTTGTTAGACCATCGCAGGGCCAACCCACACAAACAAAGTCAGTAAGCAGAATGTGCATGTGCATTTGGACTGTGGGAGGAAACCAGTGTACCACCGACCTTCTTGCTGTGAGGCAGACATGCTAACCACTGCGCCACCGTGCCACCCTGTAGTTTTTACTAAAATTTTAAATTAGTGAAGGAAACTTCAGTGCTTGGAGAAAACCCACACCAGCATAAAGAGAACATGCAAACTCCACACAGAAGCGCTTGAGCCCGTGAATCAAGCCCAGGACCTTCTTGCTGTGAGGTGGATGTGCTATGGTGATGTGCCTATCACTATTTATCCTCAAGCATATTTAGTGGTGTGGGTAACCATGGATTTTTCAGGAATTATACTGAAACAAAAATAAAGGGAATGTATGTAATTAGAAAAGTTAGGAGTGTAAGTCAGTGTCTTCTAAGAATGTAAGCCATTGAACACACTCAACAAAATATTTACCAATACAAACCAGAATGATTATATGAATGGTGGTTTATTGCTTTTTAGCTCAGTGGTCTTATTTCATTACTTTCTATTTTCTAAAATTATACAGTGTGTATTAACAACACATTTGGCAATGACTGCAGTCTGACGTGTGAAGACTGTTCTAATGGTGGCGTGTGTAATGTGGAGAGTGATGGCTGTGAATGTCCTGATGGCTGGGTTGGCATTATCTGCAACCAAAGTAAGTATAAAAATTATTCTTGTTTTATAAGCCTGAACGGATAGAGTATGACCTGTCTTGTACTTTTGGCCAACAGCCTGTCCTGAGGGCACTTTTGGAAGAAACTGCTCCTTTACATGCAAGTGTAAGAATGGTGCCACGTGTGATCCTGTGAAGGGATTTTGCCATTGCCCACCAGGGGTCGGTGGAGACATGTGCCAGTATGGTAATTATCAGATGACATTTAAAATGTTTGGTAAATTTTTATTTGATGGTAAATTTGTGGATTTTTGCACATTTTTAAACATTTTAGTGCCTTCATGTTTATTGTTCATGTATGCAAAGCCTCATTATAACTCTGTGGTCTATGGCTTGCAGGATGTCCTAAAGGTTTTTATGGCAAGTACTGCAATAAAAAGTGCAACTGTGCAAATAATGGACGATGCCATCAAACCTATGGTGCTTGTCTCTGTGAACCAGGCCTGTACGGGCGGTTCTGCCATCTCAGTACGTCACAGCAGTTATTATTTTGAAACTCTTAACATTTATGTCATTGTCACTCTTACAAGATCAATGCTTCTTGTATTCATCTTATTATTTCCTGTTTAGGATGTCCTAGGTGGTCATTTGGACCTGGCTGTTCAGTTGAATGCCAGTGTGTTGAACTATACACTCTTGAATGCCACAGACGTTATGGAACATGTATGTGTAAACCTGGCTACCAGGGCAGGACATGCAGCGAAGGTGAACTGATTTATTACAGCTGGCAGCATAAAAAAGTCCAAATCCAAAATAGAAAAATGAAAAGTTTATCTGTTTTCTGATCTTTGGTTGTCAGAATGTGATCATGGGTACTATGGTTCAGGATGCAAGACAAAATGCCAGTGTCCACCAGGAGCTAACTGCCATCATGTAACTGGAGAGTGTCAGCGACAGTGTCTGGCTGGATGGCATGGAAAGAACTGTGACCAAGGTGCACATTTAAAGTATTTTATTACTAATACTCCTAATACTCATATCTCATGTGCCTTAACACAGCAGTGAAATAATGTATATTGACAGCGTATGAATTTAGTCCTCCAATCAGCCATAAAATTTAAATCACCTGACCGGTCTTGGACCACCTTTGGTAGGTATTTTCCACTGCATACCAGGAACACCCCACAAGACTTGGAAATGAATAGACCCAGTTGTTCAGCTATCACAATGTAACCTTTGTCAAAGTCACTCAGATCCTTACCTTTGCTCATTTTTCCTGCTTCCAACTTTCACTTTCTGGCTAATACATCCCACTGTTTGGCAGATAACACTATAACAGAATAATTACCAATTATGTGCCAAAGGTCCCAATTATTGATTATTTATTCATTCTCATACATTTGCTGAACTGCTTAATCCTACTAGGGATACGGGGAGGCTGCAGCCAATCTTAGTTGGCTCTAGGAAATGGCATACACACACACCACACACACACACACACACACACACACACACGTGCGATCATTAACACTCACATACACACCTACTGGAAATTTTAAACAGCCAGTTAACCTAATGTGCATGTCTTTGGAGTGTAGGAGGAAACCGGAGTACTCGGAGGACGGAACACAGGGAGAACGGATGTATAGGATTTATACAATAAAGAAATGTTTACATTTGTATGTTTAAATTAATAATTGAGTCTATTAACTCTGTAACGCTGCTTTGCAACAATGTCCATCGTGAAAATAATTACACCAATAAAATCAAATTAAATTAAATTAAACCTTGCCCCAGGGCGACATGGTGGTGTGTTGGTTAGCACTTCTGCGTCACATAAGAAGGTCCTGGGTTTGAGCCCCGTGCCCGGTGAGGCTGTTTCTGGTTTCTGTGTGGACTTGCATGTTCTCTCCGAGCTTGTGTAGGTTTGCTTCATGTGCCCCTGGTTTCCTCCCACAGTAAATATTCCTGGCGGGTTTCCTTCGGGTACGCCGGTTTCAAAAAGTCCAAAAACATACACTTTGGGTTAATTGGCTGTTCCAAATCACTCCTAGGTGTGAGTGTGATAGTGAGTGTGAATGGTTGTATGTGTGTTGGCCCTGCAATAGCCTGGCGAGCTGTCCAGGGTGTACCCTGCCTTCACTCAAAGTTGACTGAGATAGTGCTGCCTCCCCATGACCCTAATTAGGATTAAGCGGCTTGGACAATGAATGAATGAATGAATGTATCATCTTTATATGAATGAATGAATGTATTATCTAAAACATCTGGAAAGGTGCATTATCTGCACAGTACGTGTGAAATGGAGTGTGAATGTGTGTCCTGTGTGAATTATTCACAATTTTGCAATCCAGATCCACAGCCTTAACATACCTGGGTTTGTGACTGCAGCTTTATTTTAAATAATGCCTTATTTCAAGGGCAGTTATTTAGACTATGGTGGTAGTAGTAGCAAGAAAAGTTAACTACTAAACTAGAAACTAAATGCCTCTTTAAAAACAGCCCTGTGCATAACAACCGAGAGAACAATAAAGAAGAAATACAGAATCAAAGTATTCTCGTTCTTCTCAGATTTCAGTTCACTTGGAATTATAGTCAGGTGTTCCTATTAAAAAAGGCACTATCTCTTTACCAGAATGTCCAGAGGGGAGGTTCGGTGCTGGCTGCACTGAGCATTGTGACTGTAATGGATCAGTGTGTGATTCTGTTACGGGACGCTGTTACTGTCCAGCTGGAAAGAAGGGAGATCATTGTGGTGAAGGTAAGCGATAATGGGCTATACTGGAGGAATATGTACAAACCATGATGTTGGCTCTGCAAATCAGTCATCCTGACTCTTTATAGACTGAAATATTGGCCTGCACATTTACAGAAACATCCATTTACATGAATCCCATTTTATACCTTGATTTGATTGTTGTCTAAGTTATAGCCACATTTGAAAGAAAGTCTACAGGACACTAGCATACAGAGAGCATGCTTGGGCCTACAGTACATGCCTGTTTTCAGCTATTATCAAACTCTGGCCAAAGGTCATAAAATGTATGTCTTCCCAGAGGCCTCTTTATTTTGGGGGCTCTTAGTCAGATGCCAAGCAAACACACAGCTCATCATTCTTAATGAGACAGTTTAAATATGTGTTACTGAATAGCAGCTCTCCAGAGAAATGAAGCAGCAACACTGGGTGTAGGATCTGACTTTAAGACCATCAGGACTCTTGGTGGAAAGTAGAAAATGTGGGAGTGCAGTGTGATGTTGTTTGAAAGAATAATGGAGTTTTAGAAATGTCAGGTTTAAATGGCAGGAAATGTTTGGAAAAGTTTAGCTTGGCTCAGATGTCTTGCAGACTTGCAGACCTTTGTTTAGATAGTTGCAGAAATAAATCCTGATCTGAGCTCAGTTAATAAAAGTTAAACCAAAATCCAAAGAAGCAACAGAAAGCAGTTTGTCAGCCATGGAAAATGTGTTTTAACCAAATTCCTCCTGTAGTGGTTAGCACGTCCACCTCACAGCAAGAAGGTCCTGGGTTCGAGTACTGGGCTCAGTAGGAGTGTTTCTGGGTAGAGATTGCACGTTTCCTCCCACAGTCTAAAGACATGCATATTAGGCTAAGTGGCTGTTCCAAATTGCCCCTAAGTGTGAGTGTGAGTGTGAATGGTTGTGTCTGTGTTGGCCTGAGATGGACTGACGAGCTGTTCAGGTTGTAACCCGGATGGGGTGTTCCTGCTGTTCAGGTTGTACTCTGCCATTTTTATTCAAACTTTGAGAAAAGAGTTTTTGCAAATACCATATTGCATCGATTTCTTTATATTTTTTGGTACAGCATTTTTTCTTGATTTGAGAATCAGCGATTGTGGAGAGGGTACATGTTGGCGTAGTGTTTAGCATGTCCACCTTACAAGAAGAAGGTCCTGGGCTTGAGTTGTAGTCCCAGCAAACGCATTTCTGTGTAGAGTTTGCATGTTTTCCCCATGCTTGGGGACTTCTGGGTACTTTGGTTTTGTCCCACAGTCCAAAGACATGTACATTAAGCCAACTGGCTGTTCCAAATTGACCCTCGGTGTGAGTATAAGTGTGAATGGTTGTGCTGTATTAGACTTCGATGGTCTCGCTAACTGTTTAGGGTGTACCCTGCCTTTGACCAGAGTTGGCTGAGATAGGCTCCAGCTTCCCTGCAACTTCCCTGAGGATTAAATGGTTCCGCAATTGCGTGAGCGAGTTAGTGAATCTGTCCTCCTGTATGATAATCTCAAGGAAGAATTTGATTCAGGTCATGAACTACCTTTATGTATGTAAAATCTGTTGTGTTCCAGAGTGTGAGAAGGACCGCTGGGGTCTGGCTTGTGCTGAATCATGTCCTGACTGTGAGAACGGAGGGGAGTGTGACAAGCAGAATGGAACCTGTGTGTGTCCACCAGGCTACAAAGGAAACCTCTGCCAGGATGGTAGGTGGGGCCACAGCTGTAATTTTTCTTTCCCTACTCGTCACCAGTTGTGTGTATACTTTAGCTTTAGAACGTTTTCTAACACATCAACAGCCGAATCTATTTTCACAACACTGGTTTTCGGTTCATCCCTTGCAGTTTGTCCTAATGGCTGGTTTGGTCTTGGCTGCCAGTTTCAGTGCCTTTGTGAGAACAGCATCCGCTGTGATCCCATCTCAGGATCGTGTGTGTGTAATGATGGATGGACTGGAGCCAAATGTGAAAAGGGTAAAAATCCCATTGATGTTTCCTTTAGATATTACACCAGTCATCCATTCCAAGCTGAGTAGAGATGAAATATGGTCAGAATCATAAATTATTATCTATTATTTTGGGGCAGGGTGTGAGCCTGGACACTGGGGAGCCAATTGTCTCAACATGTGTAACTGTTCGAGCAGTGTAGGGAATTGTGACCCAGTGACAGGGCAGTGTCACTGTGAGGCTGGCTACACCGGGACCCACTGTGAGCAAAGTATGTAACATCTTACTAAATGTACTGTTTATACTGTCTAGTAATATTCATATGTCACATAAAGTGTCCTTTTGTTTTTGAAAGAGTGTCCCACAGGATATTTTGGGCCAGGTTGTCGCCACCAATGCCAGTGTGAGAATGGTGCCGAGTGTGAGAATGTGGGTGGAGCCTGCACCTGCCTGCCAGGCTGGATTGGAACATACTGTGAAAAATGTAAGCGAGGACAGATTTTTAGACATATGAAGAAAAGATATTAATAACCTTACAGCTCTGTAATGAACAGAACCAAAGAGATGAGTATGAGTGTGTCTCTGCAGCCTGTCCTCAGGGATTTCATGGTGTGGAATGTCAACAGAGGTGTGAGTGCCTGAATGGTGGCCAGTGTCACCATGTGACGGGAGTGTGTTTGTGTCCAGCTGGATGGACAGGCCTCCACTGCACCTCCAGTGAGTCTAATATCTAAGATGTTCCTACAAAATATTTCCTCAGCACTCTGTACTCTGTAGTTAAGTCGTAATCCAGATGTTCAGTGTTTGCATGGGAACCAGTGGTGTTCTATGTATTTTTTGAGCATGTTACTTAAATGATCCATTCCAACAAGGATTCTTACTACTCTGTCGATGCCTGGTTGCTTTAACCTCTTTCTTTGTGCTGTGTTACAGTATGCCAGGAAGGCACGTTTGGCCCTGGCTGTAATCTGAGCTGTACCTGCCACAATAATGCCAGCTGTGATCATGTTAATGGGCAGTGCCAGTGTGAACCAGGCTGGGCCGGGCCAACCTGTGAGGAAGGTAGAGTGTTTAACCTGTAGACGTACTGTAGGTACTTATTATAGCAGGATAATAGATATGAATAAAACGAATGTATCTTTTTTTAAATGTACCCAAAGTTTCTTTTTCAAATAATTTGTTCTCACAAAGTGTAAATATTACAAGGGCATCTATATGTCATATGTAAGACAAAACCTAGAGATTGTTTTTGATGTGCACAAGTCAGTCAATGGCTTAAACAAACACATAAGCATTAAAAATAAGGCAAACAAACATGGCGACACGGTAGTGTGGTGGTTATCTCATCTGCCTCACAGCAAGAAGTTCCTGGGTTCGAGGTTTGGGCTCGACTCAGGCGTTTCTGTGTGGAGTTTGTATGTTCTCTCAGTACTTGTGTGGGTTTCCTCCGGGTACTCTGGTTTTCTCCTGTAGACCAAAGACATGCACATTAGGCTGTTCCAAATTGTTCCTAGCTGTGAGTGTGAATGGTTGTGACTTTATTGGCCCAGCCTCCCAGCGACACCAATAGGCTAACGCAGTTCGGCAAATGAGTAAGTGAGTGAAAACAAACAAAAAAATTAATAAATACTACATAAAGTTTCGAAAGTCTTGTATCAGTCTAGTATCCACACACTTAAAACATAAGGTAACTATGAATAACAATCCTAGGCCACTTTAGAATAGAATGAATATACTCGACGGCGCTAAAGAGATGATACAGGGTGATCCAAAAAACCTCCCACATTTCGAATGTAAATTAAAAATAAGGTTAAAGAAATGATTATCTGCACACATGAAACTTAGTGAGGCAGGAGAGGCGGTGCTAAGGTCTGCTGGCAGCCCAACCCCAGCTTGAACACCTTGAGCTTAAAGAACTGGATGTGTGGTTTCAGTAAGATGGAGCACACCCAGCTCGAAGATCATTGGAAATGCTGAGGGAAATCTCGTTGCGTGGCGATGTTGGGTGGCTGGCCCATTCCCTCGACCTCGTCGCTTGTGATTTATTCTGTTCATTCTGTAATGTTGATATCATTACATAACAAATTATATAATGAGTGTTTTGCAATGTCTATTGATGGTTTATTCACATCACAAAGTTCCACTCTTTTATATGACTCTCTGTTAATGAACATGCTGACCTTGTGAAAGAGATGATTCTTGCGGCCATTATAAATCATCGCAATATTGCGGTTTAGACTTTAATGGATGTTTGATTTTTCCCAGAATGCATGGCAGGATTTTATGGAGTGGATTGTCTCCAGCTATGTCTTTGCCAGAATGGTGGGTCATGTGACAAGGTCAGCGGGCACTGCTTGTGTGCTAGTGGATGGATGGGAATAGAGTGTGAACTTGGTGAGAAGATCTGGTATCGTACTTACCAGTTTATTTGATGTGTTATTAACATTAATGTGATCAAATACCTCTTCCTTTTTTCTTCCTGATTTTTTTTTTTAACAGAGTGTGCTCCAGGTTTCTATGGTGCTGGTTGCCAGCATGTATGTGAATGTAAGAATGATGGGGTGTGTGACCGCCAGGATGGAAAGTGCACATGTCCAGCAGGCTGGGTGGGCGAGAAGTGTGAGACGGGTAAGAAGTGACCACACATCATTCTTAATGACTGCCTGAATGAAGAGTCAGTGGAGAACTGATGTTGTGCATCATACTGTTCATTCCAAATGAGTGTAGCTTGTGCGGAAGGGCATTTTGGTCCTGGTTGTCAAAAACTGTGCCAATGTGAACATGGAGCTCCATGTGACCACATAACTGGGGTCTGTCTTTGCCCACCAGGCTGGAGAGGACACCGCTGTGAGAAAAGTCAGTTCATTTATTCCTCATTGCCCTTGGTAACACATCTATAGTGACATTTTGTTTCTTATAATTTTTTTGTTTCACATTGCTAAATTTATTGTTGCCCTCTCTTGGATAACAATATCCTCCAGTGGATAACACTTTGTTTTCCCAGCATGCTTACCTGGCTTTTATGGGCAAAGATGTTCTCACCGATGTCTCTGTGCACATGGAACATCCTGCAATCATGTCACAGGGAAGTGTGGTTGCCCTCCCGGTTTCACTGGAATGAGCTGTGAGAAAAGTAAGAACTTCCACCTTCTATTTGCTCAAATGTGCATTAAATAAACACCTGGCCTGCAATAAATAGGGTGAATTCGGGTTTACTGCACATTAATTAGGACAGTTTCACATAACAATGCTTATTTTTTGAATTAAGCGAATGGAAAAGTGAATGAATGAATGAATGAATGAATGAAATCATGTAAATCATTAACACCTTGAGCATTTTAAAAATGTATCATGGATTTTATTATACACTCTCATATGGTACAAAGTGATGTAAACAAAAGAAAGAACAAATTTGTATTATTTTAACCCTAAAGGTTCCTGCAAAATATTCGGAGGCTTGCAAGAGAAACTTGGCCAAAAAACAACAACAACAGCAACAACAACAACAACAAAAAAGCCAATTATTTACCTTGTAACTGGTTAGTAATTAATTCAACAAGTTGCAAAAATCTCAAAAGGACAGCAACCCCCAACACCACCACCACCACCAAGCAACAAGCATTTGTACCCTTTTTAGGTACCCACTGGTACCTCCATTTTTAAGAGTGCAGCAAGAAAGCTTATACAGTGTGGAAATAAAAAAATACATATCTGTTCCAATATTTCAAAGAATCATATGTTCTGATTATTGTTGTCAGAATGTCAGCCGGGTTCATATGGACTAAACTGCAACCAAATGTGTCAGTGTCCTGAGGCGAATCACCTGTGTCATCCTGTCACTGGAGTGTGCTACTGTGCACCAGGCTACCGTGGTGACAAGTGTGAAATAGGCAAGATTATTTTACTCTTTACACTTTCTAGAAAATCAAAAATATGTAACATGTATGTTTTGCAAGTGTGTGTTCTGGGCTTTATGTCACAGAATGTGAAGATGGTCATTATGGTCCAAACTGTGAACATGAATGCCAGTGTCTGAATAACGGTGTGTGCCAACCATCCACTGGCACTTGTGACTGCCCTCCAGGATACATCGGAGCCAATTGCAATATCAGTGAGTGAAAAAGAGACAGAAAGTTATCACTGTTTATAACAAAACAAACAAACAAACAAAAAAAGTGTTCATTTTTCAACATTTTTCTTCTCTAACACATTTGTTTCCATAACATCAATATTTGATCAAGGATCTGATTAGATAAAGTTAGCACTATTACACCTGTCCTCAAAGGGGAATTCAACCCAAACTTTACAAAAGCTTACATATATTGTATATATCTTTGCAAATCAAAATACAATGTTGTTATTATAATCTTTGTGGAAAAAAGTGAGTAATAAATCCTCACACGCAGAGGATGCGTTGTACTGCGAAAAGCAGGACATGACTAACGCGGAAGAGTTTGCATTTAAACGCACTGAGATATATACCATCGGTTCACATATTTGAGCAGATGCTTGTCTGATGTATTGTATGTAAATGTAATGTAGTATTGGGTGCAAATCTGTCTGGCTTTATTTTATTTAAAAGTTCACTGGTTTATATATGATTTGCTAGTTTAATACCTGAATACTGTTATTTTTGCCATTATCTTGCCTTATTGGAACGGATGCGTTGATGTCATAGTCTATAATTTCAGACTACAAATGGTGGCCTTTTCAAACAGGCTTTCCTTTTATTTTCTTTTAATGAAAAAATGCTGCTGTAGATATTGATTAAAATGACTCATGTATTTAATTGGGGGCTAAAATGTAGAACAAGTGCTAGGGCAGTATTCTGGTGATCACTGGGGTTACTGGGTCACATGAAGACAGTATGTCAACAAAATAATTCAAACCTATAGCAAATGATTAGAAGCTCTTGCCCAGCATCTATCACTCTGAATCAATATGGATGGAAATAAAATCACAAAGCAACACATGAAAATGACAGAAATACTAACTCCTCATATACAGTTAATCTTAGCCAAAAGGGATCTGCTGGAAAATAGAATTGGTCTAAAATTATGTATTTGATTATCATCCCTAGAATATTGTTAAACATCTTTACTTCTTTAATGTCAGCATGTCCCGCAGGCTGGTATGGACACGACTGTGAGCAGTTAGCTCTATGTGGGGAAGGATCCAGGAAGGATCCTGTCACAGGCCGCTGTTTGTGTGAGAGCAGCCATGGCAGAGAAAACTGTGGACAAGGTCTGAGCGCTTGCATGTTCTTTGAAATAATGATAATAAAAGCTAGTTGTGCAACTATCATGTTACGTATATCTCTTTAAAGCCTTATGTGAATAATTGATTGATTTCTGTGTGTGTGTGTGTGTGTGTGTGTGTGTGTGTGTGTGTGTGTGTGTGTGTGTGTGTGTGTGTGTCAGATTGTGTACAGGGCTGGTTTGGAGAAAACTGCACTCAGCGCTGCACCTGCAGTAACGGCGCACTATGTGATCCTGTTACAGGAAACTGCACCTGTAGCCTGGGCTGGACTGGGGATAACTGTGATACAGGTAAATTGCAAAAAAAGATATATTAAATGCTGAGGGTGTGCACTGTCTAGGGTGTGTGTGTGTGTGTGTGTGTGTGTGTGTGTGTGTGTGTGTGTGTGTGTGTTTGTGTGTGCGCACTGCCCCTGTGTGTAGTTTGCCATATGAATGAATCGGCATTCAATTATTCAAGTGTATCGCTATTTAAATAGACGGCCACATGGAAAGCGCAAACCTCTGCCAAGCGGGAAAAAAAATAACAGAAAGTACACAGCACCCTCTGCTGGGCCTGGTGTAATACCATACTTCATATCTTGTCTCACAATGTTAAAGAAACATTCTTGTAAAAAAAAAAAAAAAAGAATCAACATCTGTTCATAACTTTTTTTTGAATAAAAATAATAAGAAACAAACAGACAGACAAACAAACCAACACTGACAAAAACATAAGCTCTTTGGTGGAGGTATTAAAAATAGTTATTAAATTCTCTCCACAGCTCCTCAAATTAGAATCAGGACATGCTGAGATCCCAAATAATGATGATGAATATCAGATAAATTGTGGATACAACAGGAAACAATGCTCAAATAACACTTTCATGATAAAAATGCTACTTAAAAAATATTTGCAGTTTATATGAATACTTTTTCTCATATGTTGCTGTGTATGTGTTTCTCAGAGTGTCCAAGAGGGAGGTATGGCGCTAACTGCCACCAGCGGTGTGATTGCATGAACAATGCCACCTGTGACCGAGTAACAGGAGAGTGCCAGTGCGATCCAGGATTCTATGGCCATCTTTGCCAACATGGTGAGAGTATTTTCACACCCATGTAACCATATCCCAGGATGTCCTGTATAACTTCAGCTTTATTAATACTATTTAAATCTAAAGCTTGCCCTACGGGTTTCCATGGCCACCGCTGCCAACTTGCTTGCAAATGCCATGGCAAGGCCCAGTGTGATGCCAAGACGGGTCAGTGTGTCTGTCCTCCAGGTTATCAAGGGGATCACTGTGAGAAAGGTGAGAAACTGGTTTTATGGCTGAATCGCAATAAAAGTCATGATGTTTCATGATCCCTGCTGTTCTTCAGAGTGTGATCAAGGCAGATTTGGACCTGACTGTGCCCGTGTATGTGACTGTGATGGAGACACACCATGTGACCCTGTGACTGGCAAGTGCCTATGTGGACCAGGAAAAATGGGGAGCCGCTGTAATACAAGTAGGCTAAAGATCATTTAATTAATTGGCTAAATATCAAATTAAGTACCAAGTAATCCACTGAAATGAATCCACTATTTCTCACTGAATCAATTTGAAGATTTTGATGAAATTTTGTGTTATTCATTCATCTGCCAAACCACTTAATCCTGCTAGAATTGCGGGGAGGCTGAAGCCTATTTCAACCAACCGAAGGCAGGGTAAACCCTGAACAGTCTGCCAGTCCATTGAAGGGCAACACAGACATGCACACAACCACTCACACCTAGGGGTAATTTGAAACAGCCAGTTAGCCTAATGTGCATGTTTTTGGATCGTGGAAGGAAACTGGAGTACCCAGAGGAAACCCTCACAAGCATGGGGGGACATGCAAACTCCAGTCTGGGACTCAAACCCAGGAGTCTTCCGTGAGGCAGATGTGCTAATCACAAAGTCAGCATGCCGCCTATTTTGTTTCATTTCTGCTACAAATCACATAACATATTGATATGGCCTTAAAAGTTGTTTTTTTTTATGCCAAGGCTGTTCACTGAATCACTATGGACCAAATTGTTCAGAAAGCTGCAAGTGTGGAAATGGAGCTCAGTGCAATCCAAGGAATGGACAGTGCACCTGTCAAAATGGCTGGATAGGACTAAACTGCCTAGAGGGTACATTTATTACTGCTTTATTCCCTATCATTCATCAATTTGCTACCACTCCTAAAAATTCACCCCAGTTAATGTACTTCTCCATAGGCAGCATCCTTATATCCAATCATCAACACTACAGATGGAACAAGAAGAATAAGTCACAGCATGATGCTCCAGTATGACAAATGCAAAACATGTCCTGAACCTTAATGTTAATTTAGGCTTTCAAGAAGAAACCTAAAACCTGCACTATCAATCTGTCTCCAGAACAGGAAATTGAACTCTTTCACACCTGAGCAAACTTGATATTAATAATGGAAAATTTTAAATATTTGCATAGATGAAGATGCACATAGATGTGAAACTTTAAGGAACCAGTAAGGAGGAAAAAACAAAATGGCTAATGAACTGCATATTGGATGGAAGTCATCACTATCTGAAACATTCCGATGTTGTATAAAATATGTATGAATGTGTTTATATTCAGTATATTTGCATAATTATGCAAATGTGTTGTAATGTCATTTATATCATTGGTATTTACACTGATACTGTCATCTTTCCCTCATTTACGCAGTACTGTGCAATGAAACTAAATATAGGGCAGTGAGATACAATCAGACTTTCACCTACTGTATGAAATATTTCATATCAAAATAGGTAAACATGTTTTTTTTATCTATCTATCTATCTATCTATCTATCTATCTATCTATCTATCTATCTATCTATCTATCTATCTATCTATCACCCAAGTTCCAAAAAGTTTAAACGTTGTATAAATTGTAAATTAAAACAGAACGCAATGATTTGCAAATCTCATAAACCCATATTTTACTTACATTACAACATAGAAAACATAACCAATGTTAAAATTTCAACATTTTATTATTTCATGAAAAATATTAGCTCATTCTGAATTTGATGGCAGCAATCTCTGAAATCTTGGCAATGGGGCAACAAAAGGCTGGAAAAGTAAGTGGTACTAAAAAGAAACAGCTGGAGGAACATTTTGCAACTACTTTGGTTAATTGGCAACAGGACAGTATCACTAATCTGCAAAGAACTTAATCTAAAATTGAGAAGCAATTTCAAAATAATTTTCCTTAAGATAAAATTGTGATGATTTGGAATATCTCATCATCTACAGTACATATTATCATCATCAAAAGTTTCAAAGAATCTGAAGAAATAAAAACAGGCATGATTCTGTCATGAAATCCACTGCATAGGCTCAGGAACACTTCCAGAAATCAGTCTGTGAACACTTTTTACATACTATCTCAACATTAAGAATGGCTTTTGTCTTCAGTCCATTAAAAGTTGTATTATTAATTTTAGTAATATTATATATTATTTATAAAGGTAAATGCTAAGGGCACCATTCATCTGTATGGTGCCCCAAAAGGGAA
>JBCNYH010000003.1:23274255-23288412 GCA_039654325.1 Tandanus tandanus
TATAGAATACACACACACACACACACACACACACACACACACACACACATATATATATATTTATATATTTGTGTACTGAACATCCAGTGACTGCCTCAAAAAAGATTTTTTCTTTGCAAATCTTACGAGTTCTTTGAATTTTCATAATTGATTAGTCTTATATGTCAGCAATAAACGCACATCATATTCGAGAAATGCTTATTGAATACATGTTTTGAGTATGAATGCTAGGTGTAATTAGTCTTATTTTTATGTATTTATATTATACCTGGGTTTCTCATCAGCAGTTTTTATTTTATTTTATTGTTATTATCAATATGATGTAACACCCAGAGGTCACATACACTCCTCTAATCTCTTCTGATGCACTTTCTGAAATGCCCCCCCAAACCCCCATTGGTTTAAATAAATAAAGAAAGACTTAAAGGAATGGTATAGTATGTTTGGGAGTGTACAAACACAGTAACTGATGGTGGAACTGGCTGTAATGCAAGAGGAACCAGCTATACCTTTGCCTAGGGCACCAAATAAGTCAGGGACAGCTCTTATAAAAAGTAAACTGCTGAATACTAAACAAACTACTTGCATTTCTAGTCAAGTCTTGCAAACTTTGGCTAATTTACAACCTAGCATTAAAGTGCATGTCTTCACAAATGAGAGTGAATCCACTCTTAGAATTTCTACTAAAATCTGTTTGATATACATATAAAAATACACAAATTTTATGACACAAAAAAGTAAATGAAAAAATTAAAAAGAATTTGTAAATATCTGTCAGAATCAATATATTAAATAATGGTAAATATGAGCAACAGGACTTCCTGAAAAATAAATAGATAACATGATTAAAATCTTGTACCAATCCTAGTAGTACAGGAAATGAAAAATGCTCAAAACTAGTTTAGAGTTTTAAGGTTTACTTACAATCATTCAATCATTCATCCATCTATCCATCCATCTGTGTATATGGATATGGAATAAAAGGACAAGTGTAATTTTTAAAGATAGTTTATTATTATTAGTTTAAAGCTGTACATATTTTCTATCAAGCATGTAATGTAATGCTATGTAAGAAATAGTACTCCAGGCAAAACAAATCCCAATAAATCCAGTACGGTATATACAGGTCAGACTGGAAATCAAATCATCATCTAAATTAGATGAAAAAAAAAAAGTGACAACTTTGTGCATGTAATCTCAATGGCACATAATTAATGAACAGTTTTATATTTTATATTTCAATGACATATACCAAGACATGTAACAATCATCAGCATTTTGCAGCACACATATGGCTCAACTCCCAATTATAAGATGAAAGAGGTTAATGGCCTACTGTGAATGTGCAAATATATAGTAAATACTCATTCATAGACCACAACAGTGTTACGATGAAATGTAATGCCAATTGCAGTAATCATGATGTCTGGATCATATGAATATTAGTGTAATGCAATTTACACCAAGGAGTTTAGCACATGATTGCCATTGACATTAATATTTTACAGTAACCGTTATCAGATATGTAACAGAGAGAAATAATTGCAAAATCAATGTTGTTCAGCCAGTCACTTTGTATGAAAGTGACCCTAAGCGTAAAATGCTTAAACTAGCACAGGCTTATTAAAAGTCTGGGATATAAAAGTGGATTAAGGTTTTATTAACGTATTTAGGAAAGGAAAGGGGTTTATAGATTTAGCCGTTTCATTTGGGCTTCACTGTAATCTGTTAGCAGTCAAATATAATAGAGCAAGTGATCCTTCATAGCGATCAATTAGCCCTAGTTCCCTTTTTATGTTATATATGATGCACATAATGACCTACGATGCAAACAGTATAATATTTAAATAATTATAAATCAGTAAATGTAACTGTGTGGGATATAATTCAGACCATACACATATAACTACATGGGGCTGTTTACTACATGCATGTTTGGTGAGTGGTTTTGGTGGCGCTGTAGATTTATGGCTTTATTAAAAGAGCATCGCTGCTCAGCAGAGGGAGCCACTGGCCATATAAATAACATAATTTAAGGACTGTATTACTGCTTGTTCACCCAGGGAAAAAATAAATAAAATACATGTAACTCCAATATGTAAACAATGGTTGTTGGAGTAAAAATCAACCAGAAACTTTTAAAATAATTTTTAAAAACGCCTTACCTAAAAACCTTACCCTTTAACATAACTGGAAACAAAAAAACTAACAAAAACAAAACAAGCACAAATAATATCAATTCCAAAAACACATCTGTTCCATAAACACAGTATAAAGGTTCAATATAACTGTATGGTTGATACTGTATATGTTTATGTGAATAGGATATGTTTAATGAGACATTAAAAACAGAAAATGACTTTACATTTTAAGTATTAAGGCAAATCAAACAAAGAACGGATATATGGTTAATTATACTTAATATTACACTGTATATTATACCTAATATTTATAAAAGAGGATTTATTATATTATATGGCTCTATAGGCAACCATTTTATGTTGTATGCCCCAATAATCATCCATGTTTGGGTATTTTAATATGTATCCAATATGCGAGAATTAAATAGAGAAGAATTCATACATAACAAGAGTTCTTTGGTGTTCGCTCAGTGAACTCGGAGAAAAGTGCATTAAGATGTTCACTTGCTTCCAAACTACACAGAATGCAGTTACTGCCTAAGCTTTTTGTTTACACATATAGACAAGCAATTTGTCAATCTAGTTCAGAAATAAATCGCAGTACTTTTATATCTAATAATCTTTCAAACTGACACATTACAAAACTCTTATATTCACGTGATCAGATAGGATCAGATAGGAATCTTTAATGTATATAAAAGAGTGTGGTGTCATTACAGATGTTAGGTTAAACTTTTGTCTACGCAAAATATCCAACCTCTTCCTCCATTCAAAGACTGAAGAATAGACTGTTCAGACATTTCTTCTTAACTGACTGTTTCTGAAATGTACCGATTAATTCCCCTCCAAACTGATCAGGGGATAACCTACACGACCATTGCTCTTGATATGCTAATTATTTTCCCAAAGCATTTTAATAAATGGTTATATTCCCAGGAGAAAGGACAAACGCATGTGTCTAGGCCTGTGAAACACATGCAGTTATACATTACATATAGACTTTCTCTGGAATCCTATGTGTTTTCTAGAAGATGACTAAAAGGGAAGAAGCGTGCATGTTTCATAGGTGCCTCTGTGGGTAAAAGGAGCGTTCTGCTCGTCAAGCTGTTCCAGCTGATTTTATGTATGATTGTTCCTCTCTTTGACATTCTGTCGATGTTTAATTCTTCCTTGCTGAATCAGTAGACTCTGCTAAGTGCGAGTTGGTATCTCCAGCACAAATTGCCACTGTGTCAGGTCCGGTCCAGTTATCCAAAATCTCATTCCATTAAAGCTCAAGCAGATGCAGGAGCAAAAGGACAGTGAGCAGAGAAAGCCTCCCTTTAGGACCTGTAGTCTTTTTTACTGAATGGCTTGTTTCCTAGAATACTGTCCACCTCATGAATGATTGAGGATGACAACTTTGAGAGAACCTGCATGACAAATGATAGATAATACATTCTTCAGATTTATAACACTCCCAATTAGTGGTACTATACCAGGAAATAAAATATACAGTAGATTTAGGCATTACCTAAAAGCAGATCCCCCGATAAGATCTTTGTGACTTGTTTCGTTATTCATTCATTCATTCATTTTCTAAACCGCTTAATCCTGATTTGGGGAGGCTGGCGCCCATCTCAGCTGACTCTGTGCGAGGGCAGAGTACACCCTGGACAGCTCGCCAGGCAATCGCAGGGCAGAAACACACACCCTGCTCTTTTCGAAAGTCAGCAATGGTTCTTTTACATGCCTCACACCACAGACAGTGAGAGACATGGCCAGTCTTTGATAACCCAGTGACAGTGGGGCTTGAACCCCCGACCTTGGGATCAGTAATTCAGCACCCTACCACCAGGCCAATCTTTTCCATAAAAAAATAATTACTGTGCCGATGTTTTAAAAATCTTGTTGACACCTTTCTATATTTTCTTAAAGTAAGAAGCTTTGATCCTTATGTTTGTGCACAGGGGGTTCTGCTAATAATTAGTAAGCAATTGTGAGAACATGGGAACTCAACTCCTGGGGCTCGGTTCTACATGAATACCTGTAAGTTTTGGATAAGCAAATAGTAAACCATAACTAAAATTATTTTACATACTACATTACATCAAACACAAAATTACATTTACAGCAGCACACAACCAGATGCACACAAGGTACCCCTGCCGCCCAGAATGGGTAATGTAGCTAATAGGTTTTTATTACCCATGTGCTTGTTTTGAAATATGTTCTATAGTATGTGGATGTAACCAGATTAATGAAAAACCTCGCTAGTTTAATGCATTTATGAGATATTTGAGGTTTGACCTTTTAAATTCACTCAAGGTCAAAGGTAACTGTCTCATTTGAAAGTCCATATTTGGTTTCCTATTAGTGTCACAATGTAATGGCATGTCTATCGGCACTCATTTCCCGTTATAAGCACTCTATCTCCAAAATGTTGTGACCTTGCTCTGACCTTTGAGCTTGACATTCCAAAATCAAATCATTTCCTGGACACAGGTAATGTACTCCTAGTGCCAAGTTTGGTGAGAATTCTTGCATGAGTGTGGTCAGTATTTGTTCACAGTCAAACTGACAAACAAACAAATAAACAGGTGGATGGATAGACGGACAAAAAAACCCACCGGTGAATACAAAAACTCAATTTTGGGTAGAGATAAGAATACAGTATATACTGTCTAAAATATATATTGTTCTAATAGTATTAAGGGTACATATTAATCTCTAGTATCAAAAACAAGCTCAGTAAAACCGACTATAAAAAGGAACTTAATCACAACATTCACTTTGAAACATTCTCACTACTCTGTCCATTTTGGGGGCAGCACTGTGGCATAGTGTGGCAGGGTGTACTCTGTCTTCGCCCAGTGTCGGCTGAGATAGGCTCCAGCCTCCCCACGAACCTGGTAGGACTGAGCGGTTTGGCAAATGAGTGAATGTTTATTTTGGTTGCGACACATTGTTGTGCGTGACAATCTTTAAGAACTCAGAGCATTCAAGTTCCTAAATAAACTGAACACATACATATTTATAATCATTTGATTTGCATTAATCACACATGCTTCTACTGAATGGCTAATCAATAACTTGGCACATGGTAATTAGAACAGCAGCTCATTACAAACAGCACACACTTAAAAACAAAAAGAGACAGACAGAGAGAGAGAAAGAGTGAGAGGAAGGAAGAGAAAGAGTGAGAGGAGGAGAAAGAAAGCGACAGAGGAGGAGAAAGAGAGAGAGAGAGGGAAAGTGAAGAAGAGAGAGACAGAGAGAGAGAGAGAAAGAGAGAGAGAGAGAGTGAGAGAGAGAGAGAGCAAGAGAGGGAAAGAGAGAGAGCGAGTGAGAGAGAGAGATAGAGAGAGAAAGAGAGAGTGAGAAAGACAGAGCGTGAGTGAGAGAGAGAGAGGACTGAATATTCACCTGGATAGCTCCTATGTTCTCCATGAGTTGGTCGGTGCTGGATGCACCTAGCAGCACAGAGCTCACTCCTTCATTTCTTAAACACCACGCTGTGGAGAAACACACATTACACAGCACAAAACAAAAACAGCAGAGCAAAGGAAGAGCTAATGAGGTGTTTTCTGTTGGATTTTTAATCCAAAATGTTGGTAATTTACTTCTTAGGATCCACAGTTAGTATATAGTGTTATTCTAAATGTTAGGGTGCACACATCATCTGTGACTGAGCAGATACATTATAATCGCACAAATAAACAGATTGTAAATAGTTTTTAGAAGTACACTTAAAAGAGCACATTTCCCCCCCCCCTTTACACAACTTCTACCAAACTGCTAAAGTGAGAAAATCATATTAGAAATAAAACTTTCATAGACCACACAGTGCACAGTGTGCAGAGAGACACTCTTAGTCACTCATATTCGCTTCTGTGGCTATATTAAATGAATCATGGCTCTTCAAGGCCGTCATGGTGGCGTCACGGTTAACACATCTGCCTCACATCATAAAGGCCCTGTGTTCAGGTCTTGGATTTGGCAAGGGTGTTTCTGTGTGGGGTTTGCATGTTTTCCCTGTGCTTGTGTGGGTTTCCTCGTGGTACTTTGGTTTCCTCCCCGAGTTCAAAGATATGCACATTAGGCTTACTGGCAGTTCCAAATTGCCCCTAGATATGGGTGTGAGTATAAATAGTTGTGTGTGTGTGTGTGTGTGTGTGTGTGTGTTGCCCTGTGATAGACTGGCGAGCTGTCCATTGTGTACCCCACCTTCACCCAGCGTGGGCTGAGATAGTCTGTAGCCTCCCTGTGACCCTAATAGGATTAATCAGTCTGAAAAATGAATGAATAAATGCAAATAGATTTGGCTATGATCATACAAATATGCCAAATGTGAAATTGATTAATGAGGAAAGTGTAGGTGGAATTAGCGTACGCTTGTTTTATCATAACTGATCGCATACAGGACGGCACGGTGGCGCAGTGGTTAGCACGTCTGCCTCACAGCAAGAACGTCCCGGGTTCGATTCCTGGGCTCGGGGGGTGTTTTTGTATGGAGTTTGCATGTTCTCCCTGTGCTTGCGTGGGTTTTTTCCGGGTACTTTGGTTCCCTCCCACAGTCTAAAAACATGCACGGTAGGCTAACTGGCTGTTCCAAATTGCCCCTAGGTGTGAGTGTGTGTGTGTGTGTGTGTGTGTGTGTGTGAATGGTTGTATGTGTTTTGGTCCTGCAGTGGTCTGGCGAGCTGTCCAGGGTGTACTCGCTGACATGGGCACCAGAATCCCTGCGACCCTAATTAGGATTAAGTGGCTTAGAATGAATGAATGAATGAGTGATTGTATACACCTTTGATGAATAAGGGCAATTGTCTCATTACAGTCAGTGATCAATTTATGTGACAATTATGGCATGATGACAACTGGTTCAGCTGAATCCATTTTTGGAAGAAACACATCTTCCATTTCATTTCGCATTGAAGGCTGTCCCATGCTTAAAAAAAAAAAATCAAAGCAGGTACTGTCAATAAAACCTCACCATCTAACACCACATACTTTAACACACTACATAGAGTGGCATCTGTACTATACACTAAACAACAAAGGCTTTCGCACATCACCACGTTTCCCTAAACTAAACCAGGTAGCACCAAATCTAGCACCAACATAAGTCCAGTATGCACAGAACAAGAGCCACTATAAGACACATGGAAATGCATAAAGACTTTGCCCTGAGCTCCAGGCAGGCAGACAGACAGACAGACAGACACAGAGAGAGCAGCAGAGCCTGGGCTGTATTACCAATGGCCAGCTGGGGCAGCGTGCAGCTGAGCCGCTCTGCGATGGCCTGCAGCTCTTTCAGCTTCGCCTGCTGACGGCGGCCTTCCTCACTCAGGATCTTGTCCTTCAACCACTGGTAGCCCTGTTCCAAACACACAGCAGACCTGCTCAGAGAGGCCGCCTCTGATCATAAACTTAATGGTTTTCCCCAGGAAGACTGAGTAAAGATCTGGAAGTCGGAAGCACCCATGATCATCTTTTACCACAATTAATTTTGAGATGTTAATAATAGTAAAAGAGTAAATAATACCTCGAACTGCATTCAACCAGTACTTAAATATAAGCTAATGTTAATCCAAAAACTAAATGGAACCTGTACGGCGTAGTTAATCACAAACGTTTCTCGTGAAGATGTTCTGAGGATATTTTCTGGTTTAACTGAAGCCACACAAGATGTTACATGTGCTGCATTTCTGTTACAGGTGTAAATATCTAGTGTAGTATCCACACCATCCTTAGATCATACTGAATGCCTTCAACTAATTAACATTCGTGTGAGCAACACGCAAGGTACCGCGACGCGCCGATTTTTGTTCTGCAGAAAATCGTGTGTGTGTTTGTCTGTCTGCAGTCCACGAGTGCGCACTCAGTCCTAGTAAGTTATTACATTTCGCGTGAGCTACGTTCAGTTTAGCAACCCACTGATTAGCTGAATCATACGTTTGGATAATTAGAAGCTCAACTGCGGCTTCAGCTTAGACAGAGCATGTGTGTGTCTGGAGACCCGGAAGAGGTAAATTTTTAAATTCAAATTTCTCCACTAATGATGTAGCAACTAATGTCATGACAGTGGTAATGTTATTAGTAGTATTAGCATAACACATTATTTCAGGTAATGTAACGTAAACTAATGGCCCTATTATACACCATCAAGGATCTTCTTAATTTTATTTATTATTAGACATTTTCTACCAATAATTATATAATTTATGCTATTTAAACTAAAACACTATTACCAATTTTGCATTGTTTTCCCACCAAAAGTGAAATTTTTGGATGTGACATTATACATGCCAGTTGGCGTCATATGAAAGGTCAGTGAACGTGTGTGTTCGCTCCACCAGTCATTAAATTAAAGTGGATTTACTGTAATGAATGCAATACTAATAATTTGTGCACAAATATGTGCAAGATATAGCTCTAAAGCCACATCCCTGACACCATGTATGAAGGCAAAATGGAAGATTTAGGGATGATATGGTAAGTATCATTAATTCATTTATGAAGAATGTCAATTAAAAAAAAGCATTATTATGTTATTGCTATCTTCAAGTGATAAACACACCCAAGTTCTGGAAGACAATAGGAAAAACAAGCATTAGTAAAAGACAATGGAATAACCATAGGCTGAAACACGGTAAAAGAATATGGGTCTGGGACAGTTGATGATTTCCCACGAGGCTGATTGATTACCTTTAGAGAGGCACGTGAGGAAGGGGGTACACCACTATCATACTTCCCTGAAATTATCCCACAAGCCAGAGGGGACCATGTCATGGCACCCACACCTGCGGGCAAACATATAGACATTATTGTTCAACTGATCTCTCACTCTCATGCTTTCACTTTCATTCTCTCGCTCATGCCCCACACACACACACACACACACACACACACACACACACACACATGTACACACACATACCTATTTTGTGGAACAGCTCAGGCAGCTGAACCTCTACTTTCTCCCTCTGGAACATGTGATACTCAGCCTGCTCACAGATCGGTGGGATAAGGTTAAACTGCCGTGCCACAGAGTATGCTTCCTGAGACACACACGCACACACACAATCCGTATGAGTACCATATGTTTTCATAATATATTATTAATATTATTGAATTATCATTTATTAAATAATAATTTATTAAATAAATAATGCATAATGTAGCTTATTAAGTAGCCTAATTTATCTAAATGTACGTACATTAAGGTAGGTCTGTTGGGATTTTTACACATTTTTACACCCGAGTCTAGTGGCTCATCACTGCCAGAGCTTATCCTGGTTTCTGTCACGTGAAGCAACTGGAGTTCAGCTCCTCCTGGATGGGACGCTAGGTTACCTTTCCAGTATTTTTACTGGTACTCATTTATTCTCCTGAGTGGACAAAGGCACACTTGTGGACCAGGAGTCTTAACACGGTGGGGGTCTAACAGGAATTTAAACTTACAACTTCTCAGTCATGAGCCCAGCACCCTAACCACTACACTACTAGCCCCACCATATGATGCAGAAGCAGGTGAAAAAAGAAGCAAACAAGCATGTTAAGCAGTAAAATGACCCTACAAGGTCCAATATATCAAATATTCCTCTTTTTGTGGAGACATTTGTTAGAAAGTTTTTTTACCCCTGTATGCATCTTTTATCCTGCATGTCTATGCTAATATGAAATGTCATTCAGAAAATTAGGAAATATTATTAATTCGAATATTTAATTAATATCAGTGTATTAATTACATATTAGTATAGAAGGTATATTCATTTGCTTCACTATACACCTACCATGATCTCCATTGGGCTCCAGCGAGATGTGCCCCAGTACATGGCCATTCCTTGGTTAATCACATGAGTCATGGCTCGGACCGTTTCTGACAATCACAGTATGAACAGTGGTAACTGATCTACACACAAACACTGAGAGATTAGGGCGGGGGGATGAATGAGTGAAGGCCAATACTGCTGGAAAGGAGAGAGGCAAAGTATGAGCAAGCAAAGGTTGAGGGAGAAAAAGAAAACTAAACAGAATCCAGAGTGTACATTTTTATTACTTACAATTATGGCACTTGGCAAATGCCCTTATCCAGGGCGTCTTACAATTTTATATAGCTGAGCAATTGAGTGTTAAGGGCCTCACTCAAGGGCCCAACATTGGCAGCTTGGTGGTACTGGGGCTTGAACCACTGACGATTGAATGAGTAACACAAAGCGTTAACCACTGAGCCATCAATGTCCTATTACTGTTTAATCACAGAGAGGAATGGTGTAACATTGGCTACAATTTTTTTAATGTCAATATGAAATGGTGTGATTTCTAGTCATGTGTCTTGCTTTTATTATACTTATTATTATTATTATTATTATTCTAGCCTATATAATTAAGAAATAATAAATTAATGATCTAAAGTTTTTAGAGAGAATTTTCAACCCAATAACAATACCAATATGAACTGGCTGTAGATATGTAAAATAGAAAAAAAAACAAAAAACGCATGTGCAGGCATTTAAACCTACAGCTAACTATCAAACCAGCTTCAACAAGCAATGTGTGCTAACTGAGATTATACCGTGTATCACACATTTTGATTCAGATTCTTGATGAACACAAATATGCTCTAGGTTAGACTGATTGTTATTGCTGTTTCCACCTCATATAATGCAATACCCAATCCAAAATGGAAAGCTGGAACAGCAGCAAAGACACAAGGGAGCCTGGAGTTTCAAAAGGAAAACAGGTTGGTAGCTTGGCATACCAGTTTATTTCCCAGTCACTCCTGGTGCTGTTGCCAGTGCTTTATGATGTCTTTGTTAGAGAATCGTCAATCCAGCTGAATCTAATGATGGCAGAGGAATTGTTCCTACTCCGTCTTAACTGTGATGGGGATTCTGGCAGACTAAAGCAATATGTTAAATAAGGGATAACGTAGTGAGCTGGTCATTATCACAAAATAAACCCTGCTAGAGTGATCTTGAATCACTCTGAGTGGGCTTATCTCAAGATAATGACCAGTTCACTCCATATTATCCTGCAAAGTATAATTGAATTACCTTTTTCTGAGTATATATGAGCCTAATGGGACACTCAAATTCTCTTTATAATATCTTTATTACTCTATCTAGAGAGTTTAAATAGTCATTCTCACTTACTCATTCATTTGCCAAACCTCTTAATCCTATTAGGGTCGGGGGGAAATCAGGGTTATGAGGGTTATTAGGGCTATTCGGGTTGTATGTTCTCCCCATGCTTGCGAGGGTTTCCCCCGGGTACTCCGGTTTCCTCTCACAGTCCAAAGACATGCGCATTAGGCTAACTGGTTGTTTCAATTTGACCCTAGTTGTGAGTGTAAGTGTGAATTGTTGTGTGTGTGTTACCCTGCAATGGTCTGGTGAGCTGTTTAGGGTGTACCCTGCCGTGAAGGCTGAGATAGGCTAATAGGATTAAGCAGCTTCAGCAAATGAGTGAGAGCGAGAGTTTCTAGCTTTTTTCTTTTTGGTTGTTGTTTCAAGTTCTAGTTTCTTATCTCTTACTCGTAATAATTTCTAGTTTATAATATGGAGCGTTCTTGATCTGTTACTGACCTGCATGTGCCTGTATTTTGACCAGTGCAATAGAGATAAATGCTTTAGTAAAACCGATTTATGCTTTGGTGTTTTTTAAATTATGTTTTCAGTGGAAAATGTGTTGTTAGATTTCATATTTGCTGTTATATGTTTACCTGTTCAGCTATGAAAAAGGGAAGAAACTGCTAATTCAGACAAAGGCAAAATTCCCAAACTATAAAAATAAAAAATAAAAATAAAAATCAACAGAATTCATACAGGTAAAATAATGTATTTGGTTGTGAACAAGTACAAAAAAAAATTAGAATAATAATAATAATAAAAAAATATTCAATCAGACATGCAAAAGGTAGAAAGCATAGTTAGTAAAACAGTGTAAATAAGGAATATAAACAAATAAGCATGCATGAAATTCAACCTCTGCATCACAATATAAGCAATCATCTTGCAAAAATATTCCGACGTGCTAGCCAAAGCTGGCCTAAGCGATGAAAGGAGTTGCACCATGTAAAGGGAATGCAGTGGTTCTGGGATATGTAGCTTTTAACATGTTTTAGCACAGAGACACATGCATAGTAACTACTTTCTATAATCCTGGCTAAAATCAATTTAAATATGCAAATTAAATGTATTTTTGACCGTAAAACAATTTGCATGTGAAAGTGAACTTTAATTGCTGGTAAAAATGTTTCAGCTAAAATCAAATTAAATTGCATGGGGTGGGAAAACATAAAACACGCTTGTATAAATAAAACAGGCTCAGATGCAATGACTTTTTCTGAATCCACTTTGCAAGATGTAGAATAATCAAATAGATTAATCATTCTTAACCATATTGGTTTTTCGAGGTAATCTTAAAAAAATATATAGCATTTTATGGACATGGTCAAACTCTCACAGCAGGAAAAACAGGGTGAAAAGTCACAACTTATTATCATAAAATGCTTTTGGATACAAGAGATCAAGACTTTGAATGAGGCCACTACAGTGTACCTTCTATGATGAATGTTCTTGTTTTTGAGGTGTTAAATGGATTTCCTGGTGACAAAAAAAAAAACAAGCAAAATATTGTGAAAATAATTTGATGAACTGATGATGTAATGAACCTTTGAGTCCTGGAAGGGACAAGCTGTTGCTCACCATGGTGGTTCAGCCATTTTTACATAACCTACCTCAGCTATAAACCATTCTACCTATGACATTTTACACATCCATAAACCAAGCACAGCGATTTAAGTGCAGTTCCCACACTACAGTGTCATCAATCAATTCAGACTGAAAATGCACTAGGAACTACACTAGTAATATGGTTTTACATTAGAAAGTACATTTGTATATTCTGCCACAAGAGACATTTAAAAAAGTGAACGTCATAGTTGATCAGGAATAAAAAAACACCTCCAAAAACACCACCAAAAGCACATCATTATTAAGTTATAAGGTTATAAACACTATTATGGGCTGTATTCAGAGGTGGTAACTTGAACCAGGAACTTAGATTAAAAGGATGTGTCACAGAAACGTCCACGCTAAGCCTGGGACTTGGACTCAGGGTCTTCTGAATGTAAGGCGGACATTTTTTTGGTTTGTTTTTGTTTTTGCTATACTGTATTAATCCCGCAAGGGAAATTATTGCCTCTGCATTTAACCCATCCAAACACACACACACACATGAAAACAGTGAGCACACACACACACTCGGAGCAGTGGGCTGCCACACACTGCAGCGCCCGAAGAGCAGTTAGGGGTTAGGAACTGCAAATCAATTCCACAAGAGGAAGCGCGTTCTTCCTACCATTCGATTTGACCAATTCTTCTCCCGGAAGCGCTTCTGCCTCCTCCCATTGGCCCATGCCTCTTCCAAATGCTTCTTCACTTTGAGTGCAAATCACACTGGGGCCTTATTTCATTTGTGTGAGTGCATCGAGTCCCGGACTAATCCGTGAGAGTTTGAAACGGCTTTTAAGCCAAAGTAAGTGGATTAAGTTAAGTTGACATCAATGGTGAAGTTTTTAAATATTCAACAATTAAAACAGGCCAATAAGAAGGATTTAAATTTTAAAATGGCTTGCAGCTTTAGACTATGTGCCAATGGCAAAACGTTAACGGTTAGCACAACTTAAAGGTAGAAGCTGTCTACGTAGGCTACCTATGGCTGTTAGTGGCGAGATTGTTATGTTCATGAATGTTTATATAGCCGTTGGAAAACCTGTTGTAATTGTTAATATCTCATAATTTGGTTGTTAAAGATGGAGGAGGATGAAGTAAAGAGAGGGCACAAACGAAGGATCACAGATTATTTTCAAGGGTAAGGATCGGTCTGAAGGAGATAGATCAGCCAGTGAAAAGTCCATGAAGTCAAAATATTGTTTAAGTAGAATAATGGTGTTATTCATTCATTCATTCATTTTCTGAACCGCTTAATCCTAATTAGGGTCGCGGGGAGGCTGGCGCCCATCTCAGCC
>JBCNYH010000003.1:23315030-23329610 GCA_039654325.1 Tandanus tandanus
TGGACCTCACTGCTTAGGCTGCTGCCCCCGCGACCCGACCCCGGAAGAAGCGGAAGAAGATGAATGAATGAATAAATTAATGAACATTCATGTTTTTGCAGAGCCTTCAGCCTGAGAAACCAGACAAATTCATCAATAGCTAAATTCCTCTAAGATTGAGCTACTGTATATCCATAAAGATTCATCTTCGTACCAAGATCTTGTTTATGCCCTACAGAATGTTCAGATTACACCATGTGTCAATGACTTTTGGGAATAATTTCAGAAACTCTCCATCTTGTTAGCCTGACTCATAAAGAGTTATGATCATTACCTACCACAGTGGGCACTCGTGTGTTTTTCAGTCCTATTACATTCTTAGGGTACTCCGGTTTCCTCCCAAAGTCCAAAAACATGTGCATTAGGCTAATTGACTGTTTCAAATTGTTGTGTAAAATTGCTGCCCTGCGATGGTCTTTCGAGCTGTTCAGGGTGTACCCTGTCAGCAGAGATAGGTACCAGCCTCCCCGCAACCCTTTACTAATCCTTTAGTGAAAGATTCCAAATATAAACAATGCAATAAGACTATTCTGTCCGACGGAACAGAAAACCACTGGGCAGACAGTTTCTTCCCTAAGGCTGGTGCTATCAAACACTCTTCATTAAACCCCTGCATGAAAAAACACAAAATCTATTAGCATTGCTGATGGCTTTCCACTGTTAGCTATGTTCACATGGAAAACATACTGGCACACTTATATTCTAAACCCAGGACCACTCATCACAAAAATCCATCAGCACTACACAGCTAGTATGTTAATAGGTCTCTAAGAGTGAAGAAATATAATATGTAACCTGGCAGCTCAGCAACACATTGCCATTATATCCATGTGCCTGAATATGTTCTATTTCATTATCTGCACAGTACAGATGAAGAAGGGGGCTTCTATCAAATGTTTCTTTTTCTTCCTTCACAATTAAATTATTGATCAGTTGGCAAAACACCTCAAAAAACAAGAAAAAATAGTTATCCTTTTCTGATTCTCAGTGTCACATACTGGGAGGAGAAAGTAAAAGCATAAATGTACAAATTTGCCTTCATCTTTTCAGACCATCCTCCAAATAGCAGCATATTCTATAAAATTCCAGTAAAGTATTCACCATATTCTACACTTTTCTACTATATTACATAGTGTAACTGTTTTAACAGGAACTTGAGAGCTTGTATGAACATCAGGTCATCATTTTTGCACTTTAAGTCAGTCAACTGAAGTTATTAACTGTTTAGTGATTGAGAATTGAGTGCAAAGTGTTCTTAGCAATTGAAGTCCATAGGTTGTTTAAGGAAGAACATCCACTGACATACAGTACATGTACTTTCTAGGTAGTACCACCACTGAGCTCTATACAACTGGAGGCGTGCACAATAAGCTCAATAAGTTGTAGCCACCGGCCACCATCTTGGTACTCCCTACTCAAAGCAGGCAAAGCATGGAGATCGAATATCTTGATTGGTATATGAATAAGATTGTGCACACATATCTTTTAGATCATAATACGCTGGAAAAGTATGTTTACATGAACAAACAGCAAGACTTTAATGAACTACTTTCACCCACACAAATATCCAGTATTCCTATTTTGTAGGAGTTATGCCTATGTCCACACATGAATTCTTGTTAAAAATGCTACAATTGCTATGTTTTCATTTTATTTATTTATTTTTTGTTCAGTTCATAATAATACTTGATATTTATGACCTATCGTGATTTTGTAAATTAGAGTAAATATATTAACCTATATTAACCTTATGTCAAATCAGTCAGAGAAGTTATAAGTAACTATCGTGCAGGTCTCCAGTTGTGTATAGAGCTCTGTGGGTACCACCTACAGTAATCTTATGGTGATCTTTAAGTTGTCCATATGGGACCATCCTTAGCAACATCAAGTGATTTTCAGGTTGTAGGAATAGAAGTAGGATATGAAGATAGATCAGATTATGTACCTACAATAATATGCCACAAAAAGAATGGTCCAACCTCCTTTTACGTCTAAGGCCACTGGCAAACCACAAATGCTCCTGTGAAAGATAATTATCTCAGATAAGCTAATCTATCCCAGGAGATTCAGGACCACCCACATGTGCTGTATGTATTACAGCTAGATTGCATAGAAGACATTTTTCTGCTTTGAACTTTGGAGACAAAAATGCAGAGGTGACCACATTGCAAGTTTCTCCCCTGCTTATTTCCAGCATCGTTAAAGACCACATTGAGACCTATAGCCACTAGCCATGAAGGTTGACTTAAGCCAAGGGGAAAATGGGTCTGAAGGAATTTGTTAAAATCCACCTGAAACTATAAACCCAACCTATCATTCATTTTTTAAGCTTTCTTGAGCTGGATTTTTTTCTTTATCAATTTAAAGTGGAGAAACTCTGTGGAGTCCCGCGTTCCCTCTCAAGCTGTGGGTGGTGTACACAGGAATGAATTGAAAAAACAAACAAAACAAAAACAAAATGCACATATACCAGAATTGAATGAGGGGTACATCACCCCTTAATTTTATCTTAAGCATCAAAGATTCCTTCTGAGCTATACCTGAAGATGCCATTATCCTCTGTTGAAAAATCCATAATACATATGCTAAGTTTTTGGGCTTTTTTTCCCTGGATCTTTTTAATGACTTTCTCATTAAACCTATCTGGTTTGGTTTCAATGCTATGTGAAATTAACACAAATACACTCTGCATAAAAAGCCCTTATGATTTCCGTTGAGAAAATTAAAATAGACAAGACAAATCTCCATAGATAGCACTGAGAATAGAGAGTCTGGTGTAATGTATATCTTATTTCCTCACTAGCTCCAGTTCAATAATTCTGCAGTCATTCATGCTTGGCATAGCTGTTTGGCGACTTGCACCTATTTGTAAGTAAGTGTAACAGAATTCCGAAAAGGATTAAGGGTTTTCGATTTCAGCGACTTCTCTAAGTACATTTTCTTCCTGTTACTGTGAAGGAGGTTTGATCCCAGTCAATACAATTGAAGGGCTGAGAGCCAGAATGGGCTAACCAACAGACATGAAACAATGACATTAAAGTTTCTGCGATATAAAAAAAATCAGGGATAATGCTCACAATATGATTCATTATTAAGATAAAGGGACCATTCTGGCACGCATAGACCTTATCCACATCTGTCAAAATATGAACTTATCTCATTTGTCTTATTGTCTCATTGGTTAGACCACTGTGGCTCTCGGCCCATCAACTGTAATGTTCAGATAAAACTTGTAGGATAAACTACAGACTAGGGAATTGTAAGGTGTAGATTCTCAGTGTAGAACACTACATATATGCTAGTGACAGTTTTAGGTGACAGTCTGTTGGTGCATATCCGAATATTATTGTAATATTATAAAACACTTTGTTTTTGCTGTTACTAGGTACCGTAATATAGGGTGAACAGGAACAAAAACCAGGCAGCACGGTGCCGTGGTAGTTAGCACATCTGCCTGACAGCAAGAAGTTCCCGGGTTTGAGTCCCGGGCTCGGGTATTTCTGTGTGGAGTTTGCATGTTCTCCTCTTGCTTGCGTGGGTTTCCTCCGGGTACTCCGGTTTCCTCCCACAGTGCAAAGACATGCCCATTAGAATAATTGACCATTCCAAATTGACATTAGGATAGGTAGCAGCCTAGTAGGATTAAGTGGTTCAGCAAATGAGATGAGATTAAGTCAGCATCAAGTTCTAACATGATGACTAAATATGATACAGAGTATGGTCCTCAAAATGTGTTCAAAATAAATGGATGTGGTGATTTTATAACTATTGGAAGACTTGAAATCAACAGGAAGAATGAATAATGTATAATCAGGTGCGATCTCAATGCTGAGTACAATATGTAATAGAAACCTAAAACATGCCACTTCATCGAAGTTGAAAGACACAGCAATGTATAATGATTCTTATGAGCGAAAAACATTCCATTGGGGAAAATACAGTCTTATTCCATGCAAAGATATTTAAAATGAATCACCTTTAAAAATTCTAATTATGGAGGGAACAATTCAATGTTAGTGTGAAAGACAAAAGCCGTTTGGTCTAACAGTACAGGGTGAGACTGCCTTTCGAAGAAAAAGGCTGGTGTTCAGTTACAGATTAGGATAATATGAAGGGAGGGTATAGTGTACGACGTTATCCTGTGTTCTTACAAAATGCGTTTGATGCACTATAAGGCAAATTACAGAACGGAAGAATGAGTAAGGTGTGGGTTTAATTAAAAAAATGGCGCCTTGTACGTCTAATTTGAAAAGTTTTTTAGGAAAAGTATAGTGTTAAATATCTCTTTGTGCTTTACGATGAGTAAACATTTCAAGTATTGTTTAAGAGGTTCAGTTTCCTAATATTTTTGTGGAAAAAAATCTGACAAATTCAGCTTCCATCTGTGTGTCAAGCAAATTGAGCAATTACTTTTTAAGATAAAAAAAAAGTATGTTTTGTTTTTAAAACAGCAGGTTCCAAGGTGCACAGTAACCATCTACAAGACACACCACCCTCTCCTTTCTTTCATCTTCCACATGAATACACATACATGATAGATTGATTGCATGTGATTCCTCTTACCTATACTTCATGCCATTGCGGACACAGTGATCACTGGATGAAGGCAGGTTCTGCACAGAGAGCTGACCCAGGCTGCGTGCCACTATGGCGACAGTGCGAAACTTATTCTTGGTGCCCAGGTTCGGGCTACCGATGTTCTGCCGATTCAGTCTGTCCTCAGTACTACGGCTTACAGCCCGGTGATCCGTACACACAAAAGAGACCTGCATGGTGCCACTGAAATACAACGGGCAAGCTTAACGCAGTGATGGGAAGCTCAGGATATTTTAAAATCTCCTCACAGAAAGTATTAAGGAGGTTTCCTCGGGTTATTCCTGTCGTTGTCAACCATGAAGCTGAGAGAACTAGTTGTAGAGACAGTAGACAGATGTTATGGATCTCCAGTAGGCAGACATGACCCAGTGCTCTCAAAAGATCAGTACTGGTTAGAAGAGATGTTAGACTGTGTGCATGAGGGAGCACCTCTGAGCATGTGCCAGAGACCGATCACATCGGAAGAAACTCCTCATCCTACCACGTCACACACTCCAACTGTCCACGCTCTACTGAGCTCTCGCTGCAAACTCAGGGCACTCTGCTGCTCTCCGTTCAGCTCTTTCATACATTCTACTCCCACTCGCCCCAGTATATCTTGTGCTGTGTCCCACTCTCTCAGTTCCTTAGTCAGTAATACAGATAGAGAAAAAAACTCACGAGAGAGGATGGATAGAGAGAGCAAGAGAGTGGGAAGGAGTGACCTCCAGCTATTCTTTGAGATTTGGTTGCATCTGATATGCCACCCTGCTTACGCATGAAAGAAAGACCACAGCGGCTATAGAGGAAACTCTCTCTCTCTCTCTCTCTCTCTCTCTCTCTCTCTCTCTCTCACACACACAAACGCACACACACACACATACACACACACCAACCAGGTATGACAGCACAACAGAGAAAAAGAATTAGAGCATAAAGAGGCAGCAGAAGCAGCAGCAGTCATCCTATGGATGGTTTCACAAATCATGCGGGGTAAGCATGTATTGCAGAGGAACAGAATGTCAAATTACTCAGTAGGCAAGAGATTATGCAGCCTGATCTGCATTACAATTCACATCAAGTGAGCAAGAACGCATAATGTAAGCCTTTATACAGTATCTCTTCTTCTTCCCTCCACTTACACTCATTATTGTGATCTCAAACTCAAATCTATTCATGTACTGCAGCTGGATAAATAATGAATAAAATATTCACAGGTTCAATATTCAGTTAAATAGCACAAAGTATAACTGGGCTGTGTCCAGTAGTAAGTTTACCTCCTAAATTACGGAAAAGTTGGAATTAAAGTTGGATTACTCATTGACATCTCAGTAAGTGAAAATATCTTGAATATGGTCAGATTTTTCTTGTTTTTTCCCCCCATCATAATAATATAATTCACCAGAAATAAGAATAACTGAAATATTTCTACACATATTTACTCATTCCAAGCTTTATATTTTCTTGTTCTTTGACGAAATAAAATATTTGCCAGTAGCACACGAAAATATAAAGCTTGAAATAAGTATAAAAGTCTAGAAATAGTTTTAATTATTCTTATATTTGGTGAATTATACTACTATAATAGGAAAACCAAAAAATCTGACCATATATAAGATATTCTCGCCTAATAATATGTTCGTTTTTGCAGTGATGTGGTTCTGCATCTCCGACTCCATATTCATTCTTTCACCATGAGCTTTACCAAGGACAAAATGCCAGCACGAATTCGGTTGGCTCTGAGGGTACAGTGTTCTGTGTTCTTTTGAAAAAAACATGGACTTTTATGGCATCCAAACACAACATACCATAATTCAGTGGGAAAAAAACAGGACAGGGCCATGACTCCTAAATTTAGCAGCACTCCATTCAATGAAAGTGAAAGTGTAGCTGGGAAACTAAACACTGTATGAATTATAAATGCAATAGTAATAAAATTTATAGTAGACAGTGTATACAGTATAAGTACTTATTATTAATATTATTACCATTATTATTATTATTATTATTATTATTATTATTACTAAATGCATGGAATTCAATCAGTCAGTCATGTGGCACAATGCATAAAATTATGCAGATACAGGTCACAACCTTCAATTGAGTTTCAAACATCAGCCTGGGCAAAAATGTGATCCTGTGACTTTAACCGTGGCACTGGAGCCAGAAGGGCTGGTTTAAATATGTCAGTAAATGCCAATCTTCTGGGAATGGTGGGAAAAACAAAAAACGCTGACTGAGTGACAATTTCAGGCACAAAGCATCCTACCTTAAAGCAGATGGGCAATCGTGGCAAGAATGTTGATACCAAAAAAAACTGATTTGGGTATTTCATTAAACTGATCTTTTTCACACACAACAGTCTCTAGCGTTTACACAGAATGGTGCGAAAAACAAAAAGCATCCTCTGAGAAAAGGGTCATCAGGCTGAAATACCTTGTTGATGAGAGAGACTAGAGGAGAATGACCAGACTGATTTGAGCTGACAGGAAGTCTATTGTAACTCAAGTAAGCATTGTTTCCAACCATGGAAAGTATTTTCAAATGCACAACGTGTCGGATTTTGAGGTAGATGGCTTACAACAGCAGAATACCTCACGATGCATTATTCAGAAGACCTTAGAACACCCACTGAAAAGAGAATTTATGCTAAATTATGCTATTAGGTTATGCTTCTGGACTGTGAACATGGTAATTAGTTTTTACTCTTTTGATAGTGTAGTCAGTGTGAATGCACTAGACCTGTAAGAAAGGCCTCAGCTAAGAGAATCAAATTTGTATGAAGAAGGCTTTGACCTAAGAAAATCCCCAAAGCTCCACCACTGCCTATTTAGTTGTAACTTTAAATCAGTGGGGCGGCACGGTGGTGTAGTACTTAGCACATCCTCCTCACAGCAAGAAGGTCCTGGGTTGGAGTCCAGAGCATGTTCTCCCCATGCTTGAATGGGTTTTCTCCAGGTACCTCAGTTTTCATGCACATTAGGCTGTTTCAAATTGTCCCTGGGTGTGAGTGTGAATGGATGTGTGTGTGTGTTGGCCAGGCCATGGACTGGCGAGCTGTTTAAGGTGTACCCCACCTTTGCCCAGAGTCGACTGAGATAGCCTCCTAGCGATCTGAGTACAATTTGGGGGTTCGGCAAATAAATTATTAAATAATAATTCAGTATTGCTAGTGTTTCTCTTAAAATGTTAAAAAGTAATTTCTGCTTTGTTTACTGCTGAACTTTCGAGGTAATGGTAACATGTCTACTCTATCCTGGTGCATGTCAATATATTTTACTAAACAAGAAGGTAATTTAAAGCAGCATGGTGATGCAGTGGTTAGCAGGGTTGCCTCACAGCAGGCTGGTTCTGGGTTCGAAACTGACAGTCGACTGTAACCATTCTGTGGGTAGTTCACATGTTCTCCTTATGACAACAGAAAGCAAATGACATTTAAAAAATGTCTCATAATCTGCTCTATTGGTAGCAATAGCTCAGTAAAAATAAATGTAAGTGCCATGTATGTACCCTGATGCTATGACACACAAATGACACCCACTGTTAGTCACTCCAGCACCCACAGCTCCTTCTGTCATTCCCTAGAGCAGGTATCGGCAGTTCTCTTTATCCTGAGGGTTACACTTATTCAATCAACAACAAGTTTACATTTTATTACAAAAACAATTCCATTAATTCATTCATTCATTCATTCACTCATTCATTCATTTGCCATCCACCACTTAACCCTTGATCATCGCTTAATCCTGCTAAGGTTGAGAGAGGCTGGAGGCTATCTCAGCCGACTATGAGTGAAGGTGGTATACCCTGAACAGCTCACCAGTCCAATAAAGGGCGACACACACAACCATTCACATTTGCACTCAGACCCAGGGGCAATATGGAACAGGCAATTAGCCTAACGTGCTTAGCTTTGAACTGTGGGAGGAAACCGGTGTACCCAGAGGAAACCCACACAAGCTGAGAACATGCAAAAAAACCCAGCAAAGGACAAAACAAGCAAAAGAGAAACAAAACAAAAGAGAAGAGAATAAAAGAAAAATAATACTTATTTAAGTGGTTGGTTAGGAGGCATGTTTTTAGTCTTTATGTTAAGAATAAAGGGGATTAGACATTCCTTGTACCTTGAGAGTCTCTAAGGGAATGTCATGCATTATCAGTACCACATATGCTGTTTGGAGTCACGGGAAAGCTGGAGCCAATTCCAGCTGACTCTTAGCAAAAGGCAGGGTAAACCCCAAACGGCTCGCTAGTCCATTGCAGGGCTAATACAAACAACCATTCACACTCAGACATAGGGCAACCCCGATTAGCCAAACAGCCTAGTTTGCAAGTGGTAGGAAACTGGAGCACCTGGAGGGAACCCACGCAAGCATCGGTAGAACATGCAAATTCCATACAGTGACACCCTCTTCAACAACAGGGTTCGAACCTCAAGACCTTCTTGCTGTGAGGTGAAAGTGCTAACCACCATGCCACACTTGGTTTGATGAACACCTATGGATATTTGGGAATTGGTTTGTTTATGGCTTTGTAGGCAAGCATCAGTACTTCAGATCTGAAGTTGGTTGCTACAGGAAGCCAATGGAGGAAACTCTGTCATGGAAACTCTACACAGATGAAGACCTTCCATGAGCAACCTGCAGTCGGGACTGAACAAGCCCAGGTGGCCTGGAAAGAAATGGCTGATTCCAATGTTGTAAATAAGAACCATGTATGATCAAGTTAAGTTAGCAATATGAGGAGCAAACACAGCAACAAAATGGAGACAAGCCCTACCATGCACGATAAGCGCATTATAACAGTTATACAGCACACTTTATCGAATTCTTTTTAAAATCCACTCTATCTAAAATCTATTCTAACTGAGTCATCAGAAATGTATATGATATAAATGCCTGGGCTTTGGAGGACCTCCAGATGTGGTGAAATTTTATCTTACTTTGCAAAAGTGTCTGAGATGATCTTACAAAATGCATGAACTGCGCAATCCAAGCAAAAAATAAATAAATAAATAAAATAAAAAACAGAGAGAGAAAAAGGCAAATGCATACAAGCGCCATGCCATGAGACTGCGTACCATCATCTCATATACGGAGTGAACATTCATTCATTCATTCATTTTCTAAGCCGCTTAATCCTAATTAGAGTCGCGGGGAGGCTGGCGCCCCTCTTAGCCAACTCTGGGCGAGGGCGGGATACACCCTGGACAGCTCGCCAGGCCATCGCAGTGCCAACACACAACCATTCACACTCACACCTAGGGGCAATTTGGAACAGACAATTAGCCTACTGTGCTTGTTTTTGGACTGTGGGAGGAAACCGGAGTACCCGGAGGAAACCCATGCAATCACAGGGAGAACATGCAAACCACACAGAAATGCCCGAGCTGGGAATCGAACCCAGGCCTTCTTGTGTGAGGCGGATGTGCTAACCACTACGCCACTGTGCCGCCCCGGCGTGAACATGTTAAGCTTTTTCTAAATGCAAACTTTAATTAGGCTTAATCTCTGGGTAACATTTGGGTGGCACACTGGCATAGGGATTAGCATGTCCGCCTCACAGCAAGAAGGTCCTGGGTTGGGCATTTCTGTGTGGAGTATGCATGTTCACTCCGTGTTTGCGTGGGTTTCCTCCGGGTACAGCAGTTTTCTTCCACAGTTCAAAAACATCCACGTTAGGCTAACTGGCCGTTCCATATTGCTTCTAGTTGTGAGTGTGAACAGTTTTGTATGTGTTGCCCTGTGATGGTCTGCTGAGATAGGCTCTAGCCTCCTCTCTACCCTAATAGTAGGATTAAGCAGCTCAGCAAATGAATGAATGAGTAACATGTTTTCATTGAGATTTTGTAGAAAATGTCATTCAAATTCATCCACCACACATTCATTCATTTGCTGAGCCGCAAACTCCTACTAGGGTCATGGGGAGGCTGGAGTCTACTTCAGCCATACACCCTGAACAGCTTGCCAATCTATCGCAAGGCCAACACACACACACACACACACACACACACACACACCCATTCACACTCACAACTAGAGGCAATTTGGAACAGCCAATTAGCCTAAAGTGCAAGTCTTTAAAAGGTGGGAGGAAAACAGATCACTCGGCGGAAACCCACACAAGCATCCATGCAAACTCCACACAGAAACGCCCTCACCAAGTCCAGGACTCAAACACAGACCTTCTTGCTGTGAGGCAGATGTACTAACCACTACGCCACCATGCTGCCCTCCACCACACATATAAAATCCAAAAATATGTACAGGAAGGCAACATTGAAACCGTTTTCAGTCCTGCATATAACTCCCCAGACGAGATGAGCGATGAGAGAGGTCATCTCCAGAGATCACATCTATCACATAATGCATTGTCACCAAGCCAGTTTGGAGAGCTCACATGAATAAGGACAGTTTAGAGATTCAGAGGCTGCATTTAAATGTCAATTAGTTCACTGAAGGAGCAGCCTGTGTAACCACACTTCAGAATAGAGAACAGATATAAAGCATGAAAGGACATACATAAAACATGTAAATCATTTTCTTGTAAGGGCCAAACTCTATTGATGGAGTCGACACCCCCTGAAAGACTGGAACCTTCTAATTAAGAATTGTGGAATGATGTGATATGTAAAGCGTGAAAGGACAGAAGATGTTGAGCTAATCAACAGGACTCTTCAATGACCATGACAATGACACATACACTTCAGCGTAGCAGTGCATATTTCATTACCCCTACTTGAACTCAGAGCACTCAGAGCAGCCAGGCATAAGTGCCATTGTGGCCACTATGCAAACAAGAGTGCTGCTCTCCTGGATATGCGCTGCCTGGCTATAAGAATTGTTTTTTTAAATCACACACTCTAACATTGTGTTGGACCACTTTTAACCTTGTTTGCAGCACAAAATCGCCATGATATTGTTTAAAAAAACTCAACCAACATCAAATTATTTCCAACCAGAGTTGAGTTAATTTTTCAGTGACATCTGGAATTGATGATGGGAAAACTGAACCACTCCATGAAGTCTTCTCCAGCACATCCCAAATACTTTCAGTGGGGTTAAGACCAGGACTCTGTGGTACCAGTTCATTAATTTTTTGAACCACTTAATCCTAATTAGGTTCGCAGGGAGGCTGGCGCCCATCACAGCCGACTCAGGGAGAGGGCAGAGTACACCCTGGACAGCTCGCCAGGCCATCACAGGGCAGAAACACGCTGATGGCAACCCAATAGCCTACTCTTTATGAATGACAGCAATGGTTCTTTTATATGCCTCTCACCACAGACAGTGAGAGACACGGCTGACCTTTATTAACCCAGTTAGCTGCACAGGTGTGATAGTGGGGCTTGAACCCCTGACCTTCGGATCAGTAAGCCAGCACCCTACCACCAGGCCATCACTGAACCACCATCCTACCACCCGCACCACTGAACCACTCTTTCAATATTTGAGCTCCATGTTGCTGAGCCTCGACCTGACCAACAATGAAGCAACAATGCCATGGAAACTATGCACTCCAATCAAGGCTAAGGGCGCTACAATAAAATAGGGTGCATGACTTTTTTGGCTGGGTAGTGTCAATTACAGCCTAATAATTCTTATAAACTTAAAATGACATTGGTGAGTGTCATCTTCAGCTTACCACTAAGTATACCGGTGTCTTAATACTTATTGTCTTTAGACTGGAGGGTGAAGTTAGTGGTGTAATCATACACCAATTCCAAATAATGGTATGCATTATCAAAAAAAGAAGTAAAAAAAGTAATGCCATAATTAATTTGCAGAATATTTGGTCATTAATGTAGCCTAAAATAGCTATTTGATGCAAGTATTCTCTAAAATTATACATTTTAAAAATCTATACAGAAAAGGCTGTTGAGAGGTGGCTAGCTACTAGAAATGATGCTCGTATATATATACTTTTATTAAGCATTGCAACAGCTGAGCTCTTTTGAAAATAACGTACTTTTGTAGTAACAAGCCTCTTTTTCATCAACCAACCTCATTTATCATAATTTTTTATGTAAATGGTTCAACATTATTTTTTTAGACAAGCAAACTGTATTGTGCAAACCTTTGTGTATCTTGACCCATGTACTCCATGATATTCTGATTCCAGATGACTTAGTGGCTTTAGTCAGAAATATGCAGTATGGCATGTGTGAAGTGATCTCAGTAGTATGGCATGGAGATATGGTGTTGCTGGAATGTGATGCAAGATCCAGTATGGTTACAGCTAGGTTATTTCTGCACTATTACAGTTGAACATTTTTTACACTTCTTTATGTCAGAAGAAAATCTTCTGGTATTTTGTCTGGTATTTATGCTATGACGCTATCAGTACATCAGTCTGGCACTACTCCATGCTTAATGCAGTGGTGAATTCCAAATACTGATTGGCACCTCATGCTGGGTGCTGAATTGGTGCTCCAGAGTTGTTGAATGTTTGATTCTGATTTACTGTATTAATCCCACAAGGGAAATTTTGGCTGTTGCATTTAACCCATCCAAAGTGAACACACACACACGTAAACAGTGAGCACACACACACTCGGAGCAGTACCACACATTGCAGCACCCGGAGAGCAGTGCTTCAGCCATGGAGTACACCAAGGTGGAGGTGGAGGAAGGGAAGGTGCAGCTCACTCCCCCAGCTCACTGCCGCTTTGAACCAGTGATTTTATGGTCCCAAACCTGCTTCTCTAACCATTAGGCCACGGCTGCCCCAGAGCTTACAGCAATAAGTATTCCAAGGCGGCCTCCCATCCAAATACTAACCAGGCCAAATATGCCCATATATGTGAATTCTCCTCCCGAACCTGTATAACTGACCGTGGATGGACAGGCATGTGGTAACCTGGACAGAAAAACCATACTGTTGAAATTCAGTTTAGTTCCAGAGAAGTGTGGTATAGTATATCCAGAAATGTATTTTCGGATTATCTTTCACTTCGGGAGACCAAATCATGATTTAATTCTGTAGATTTTCTCATGTCGTAAAATACATTTTTGGTTATGCCATTGCTAACACGACACATGACATGCTTCTAAATTGTTTTTAGACATCACTGGCCTCAAGCAAAGCAAATAGGTGGCCCATAATGTTAGCCCATAATTCAGACCATAGTCAAACCAGCTGTAGTGGATACCAGAGTGCATATGTATATATAGCACGGTAAGTGACTTTAGGATCGTGAGTTTGCACTGTACAATGGCCAATTTGTTTTCTATGCTCACATGAGCCATGTGCTCTTGCCGTTAAACTACTGTAAAAAGTAAAGTACAGTAATTTGTTTTCCTGTACTGTAGTACTTTCAATCATATTCCATTCGTTTTCAGTCCCAGTAGTCTAACACAGAAGCAGGAGGCTGCATATGTGTCCAAAAATATCTTACACCTGGCCTGTAAATGTCATATGCAATTCCCATAATGGATTTTGAGCTTCCAATGAACTCCCTGACCTTTTGCATGTCCTGTTAAAACAGAAGGGCTGATTAGTTGTCCAGTAAGTTCTTTTCTGTGATCTATAGATCACATCACAGATTGCATTAATCTCCCGATGATCCTTGCTTTTACCTTCCCAGTACTTCAAACACCTCTCCTTCATATAGTGTACCAAAGCCAATTTCATATCACCTTGGACCAAGCAGTAAACATGATGAGGTCAACAGCATCACTAAACTAATATTGACAAATCGTAAGGTCAGCGGACAGTTGTCTTGGAAAACAGTGAAGTCATGTGCAATAAATTTATATACATCTATGTATGTTACCTTGAACAAGTTCATAATTAGAATTAAAATCTTTCCATCTGTTTGTTGGGCTTTTACACTCGAGCCTACATGCTCATCAGGCCGGAGCTTATCCCCGATTTGCTTAACGTGAACCAACTAGGAGTTCAACTCCTCCTGGATGGGACGCTAGTCCATCGCAGGTTACCTTCCCAGTATTTTTACTGGTACCC
>JBCNYH010000003.1:23355784-23366016 GCA_039654325.1 Tandanus tandanus
CAGAGAAAGATTTCAACACACACACACACACACGCGCACACACACACACACACACACACACAAAAATATTTATCCCACAATACAAAATAAGATACTAATATGAGGTTAATGTTCTTAAAGAAGCAGTTAAATATTCAGAATCAGGAAACAGATATAGAAAAAGTGTTTTACAGCATTATATGATTATATACATCACACCTACTTTTACTACTCACTGTTTAGGTTTTAATCTGTGTAAATCTCATATCGTTGTACTCTTGCAGCAATCTGTAGTTTTCAACAGATCATTTCTCAACATTTCACATTACAATTATTTCTTTGTTATGAGTAGTTGAAATCCAAGGGCCAGTGTGCCTTGCACTGAGTCAGGTACAGCAGGAACTTCTCGCCATTTTATAAAGAAAAGGAGAACCATCATGGATATCATATATTGTGGATATTTTACAGAACGCAAGTCTGATACTTTTGCTGCTTCATTGAGTTGGGAAACCACTTTATAAAACACTGGTCTGAAAGTTTCCCAGAAATTTTCCCAGGTGGAGCGATTTGCTTCCTCGTACGCCACACTGGTGTAACACCTTCCGCTGTTTTGTCTCACCACCGTGTCTACCGTCTTTAGGAGCTCACTGACCTGCTGTGTGTTGTTTGGATTTTTATTATTAAAGATCTGATACCTTCCTCCACACTGATCTAAAACCTTTGTGATGTTTTGATTACTGCAGATGTTTCCTCCATCATTTCCTGCCTCATCTCCATGAGTGAAAACGACAATCATATGTTTTGTCACTTTTTCACCAAAAACCTTCTTCATCCTCGTGATTATCTCCACTTCCTGTTCTGTGAATCTGTCGTATTTAAAAAGCAAAATAAATGCATGAACCCCTTTTCGTGCCAGATTAACACTTTTTGCTAGCTGTTCAGCTAATTTCTTTTCTGGCATTTCAGAATCAAAAAACCCTGGTGTATCAACTACACGTACATGTTTATCACCGATCACTGCTTCCTCAGCTTGACACTCTTTAGTTACAGAATCTACACATGAACGTGCTTTAAATGCGTTTCTTCCCAAGATGGTGTTTGCTGTTGTACTTTTCCCAACACCGGTTTTCCCAAGCAGTACAATCGTTTGTTTTTCCATTTCCACAGATCTGATCTCTGTCTCGTTTCCTGAAACTGTTGGTACAGAAAAGAACATCATACTTAACAGTTGGATCCATGATGAGGTTCAGTAATTACAGCTCAGAGAAAGAAAGATTTTATAAAAAAGAGGAAAATTAATCATTACATTAATGTAAAATATGTAAAATAATAAAGGATTACTTTCTGATACTAGTAACTTGTTGATGAATAAGAAGAAAATAAAAAGAATAAAGATTGATTATTGATGTTTACCTGTACTTTTGATGATGAGATTTTTTGGTGTAAGATCTGATCTGAAACTTTATTGTTTTATATATATAATATTTACTTGATCTCTTTTCTGCTGATGTAAATCAAGAAGTTCTGTGTACTACAGATAAAATAAAGCGTTTTAGTGCATCATGAATAAAAATCTTTACTGTGTAATTGGTCACACTTTACACACAAATATTAGCAGTTATAGCGTTTAAGTTTTGGTATCACTCAGAAGGGGGATTTGCTGTCCTTGGAACAGAGTTTTCATTTTAAAACTATACATTTCCAACCCCATTTGTTTTGTTTTTATGTAAAAGATGTGGCAAACAGCGGATCAGGAAATTACCCCACATCACCAGCAGAGGGCATTATCTCCTGAAACCTGGTCTGAACATGACGTCTTTATTTACACTATACAGGTGCGACAGGTTTAGCAGGAAGTTATATTTAGATTTTGCCTGTGTTGTGTAAGCTCTTAACACTTTTATTTCATTTATTTACCTAAAAACAATGCAATATAAAGCTTTTGTAATTAACATTTTCTTGATTTATCATACATATAAATCCTGACTTACATTCTTAGCTATGTGTATTAAAATGTTTTCATTTATCAATTCTTTCAAATAATTATCTGTTCATTTATTCATTCTCTGAACCGCTTACTCCTAATTAGGGTCGCAGGGAGGCTGGTGCCCATCTCAGCCGACTTTGGGTGACGGCGGGGTACACCTTGGACAGCTCGGCAGGCCTACTCTTGACAAAAATCAGCAATGGTTCTTTTACATGCCTCTCACCACAGACAGTGAGAGACATGGCCGGCCTGTGATAACCCAGTTAGCTGCACTGGGGGGGACAGCAGTGACAACTTGGTGATAGTGGGGCTTGAACCCACGACCTTCGGATCCGTAAGCCAGCACCCTACCACCGAGCCACCACTGCCTCTGCTAGCAATAATAAAAATGTATATTTTATAATATATATTTATTAAGTACCTATGCAATAAAACTATAGGAAAAGAGAGGTGACACAAGCGTCAACACATGCAAACACTCTCCTTGGCTTGGATGAAGGAAAACTCTAGTCACTGCAGAGCACCATACAGCATCTGCAGTGGGCTGAAATAGGATAACTGTTTATAGCAAAGGACAAAGAAGGACAGTTGGCCAAAAAAAGCTGAGATAACAACTGCTTAATCTTGCACTCAGTATGCCCCAGAAATTAGATCAATTATATGTAATCATCATACAGAAGACATAGTAGTCTAAAACAGGAGGTTAATTGATTTATTACTGATTTGAATGTTGCTAGCTTTTACCTTTTTGATTTTGTGTACACTGAACATTAAGGGGTACGGAGGCATACTGGTTAGCATGTCCGCCTCACAGCAAGAGGGTCCTGGGCTTGAGTCCCAGGCTCGGCGAAGGTGTTTCTGTGTGCATTTTGCATTTTGTCCCTGTGTTTACATGCATTTCCTCTGGGTACTCTGGTTTTCTCCCACAGTCCAAAGACATGCACCTTAAGCTTGGAAGTTGGGAAAGGGTACTTGTCAAGTACAGGTTGCTCAAGGTGTGAGTAAAATTGCACGTGGAAAGCATATGTCTGAAACTCATGCTCAGCACATGTGGAGTGCATGTGGCTTGCAATACGTGCGCGCTTGTGACGCATGTGTTTAGCACGTGACAATCAGTCCTGACTCACTTTGTGCCTCTCCTCAGCTTCTATTATCTGCCTATACCGATAAAACACCCTCAGTTGTCGCGGCCGTATGGCGACAGCTATCTTCTTCCCTTCTATAATGCTACACACTACATGATCTCTCCAATATACATAGCTGGAGTCTTGCAACTTGTGCCACATGCAGGTGCTGTACTTCTGTCTGGTGGGCTGCGCATGTAACAAGTGTGGTGTACTTGTGTAGTACACATGACTCACTCGTGTGTCTTACTGTCATCGCAAAGCCCCTCCTAGTCATGATCCTGACTTGGTGCAGGCGTACAAAAAGAGTACGGGTCCCATGCATACTGTACGAATTTGTGATTTTTCACTAGACCCATAGAATTTGCAGGAGCAGGGCCAAAAGTCTCCACGACCAGTCAGCGACATTATACTGCACTGAACACACACACAAGTGATGCGCAAGTCGCAAGCACAGTTTTGCCACATTTCCCCCGCAGATTGCCCACACTAGCACGTACAGCGGGTTGTGAGTTAGGCACAGACATTGGTGTAAGGCAACACAGGATCGCTCAGATCAAAGATAGTGCTACCTGCAGTTTACACGGGTAAGGCCAAATAGAGTGTGGTCGTCAGTAGAGGCATGGCCATATATTGAGGGTGACTCAAGTAAACCTCCCACATTTCAGATATATAACTCAGAGATAATCAAATTATTATTTGCACACGATACAGTTTTTGTATGGATGGTAGTGAAGGTCTTTTTGTAAGATTCTCCTTGCAGTTTCTCGGGAAATCCCTACAGCTAAAGCATAACGTCTCAGAGACTGCACAACAGATCGCCTCAGTGTTTCAATATACTCAGGCACACAATCGTAGGCACAATCGTGGAATACTGAAATGTCTTCGAAAGGCCCTCTGTGCAGCGATTATGGAGCACTTTTTTAGCAAAGAATGCTTTGACAGCGAACTCACAGTATGCTCCTGGCTATGTTGGTGACTGAGGACAGTTGGGGTTGGGCTACCAACAGACCAGAGTTTTTTTGGGTCGCCATGTATTCTATGCCATATAATGTGTTCATCAGCACAGGCACAGGGTGTTTCAGATTGCTACATGTGAGACTTGGTTTACAAAAAGCATAAAAAGAAAGCAAATAGTGTGTACAAAATAGTGTGTACCAAATGTTTTTCTATTGAATTTGATATCGATGTTCATTTGATGACCTTGATGCCTATGATGCATAGAATGATGCTTTATTTTCTACAGCATTTACTTCTGGTCTACTACTCACTTACTCATTTGCCTATTAGGGTCGCAAGGAGGCTTGAGCCTATCTCAGCCAACGCTGGGCGAGGTGAGGTACACACTGAACAGCCCGCCAGACCACCATGGGGCCAACACACACTCACACCTAGGGGTAATTTGGAACAGCCTAATGTGCATGTCTGGAGAGAGACCAGGAATATCCAGAGGAGAACCATGCAAGCACAGGGAAAACATGCAAACTCTACACAGAAACGCCTGAGCCCAGGGCTTCAACCCAGGACCTTCTTGGTGTAAGGCAACGCCACCATGCTGCCCTTCTGGCCGACTAATTTGATTGAATAGGCAGCATCCTAAGGGTGTTTAAATTTATTATGACTGCACTGGAACATTTTACCTTATCACTTTACTTATCTATATTCAACAAATAAAATTTCAAGTCTAGCCATAATTTGAAGCTAATACTATGGTAGAGTTAGTGGCATCATCAGCAGACAATCATTTTTTCATAGCACTTTTTACTATAGATATAGAAAGAAAAGGAAGCCATTTTCGATGGAAACACCTTTAACAGGAATGTACAAATCACTGAAAGCCCACTGGATGATCAGCATTGATGTATTTCTGCAAACAAAGCAAAAATAAACAAAAATATTGGCCTTATTGTGTCTAAAATGTTAAGTACTCAATATTAATTTCTTGTCTCGAGCTGTTGTATAAAAGTAATAATCTTAGTCATGATCATGCAGTTATACTGAATATCACATGGCCTGCAGCCTCATATCTATGTCTGAATAACAGCCCTGCTAATATAGTCAGTATAACTGCACGCGGTTTTGTGTATTACTGGTAATTATGAGTTACCGTCAAGCTTTTTACTCATAATGGGGATCACACTCAGAAATGACATCACAGCAGCAAGGAGTTTCCCCATACATAATAACCTTAATATACAACTACAGTTTTTGTTTTTAATTATATGGTGTAGAGATAACCTGTAGAACTGCATTAAGGAAGGATCTTGGGCAATATCCTGAAGGAAGTTTTTGAAGAATGTTAGCACAAAACAGGAAAAGTAAGAGAACTCAAATGTTTAGGTAGGTGTATGAGCAATTTTTTATTTTTACTGGACACCTGTTGTTTTAATTTACCCCTTAGTGCATCCCTTAGAATAATCTTAAACAGTAGGTCATTGTGTGAAATGCTGATCACGTACCTTACAAGGTATCTGAGAGCCCTCTTGTGGGAGGAATGAGAGAACGAGATACAGGGGAATCCTGAGTTTTTACAAATGACATTTAGCCAACGGACTAACCTTATTTCCAAAAAAGTTGAGATTGTTTTCCCAAGATGGAATAAAAAACAAAATATGTGATTTTATCATTCATGCCAACCTTTATATAACAGATAAAATAATATTTTTATTTAATATTTATATAATTTTTATATTAATATTTTGACCTGTCCTACACCAGAGTGTCCTAACACCAGTTAGCAAGCTTCAGGTGTCCATATGGTTTTCCATCAAGCTCTTGTACGCAGATTTTGAAAATGCAAATAAAAACCTAAATATGAACTAGATAAATCAGCTACTGAAGCTAAATGACTAAATAAATGAATGAGTGAATAAATAAATGAATGACAAGCACATTTTATATTTTAAATTGTTTAAAGAAACCGAACTGGATGCAAGGAAGATCTCCACTGGACACAGCTAGGAGAAAGAAATAGTTCAGTAAGAAACCAAGGTTCACTAAAACACCTTCGCTGAGAAACCTTTGTATTCATCCAAAATAAACTGATTTAAACTAAGTTAAAACACAAAGGCTGCTCACAGGTGAAACCAAAACTTTTAATCTCTGCTGTCATTCAATATTTCATTGCAGACTGTATGTACCCAAGAAACGTCCTGCTTTGTCTGGTCAACTTCATTCATTAGTTAATATACAACTACATTTGCAGGCATCAGGCCCACTTGCCAAAGAAGTTTAAGTTTAATAATGAGGTAAATCAATCAGGTAATGTAATGATGTGATTTGAAACAGGTGAGGTCAACAGTTAACTGTAATCATAATTTAGTACCAGAGCAGTATCCAAGAAAGGAGTTTGAGGAGCAAAGTTTAGGAAAGATACAAATGTGTGGATTTGGATAATATAATGTGCAATGGATCGAGAATTGGACTTCTAGGCTTGTTGTTGCAGCTATTCAAAGGTTGTGGATTCGAGTCCCAACAGTTGTTTGCTTGTAGGCAATGGTGGATCAGTGGTTAAGGCTCTGGATTACTGACCAGAAGGTCGGGGGTTCCACAAACCATACCACCTGTTGCCATTGTTGGGCTCTTAAGCAAGGTCCTTAACCCTCAACTGCTCAATTGTATAATTGAGAGAAAAGGTGTAAGTCACCCTGGGCAAGGCTGACTGCCAAATGCAATAAATTTAAATGTAAATAATATTAAGCAATTCAAGGAAACTTGTGGAATTTTGAAGGGCAAGGGCACAAGCCTAAGCTGAGCACTCATGATCTCTGATCCCTTCAAGAGCACTGCATATGAAGCTGTTATTTATCTGTAACTGATATAATCACGTGGACTTGAGATTACTTTGGAAACCCTTTATCAAGCACTTTAGTGGGGAGTTGCATCCACAAATGGCAGCTAAAAATGTATTGTGCGATGGATGCATTATGTTAAACGAAGCACTGTCGACTTCTCTGGGCTCTAAGGCATGTGAGATGGACCATCACACAGCAGAAAAATGTATTGTGCTCCGAAGAATCAGTATTTTTTATTTTTATTTTACATAATTAGAGAATTAAGAATATGTTAAGTAGGGGTGGAAATTAAAAGTGTCCTATTTAAGACAGTGGTATGGGGCCCCATTGGGGTCCAGGGACAAAGCCTCAGTTGGGGTGCAAGGGGGCGAAGTCCCCTAGAAGCTGAAGCATATATCATGCCATAAAATGCATTTCTGGACATCTAAGCAAACATTAAGTCTCATTTATTATTGCATAATATTACGCATTGCACCTCTTTTACTGCAGCACATACGTCAATTTTATTTAAAGAACACCTCTAACTTTAGTCTGAAAACACCTCGTGTAAAGACTATACATAAGAAATCATACAAATATAATAAAACTCTACGTTTCTCCAAATTACTGACTTTATATACAAAGTATATAAAAATGAAATCTATACTTCTATTTAAGAATGTTCAGAACTTGCATAATTAATGAGATTTTCTTTACCAATTAGTTGCCGTTAATAGTGAAATATGCAGGAAGCATTGGCTAGCTTGGAGATTTTGACGACTTTGCCATTTTCACGCTGAAAGTTATGTCATACAAACACACAAAGCTGAAAAATTCCGTCTGCTATACCTTATCCATTTCCCGCCTAGCATCATAATAAATCGACCACGTTGTTCTATGTGTACACTGATCATAATCAATCTTTACAAGCTTTCCTCTCTCATCTTCATCTCCCATAAGTCATTGCACAAAACGTATTACATACGTTAATACTTTACATACATATTCAAGTGCACCATCTTTCCGGACATTCATGATTTTAAAAAAAAAAGGGAAAAAAGAAGGGGAAAAAAACTTGAAAAAATTTGAAATGGGTTGCAAGAATCAAACTTTATAAAGTAGCATTGCATGAGAAATCAATGCGATGAAAATAATCAGGAGAGCACCATAATTTTAGTGGTGGACAAATCAAGAGCCTTCATTTTTGTGTTTAAGTATTCTGCTCTTGATTTTGTACATGTTCCTTTTAAAACTGATTGAGGATCAGAGAGAAATATAGCGCATGGTGACTTTGTATTCACTGAGAAAATGCTGCAAAACATCTGATCCTCACAGAGCCCTAAAGGATGAATGTAGAGGACTACTGATTTTCAGCCTCACTGTCTGTGTGGGTGTACACTGGTTCTCAAAGGCGAATTCCCAGCTAATAACATCTGAGCTGCAAGAAATACACCAAGTGAATGTGTGATTTGTGTGACATTGAGAAAGTTTGATTTATAACACTCAGCTCACATTTCTGCTGTCTCATGCTGTTATGGATTGTAGAAAGAAGAGGCAGCTGCAGAGCTGGGTTTTAATGTACCACCACACAAGACAAAATTTGTTCTGCCTTGTAAAAATGCATTAAATACATTTAAAACTTTCACTCATTCATCTTCTAAGCCGCTTAATCCTAATTTGGGTCGGTGCCCATCTCAGCCGACTCTGAGCAAGGGCAGGGTACACCCTGGACAGCTCTCCAGGCCATCGCAGGTCCAACACACACACACAACCATTCACTCTCACACCTAGGGGCGATTTAGAACAGCCAATAAGCCTACTGTGCATGTATCCTACTGTGGGAGGAAACCGGGGTACAAAGAGGAAACCCACGCAAGCACACTGAGCCCGGGAATCGAACCCAGGCCTTCTTGTTGTGAGGTGAACATGCTAACCACTGGAATAAAGAAATCTGTATCTGATTAAGCAACGTAGCTTCATTTAGCCCAATTTATCTTCATATAAATTTAATTTATCTTCATATAAATCTACATGAAACCTCTTCTTTAGGAATGACTAAATATAAACTATACCAACACGCTGGCAGTCTACTACCAGGCTAACACACAGACAACAACCATTTACACTCACATTCACGCCAATTTTGACTTAATGTGCATATCTTTGGACTGTGGGAGGAAACCTGAGTACCCGGAGAAAACTTAGCAAAGCTAAGAAAGGTCTCAGTCATGGGGTTTAAAACCAGAACTTTTTTCGCTGTGAGGAGACAGTGCTAACCACCATGTAACCACCAGAGCTGAGCCACCATGCCTGACCCCACCATACTTGCATAGAAACAAAAGGCTAACCAAACAACAAATGTATTAGCCAATCTCTTTCTGTCATTGAGTTTGATCAAGAACACAAACGTATTAGGACAGAGAGTAAGTTATTGCCAGTACAGCACCCGCAACCCCACCACCTGGTGTAATTACTATTTATGTGTTCTGTCCAATGCCTCATTCACTTCCTTGCTGAACTTTCAACTACTAGGGTAACAGGGAGGCTGGAGCCTATCTCACCTGACACTGTGCGAAGGCATGGTACACCCTGAACAGCTTGCCAGACCATCGCAGGGCAACACACACACACATACACACACACACAACCATTCACACTCACACCTAGGGGCAATTTGGAACAACCAGTTAGCCTAATGTGCATGTCTTTGGACTGTCGGAGGAAACCAGAGTACCTGGAGGAAACCCACACAAGCTCAGGGAGAACATGCAAACTCCACACAGAAACAACCGAGACCGGGACTTTCCTGCTGTGAGGTGGACATGCTAACCACTATGCAACCGTGCCGCACATCCCCAGTGTATACAAGACGCAAGTTACCTTGAAACATGTCACTATCAATCCTTTGATGTTTCTCATTTTTGCAGAAGAAGCTAATAGATTTAAGCAATGCCTAAAAGCAGAGCTCTTTATAAATGATTCTACTGAAAGGAAGCCAATCTTGTTGAAGTTAACCAACAAGAAGGAGCCTAATGTGCATGTGTTTGGTCTGTGGATGGAAACCAGAGTGCCCAAAGAAAACCCATGCAAGCACAGGGTGAACAAACTTCACACCTTCTTGTCGAGCCTGGGACTCGAACAACTTCAAGTTATAACAAGATTGTGGAATATTGGGGTCTCTACCTATGAAACTAAACACTGCTTAAGAAATACATCATAGTTTTGGCTGTACTGTGGAACAACGTGAGTGGGAGGCTGGATTGTCTGAGTGAGAGAGAGAGAGAGAGAGAGAGAGAGAAGGGGGGGGGGGGGGGGGGGGGGGGGGGGGGGGGGGGGGGGGGGGGGGGGGGGGGGGGGGGGGGGGGGGGG
>JBCNYH010000003.1:23377832-23388413 GCA_039654325.1 Tandanus tandanus
CAAGGACAGGAAGATTGGTGCGTGGGTAAAAAAGAAACATCTGTCCAGAGAAGCTGAGGTGTGTGTGTGTGTGTGTGTGTGTGTGTGTGTGTGTGTGTGTGCGTGTGTGTGTGTGTGTGTGTGTGTGTGTGTTACTGTTCTTGTATTGTAATTGTTTCTCCTACCGAGTTTTACATTTACATCATCCCTCTTCAGTCTGGATGTGACATATCACATCTTTATAAAAATAAACATTACATGCACTGGATTGCTCTCTACCAGATGTGTTTTTTTTATGCATAAAAAAATCTGAAAATAGCTTAAAAGAAAACTTTTTATAAGCCAGAACTGTCACCCAAAAAGTAAAGTTATATGAAATTCATGGGAAGAAAAACAGATTCTCGAGGAGATCATTCTTCCAAACTGACATCTGTAAACAGTTATACTGTGCAGTTATACCGCCTGCATATTAAACTTAAGAATGTATTCTGTATTGCGCATTTATTCACTTGGAGAAAAAAAATATAGACAAAGTTATTTGGACCGTTATAACAATTTTCTTTGCATGTCTTTAGGAGTAAATGAAATTTAAAAAATTAAATGAAAAGCTGAAATCTATTTACTGTAAAAAAAAAAAAAAAAAAAAAAATTTACCTTATTAAGCAAATCAAAGTATGACATCATACTCTACACTGACAACATATTCATCACTGCAAAATGCCTATAATAATACCACTGTAATGGGAAAAACAGAAGTAGATTAAAATAGAAACAATCTGGCAGGTAACAGAGGCTGTTCAAGGGTAAAAGATGTCAAAGTGATGTGCTGATTGGACACCTAGTTCTAATACCTTTTTTTCTTCTCCAAGTGTGGTGATTCTATAATGTTTGCCAGGGGTTGTACACTACTGTGCAGGTAGTTCAATTCTAAACAATATGTACAATCACAGGGAGACCCAATAAAACCTCCCACATTTCAAAGATAAATGGGAAAATAATCGTTAAAGATAACCAAATTATTATTTACACACATGAAACTTCATTCAACGCAGTTTTTATTCATTATATTTTTATGATGATCGTCCTCCAGATGGTGGCCGCCATTGTCTATACACACTTGGAGATGATTTCTGAAGGCTGCCACGGCTCGACGGGTCATGTTGGGTGGAACAGTGGATATCACCTGCTGAATAGCAACCTTAAGGGCTTCAAGAGTTTAGGGTTGATGAGTATTCACTCATGATTTAAGGTAGCATCACAGAAAAAATTTACAAGGGGCGAGGTCAGGGAACGGGCCGACCATCCTACATCGCCACACAACGAGATCACCGGATCCGGAAACATTTCCCTCAGCACTTCCAATGATCTTGGAGTCGAGTGCGCTGTAGCTCCATCTTGCCGAAACCACACTTCGAGGTCTTCAAGCTCAAGGTGTTCAAGTTGGGGTTGGGCCACCAACAGACCATAGCACCACCTCTCCTGGCTCACTAAGTTTCATGTGTGCGAATAATAATTCGATTATCTTAAACGTTTTTTTACCATTAAAATGTGGGAGGATTTATTTGGTTCACCCTGGATGAAATTTGCATGGTGAGTAAATCACTAACAATTACTTCACATGTACCATCATAGACCTAAAGAGAGGTCATTTAAGGAATTAGTTCCTGCAGTACAGCACTGATTCTTCAGCACAGCACACTGTTACTCCTTTGGCCATGAAATGTGATGACAGCCTGGTAACTAATACAGCAAGGGCAGCAAGTCAGTGGGGTTCGGTGGATAATGTTCGGTGAGAACCCTGCATGTAAACCAGTCTGACGAATGAATTACTGCATGTTTACACTCTACCAAATCTCTTCAGGGTTTTCCAATCAAGCTACAGTGTGTTGCATAAGTATTTACCTCTTGAAACCTTCCATATTTTATAATGTAACAGCCTGGAACCGAAATCAAATTAATTGTCATTTGATGACATGAATCTGCACAACATGGACCATAATAGACATATGGGAGCATTTTGATATATTTACACAAAATTAGTTACAAAATAGAGAAGGTAAAGGTTAGGGCTGCATAAGTATTTGCCCCAATTGCTGCAACCCCTTCAGTTCTGGCTTGTTCAGCTTACTCGTTCCAAAACAAAAGCTCCATAATGGTGTTTTAGTACATACTAGGAAACACAAGAAAAACAAACTAAAACAATATTTTTATGCCTTATTTTTCCATTTTATTGTGTGAAATTATTACACCACTTGCTCCAATGGACCGTGACGAAGTGTGAGTGTCCACTGTTTTGATTCTGGCATTATTCACTCTGAATAATGATTTTTTGATACAGAGATAGCTGACCAATCAAATTGCGCTTTTCCGGTCCAGTATATTTGTTTATATCCACCATATTTTTCTTTTATTTTCAGAGACTCCAGCTACTCGTTTAGTATGTCACCCTGGCAACAATTTTTTTCACTATAAAATGCATAGTGGTATTGAGTTTTGCATACTAATAGTCTTTACAGATGTAGCGAAAGACTATAACAAAGGAACTTATATAACAGGCGTGATGCACTAAACAAGAAACAGCTATCACTAATGATGAGGTGAATTAGAATGGGGAATAAATGGGAAATGTAGTTCTGATTGTTCATAGTTGTGGGCAAAGGGAAATTTTGGATAAAAGTGGGAGGCACAGGTGTGGAAATGGCACAATCATAAAAGCATTATTTGAGGTACCAAAATGTTTTTTTATCAATACGTCACACATTATAACACACACTGCATGGCCAAAAAAAAGAGAAGACTTAATGGAGCGGTTAAATTTTTCCCTCATCAATTCAAGACGTCGGTGAGAAACGAACCCAACACTGGATGGAAATAAATGTTATGTTGCTTAAGTTTGTTGAAACAATGACATGATGATTACGTGCTGTAACCAAGGCTGACGACGGAACAACAACATATTCAAAAGTGCAACTTTTTTTTTTGGCCGGTCAGTTGTAACAGTGTTTGGTTGGGGTTTTTTTTTTTTTCATGTATTATATGGACAAAAATATAGATACCTGACCAAACACCTAAACATCCAATTAGAAAAGATTTTGCTGGTATAATAGCTCCTGCTTTTCTGATAGGGGATCTGAGGAAGCCTGGTTTGCAAGTCTGTGTTCCAGTTCATCCCTAATTGGTCAGTAGGGTGGAGGACAGAGCTCTGTGCAGGACACTCTATTTTTTTCCCATCAACCTTGGTAAACTATGTCTTTATGGAACTCTTGTTGTGCACAGGGTCATTGTAATACTGGAAGTGCTTTGGTTTAATTACAGTATTTCAGTAGTTTAATGCTCCTTTTAATGCTCCAGTATACAAAGATATCGTAGACCACCGTGTGCTTCAAACTTTGTGAAAACAGTTTGGCGAAGGCCCAGACATGGGTGTGATGGTCAGATGAAGATCCTTTGGTCATCGTGTATATCAACACTGTTTTGACTTTACTTATCGCTTAACTCCTCTTGGAGCCTGCAGCTGATTCACTCATGCAAGATGCATGACCAACAACTCCTTCATTCTGACTCACTTGAAACATTTATTCTGTTTCTCTTTTCCATTAGGCTTTTATTTCCTTTTGTAGTGCTGCGTTGTCCTCTGGCTTTCCAGAGTACACAGATATAAAGAAAAAGAGTATTTCAAATTGGTTATTCAGATAAAAAAAATACAGCTCATGTGTTACAGTGAGTCCTCTATCACTTTAACCTCCCATGTCATGTGAGTTTCCCAAATCATTCAATCAATCTTTCTATCTTTCCTAGTTGTTTGCTAATAAATTTAATTTCCAAACTACTTTATGCTTTATTAGGGTCACGAGGAGGTTTGAGCCCATCCCAGCTGACTCAACACCCTCAACAGTTCACCAGACCATTGCATGGCCAATGCTAATAAATTATATTCTTGAAAGTTCATTTCACTCACTCATTTGCTGAGCCGCTTAATCTTCTCATGGTCACGGTGAGGCTGGTGCCCCTCTCAGCTGACACTGGGCGAAGGCAGGGTACACCATTAACAGCTCGCCAAACCATTGCAGGGCACCACACACACACACACAAACATTCACACTCACACTCAATTGTCATAGGGACAATTTGGAGCAGCCAGTTAGCCTAATGTGCATGTCTTTCCTCATGCAGGAGGAAAATGTTGTACCCAGAGGAAAGCATGGGGAGAACATGCAAACTCCACACAGAAACACACAAGCCCAGGGATCGAACCCAGGACCTTCTTGCTGTGAGTTTGTCGAGTCTTGCTAACCACTGCGCCACCGTGCCGCCCCTTCATGAAAGTTGATTTTGTTCAAAGTTGTTTTGTTGAATGGTGTGGAGTTGAGAGTACCCTCTTGCTGATACCTTTCTGGTACCCCCTTCATATACTCTATGCAGGTTCCTAAACCTGGTCCGGAATTACCCCTCTCCAATAAAACCTTTTAGTGTTTTAAGTGAATCAGATGAACTGGAAGCAGAGAAATCTAAATTAAAATGTATTTCAGGGCCAGGGTTATGAAATGTGTAACCTTTTCCCTGTCTACAGTAGGACCACTACTGCTCAGATGGTGTGGTCAGAAATGAACTAATATAGAACATCATTATCATAATGTCTGCATGGAAAACAATAAGGTTTTGTGCACAATGTTAGCACTGTCATCACACAGCAAGAAGGTCCTGGGTTTGAATCTTGCAGCCACCTGGGGCCTTTCTGTGTGTAGTGTGCTTGCCTGGGTTTCCTCTGGATACTCCAGTTTCCTCTCACAGCCCAAAGACATGCGGATTAGGTCAAAAGACCGATGGACAAGCACTATGAATGATGTAATTTAATTGCAGATTAATGTAGACTTGTGCAATTACTAGCTTCAGAAATTCAAATTTTAAGGTGACTACTTATAGTCATGTGGAAAAGAAAATACACCTGTTTTCAGTTCTATGGTTTCATGTATGAAGACATAACAAATCATCTGGTCCTTACCAGGTCTAAGGTAAAAGGTGAAGTGTGTTTTGGCTTTTACACCCAAGACACTGGCTCAACAAGCCAGAGCTTATCCCCAGTTTCCTTACCGTGAAGCTCCTCTTGGATGGGATGTTAGTCAGTTCATCGCAGGTCACCTTCCCAGTATCTTCACTGGTACCACGTCTAACCTCAGGTGTAAAACAACACACAACAGATTCCATGAATTTTATTTGTAGTATTGATTTGTCTCATAACTACCATTTTAAATACTACGGAAATTGTAATCTTACCCCATACGTTTTACTCCTGCTCACTGGTTTACAGTGTCTGGCAGAGGTAATGCATTATCATATCAGAAATACTTTCAATCAGTCTAACACCCTTCTCTCATATTGCCATATTAGATCTTCCAGAGGAATATAAACAACTTTCTGCCAATCAGTTGGATTTATCTTTTACTTCCTTACAGGCAAGGTGACAAATTCTTATCCACTGTAAGTCACCTGGTACTCAATGGCTCAGGGATACCATGTCATACCTGAAGCTTGACAAGATTATTCATTCAGTAAGAGGTAACATAGGAAATTCTTTTGAGAAGTGGCAACCCTTTTTGTTGTACCACAAGTCTCTGTGACCTCTTTGTAGCTTGCATCGCACTTACCCGGCCACCCACCTTCCCTTTTTTTATGTATTTATTTATTTCTTTATTACTGGGGTTTTTTTAATCCTTTTATCTTTATTAATTTATTTATATATTTATCTGTCTGCCCTGCGATGGCCTGGCGAGCTGTCCAGGGTGTACTCTGCCCTTGCCCAGAGTCGGCTGAGATGGGCGCCAGCCTCCCTGTGACCCTAATTACGATTAAGTGGTTCAGAAAATGAACGATGAATGAACTATGGAAGCAGTAAGGGTGTACTTAATTCTTCTGCATTATGGCTTTTTTTTTTTTTTATCTTAAATAAATAATGAAATATATCATGGTTTGTTGGTCATCTGATGATGTCATTGCCTAATTTTATGACCTGGTAAAAGTCTAGATGATTTTTTTCACACGACTATAAATTTGTTCCTCAACATTGAGTGATTTCATAATTTTCTCCTAATTAATCTGCAAAAATATAGCATTAATTAAAATAATTGTATTTGTGTGAGATATTTTTCAGGAAATCAGAGGGTTCCGCTCTTAAGGTCAATGCTGCACTGAGAATGGCTTTTCACCCAAGTATTATTCGAGTAAAAGAATCTTTTTTCTTTGGTTAAACGAAAAGATATAGCCTGATAGATTTTTCAGAGGAACTTAAGGGCTCTCACTCACTCATTTACTCATTCGCTGAGCCACTTAATCCTACTAGGGCCTCGGGGAGGCCTATCTCAGACAACACTGGGCGATGACAGGGAAATCCCTGAACCACTCACCAAATCTGGCCAACACACACACACACACACACACACACACACACACACACACACACACACACACACAGAACTATTGACCATTAGCTTAATGTGCATGTTTGTGGACTGTGGAAAGAAACTGGAGTACCTGGAGGAAACCCACACAAGCACGGGGGAAAACATGCAAACTCCACCCAGAAACACCCTTCCAAGCCCAGGACTCAAACCCGGGATCTTCTTGCTGTGAGGCGGATGTACTAACAACTGCACCTCCTTGAACTTAAGGGCTAAATTCTATAATTCTATATCTATAACCTGCTCTTGAACACTACTTGTGAAAGGTAATGGCGCCCTCTAGAGGACACCACAGTTCTGCTTTAACTACTTGAAAAAACTGACAATTGCATTCTAAGCATAGTACCTTGCAATTTCATTGAGAAAATACACTGATTGACACTTTAATATGAACACCTGTACATATTACCAGGTCATTATTGCAGTTACCCAATCAACCCATCATGAGGCAGCAGTGTATCTTTTATCAATAAGCAGTTGTCCATTGTCAATTAGCCTGTGCCAACAGCAGCCTCGATTTCTTTTTCGTGGCTGAATGGAGTAGAACATGGTGTTTTTTTGACCTTGTTTTCACCTGCAGAACTGCTGCTTTGTTTTCCCATCATTCTGTTCAAACTTTAGAGGTTGCTGTGCATGCAAATTCCAGGAGATCAGCAATTTAAAAAGAAATTCCAACCAGTCCATTTGCCACCACCAACCATGCCACAGTCAAAATCACTGAGAAATAGACAACCAGAGTGCCCACACTCAACCACAGGATAAATTTGTCTAGTCGGTCTTGTGTCTTTCCCACATGTACATAAAAGCAATGTTATTTTTATGCAACAACTGCATGCCATGTGTGCCATGTATCTCAGTGTGAGAGATGATTAAATAGTGCAAAATAAACAAGGTTCAGATTTTATTTAAATCCATGCACCCATGCCATGTCCCAATACAATAAATAAGGACACCATGTGGTGCAAATTTGCATACTATTTGATCGATAAATTAAAATATTAAATTTGGCACAGTGGCGTATTGTCTGCCTCACAGCAAAAAGTCCTGGGTTCGAGTTCCGGGCATTTTATTTTTGAAGCTTGCTTGTTTTCCCCATGCTTGCGTGGGTTTTCTCCAGGTACTGTGGTTTTCTCCCGCAGTCCAAAGACATGCAGATTAGGCTAGTTGGCTGATTGGTGTGAGTGTGAACGGTCGTGTGTATTTTGGCCCTGCAGTGGTCTGGTGAGCTGTTCAGGGTACCCTGCCTTCGCCCAGTGTCGGCTGAGATGGACGCCAGCCTCCCCGCGACCCTAGTAGGATTAAGCGGTTTAAGTGTGTTGATGTTTTTATATTGTACTAGACTATTTAGTCCATGAACTTGTATGCAGTTATGTTGTATGTTACTGCCATGGATCCAATACGCCTAATGTTGCTTCTCATTTACTGAAGCGGTCTTTGTTTAACTACAATATCTCATACCACGGTTAAGTTTAAACCATGCAGCTGTCATTTTTAAAGCTGCCAGCCGATGGCAGTAAATGTTCATTTGTGTAAGAGCTCTGGCACAGTTTGTTGTACTGACATTATCACAGAATGGCAGTAAATTTGTAAGTGCTGCTACATAGTAAAGAGTACATATATTGCTACGACAGAGTACATACAGAGCTATGTAGATTCAGTTTTTTTATGACACCAAATTTAAGGACACAGGATATAAATTCTCAACATGTAAATAAAGTGAACGAGATGCCATCTATTCCATATCAGGCCCAATGTGAATAAGGGCAGCTCTGCATCACTCAACACAGAGCCCTAAGAAATGAGTGAGGAATATATCTCGGGATATAAATCCACATTAAATAGCTGAAGATTTAATAAGCAATCACTCCTTCCATTTTAAAGTAGGATTTTAATTTTTTTTCCTCCCTACATTGTGCTTTGTTGATGCATTTTATGACGATTCTTCTTAATAGAACCCAACGCAACAACGGATTAAGATTTGGGAAGCCACAGCCAGCTTGTGTTCTATGTGACGGCATGCAAATCCATGTGCCAAAGCAAAAAGATGTGGCCTGGGCTGTCTCATCTGGGTGCGCAAAGATTCTCCAGCTCTTTCCCCCTAACAGGCATCTGTTTATTGTATTTATTTTTCCACACAAGCAGCTTATATAATGCTGCTGATCATAGTGAAGGAAGGCTTACTAAACTTGCTTGTAAACCAGGTAACCTCATAAGAATGGGGATTAGGTCATGAATTCACAGACAATGCAAATTCCTTCTCTCTGTTATATATGCTGCGCTGCAAATTTAAATTGGGCTTAGAAAGCACATTCTCATAAACATAAAACTTCCTATTCCAGTGTTCTTTGTTTCTTGTAAAGCAGGGAAAGCCACTCCAAATCCAGATGAGACAAAAAGCATTGTAAACTAATTACCCTGTGCTTTTCTTTCCCCTCTTCCAGGGATAAATTCAGATTTGTTTCAGAGTTTTATTTTGTCGATGATGGAAAAAGCGAACACGCATGTTTACTCTCGCCAGAAATTCATTAAGCTTCACCTTTTCAGGTCTTCAATAAAATAAAAATTAGATTTTAGTTCATTGGTTTTATAAGGGCTAGTGGTTAGTATGTCCATCTCACAGCAAGAAGGTCCTGGGTTCGAGTCCCAGGCTTGGCGAGAGTGTTTCTGTGTGGAGTTTCCATGTTCTCCCCGTGCTTGTCTGGGTTTCCTCCTGGTAGTCTGGTTTCCTCCCACAGTCCAAAGACATTCACATTAGGCTATTTAGCTGTTTCAAATTGTTTCTAGGTGGGAGTGTGAATGGATGTGTGTGTGTTGGCCCTCCAATAGAGTGGTGAGCTGTTCTGGGTGCACCCCGCCTTCGCCCAGAGTCAGTTGAGATAGGCTCCAGCCTCCCTGCAACCCTAGTGGGATTAAGTGGTTTGGCAAATGATTGACAACTGACTAATCAGCAGTCGTGAAGGTCAGTAGATTTCAGAAAATACAATATTGGGTTATATTTCAATGAAGTGTTAGCAATAATGTGTCTAACATCAGAGATGCCGAAAGTTAGCACGCCCAGATAAATTATTCAAGCCAAAAAAAATGGCATCACTGCTTCATGGATGATCTGGACTTTTAGCTCCATTTATGATTTTCGGAGCTTAGAGGTGATAATGTGCTTCAGATGATATTATTACTCTCATGCCCCATAAAACCATGACCTGATGACAAATCGTCAGCCATTCCATTCTGTAATTCTGGGCATGTTATCGGATTTTCTTTGAATCCTGTGCAGGAATATAATACACACCATATAAGATGAAGGATTTTCACTTAATGAATGACTTCCTCTAATGTGCATATTGAATTTCTGGATATTCCCTACTATTTAAAAATGTTATTTGAATTCATATTTTAATGCACAAATAAGAATTTCTGCCTTTTCTTCAGAGCAATAGCGGATCTATAATGTTTGTGCACATACTGTACTATACTGTATTATGTGATCATTAGCTGTAGAATTCATGTTAAATTTATTACATTTGTGGTACCACTCGAGACACTGTACATATTACATTAACAGCATTTGGTTGACGACCTTATCCAGAGCGACTTACATTTTTGTCTCATTTATAAAACTAAGCAGTTGAGGGTTAAGGGCCCTGGTCAAGGGCCCAACTGTGGCAGATTGGTGGTACCTGAACTTGAACCCTCAACCTTCTGATTCTATCCATACAATGTAAAAATGATAAGATGTTGTTGATGTCAGTAAAGTTTTTAAATTAATCTGATCTGAAAATGTTGACATTTGAAAACATTTTAACACAGTGCAGTAAAAAACGTTAACTAACGTTTCATATTGGGTGACTTTTATGTTGTTGGGGGTTTTTTTTCAGATTGGTACTAGGTGGCACGGTGGTGCAGTGTTCACCAGGGTTGCCTCACAGCAAAAAGTTTCTGGGTTTGAACCTCACAGACAGTCTCACTGTTTTTACAGTTTCCTCCTCAAGTCCAAAGACATGTGTATTAGGTAAACTGTCCATTCTAAATTGTTCATGGGTGTGAATTTGAGTGTAAATTGGTAGCTGGTATCTGGTAAACTGTAGCGTTGGGATGCTGTCGCTCCCTCACTCTACATGCTCACCCAGGTCCGTTGACAGTGGAATGG
>JBCNYH010000003.1:23461786-23477170 GCA_039654325.1 Tandanus tandanus
TTTGACTGCTAAGGTTAATGAAACCAAAGCCTTCAAAGTGGCTCCAACTTCAGGCCAGCACCACAGTTTAATTAAACAAGGAATTACAGGATTACATAGAAACTCTCATTACAGGCCACTTGAGGAGTCTTCTGGTGGCTGTCTTTTTGTCTCCTAGAGCTCATGCTGCACAGTTCTCAGCGGATTACATGTGGCCGTAGGACATGAGGCCGCATTAATTAAATCAATTCCTCTGCCTTTTCTCTTTACAAAGACACCCCCACCCCCCAAGTGCCACCTTCTCTGAAAGGCTGGGGTAAAAATATACTCAAATACAAAACAGCGATGGATATGTAGCAAATATCCCTTTGTTGATTTTAAGGGAGATTGCGACAAAGCAGTTTGCCGTTAAGCCACCATGACAACACTCGAGGCCAGTGCAGAGGTCTGTGGATCACCTTCCAAAGGCATCTTCCAAAATCTAGGGGTGGCTGCAGCTTTCATTTTAGAGACAGCATGGAATTTATTTATGCTTTTCCTACATGCTGTTGGATTTCAAACAGAGGGGAGAAAATCCACCAATATCCAGCCTTGCTTTGCATCACCAACCTACATAGCTATCTGGGCAGATTTAGCCTGAGTCAGAGATTGGTGCTCTTAACGTTTCTGATTGCCATTCTCAACTACCCCCCCCCCCCCATAAACAACTTGCCCACCCACTCAAATACCACCCTGTTCTTTTTTTCTCTTTCTCTTTCTCTCTCTCCACCAGCTGCTGAATAAATAAAAAAGCTGAAGAGATAAATCTAACCAATACATTTCAAGAGGCCAGGAGCTTGAGAAAGAGGCGCATGCATGACTGATGAGTATGCATCCTGCCACATCTCATTCTGCCCTGGTCACAACAATTACAACGTCATTTAGCTGCCACATCACAGCACATGAGCAACCACACAGTAGAAAGAGAATAAGTTTGACAGCGTGCTCCTTCTGAAGGTCAGCGTCTCTCTTTCTTTCCTTCTATCTCTCACTATAATGAAGACGGGATTATGGTAATGAAACAGATGCTCCGGCCGCAGATACCAAGCCCGAACCTGAACCTCATCTTTGTCTCGAAAAGGAGATTGTGCTATTGGCATGCTAGGTCCCTTCACACAAATGGGCGAATGGAAAGTTTGTAGATATGATGAATGTGCTACAGCATAAATGAAATAGAGCAAAACATATGCTGCCTATACTTTTGGCTTTGGTATACGGTCAACGGGATAAGATATATCTGTTTTAAAATCCCATCAGGAATAGTTCTCGAGCTGTTCATCTGATGAGGGACGTCCTGATTATAATTAAATGACATGTAATTCTATATCAAAGGTCAAGGGATGCTGATCAAATGTTCTTATTTATCATGAAATGAGAGTTTAAATACTTATTATTGAGAAGGCATTAATCCTTAAACATCCTCCAGGGTTTACTTCTCTTTTTTTCAAATGCCTATTGATGGCGTGAACCTGGTTAGAAGATTACATTTACCTTTACAGCTTTTTGGCAGACACCCTTTGGCAGACAACTGAGCAGCTGAGGGATGTGGATTAAGGGCCTTGCTCAAGGGCCCAACAGTGGGAACTTGGTGGTACCGGGGCTTGAACCCCTAACCTTCTGAGCCCCAAAACAAAGCCTTGCCACTGAGCCACCACGGCCATGATCAGTGATTAAGAAAATAGTTTAAAATGGGATTTTTTTCTTACTTCCTTATCAGCTGGAACAAAAAGATTACTTCAGATTACAATCCCAGAGGAAATATTTTGACTTCTATATTGTGCCTGTTGAGTACTGACTATAGGAATAGCACTGCTTGTAGAATTTCACAGCACAATGAACCATATAACAAGTCAATGTTTCCATTATTGATTCACACCTTTACTATCAAGTAAACCTAAAAAAAAATGAAAGAGGAAAATAAAAAGTCAAGCAATCTTTTCAAAGGCTTTTCGCTACATAATGTGTGTTATTGAACATCGTCAGCCCCAGGCTGTAGGGCCCGTTAAAAAACGGCCAAGTCCAGGATGGTGATTAACTGCTATGGGTGAAGTGTGACTGGGGCCAAAGAAGAGTCATGACCACCCAACACAAGCTCCTCTCTTCTATCTTTCCCATCAACCGCCAGCACCGCCAGTGAAGCAGCAGATGGGATATTCATCATAGCAGCCACACTTTCCTCCTCTCAGCCCTCTTTTCATTCTCGCTCTCCTTCGGCTGCTCCTGCCGGCAACTAAAAGGGCCTGAGGAAATGTGGCACTCCACAGCTGCACATTCTTGAAAGGGCATTGCACTTAGCACGGTGGCAAACATTTACACATTTGTCTTCATCAGGCCTGGCAGTCTAAACAACATTATAGCTTGTGTCACACATTAGCCAGGGCACGTTATTGCTCCCCTCATTTCCAACAAGCGACGATTAGCAAATTAGAGCAATACATTCGGCCTCGGTTAGCCATGGAAAGTAATGAGCCATGGCACAGAGCCTCTGTCAATATACGCACTACATGCACTATTATTCACAATCCCAAGTGATTCTTCAGAAGATCCCCAGTTTTTTTTTTGTTGTTTTTTTAAAGCTAATTTTAATTCTAATCCAAAGAATTGTTAAGGAAGACAAAAGATTCACAGAAGACAAAAATCCATTTTAGTCACCCTCGGCTCTACCTTACAGTGACTATAAACCACCATTATCCATTTCACCTTAAAGAAACTTCACCAAAAAGTGTCCACTGTAATCCAACCCCAACCTCTCTCCAGATTCTCGCTCTTGTTTTCACAGTTGTTCCAGTGTCCTCTTTATAGGTCAGTTGGAGAGCAAGGAACAGGGAAGAAATACTGTACAAACAGACTATTATAATCGCCTATCTCTGAATTGCATCTGCTACAGAACCGGCCGTGTGGCTTCAGGGCTGGATTTAAGGTGACCTGTCGATTCCAGTGTCTGAATTGCAGAAGGAAACGGAGGGGCACACATACAGAGAAAAAATACACATGGTGGAAAATACAAAACAAGATATTAAAGTCTGGATGAAACCAAGATGTGTAGTTATGGAGAAATTAAGTGTGCTAAGGGCAGTGGTGGCTCAGTGGTTAAGGCTCTGGGTTAGCAGTCCAAAGGCTAGGGGTTCAATCCCTAGTACCACCATGCTGTCATTGTTGGGCCCTTGAGCAAGGCCCTAAACTGCTCAATTGTATAAAAAGAACGATGAATGAAAGTCGTCTCTGGATAAGAGTGTCAGCTAAATGCCGCAAAGACAAAACAATCACATAAATGACGATACGTAGAAAATAATATACAATATACTATATAATAAAATAATATTTAGACAGTTTATTTCATTAAAATATTACATTTTAATTTCTGTCCATTACAAACTGAAATTTTTAAATTTCATAAAATTAAATGAAAATAAAATTCAAATTCAAAAATAGTATCAAAAAAATCAAACTTCCACATTACAGCTAACTAACTTAGCTAGCTAAAAAAATGCCAGTGTTTTACGAACGATACTCCTTCTACCCAATGTCCATTCCTTTTATTCCATGGGATAAAAGCACATCCTCAAAAAAGAAGAAGCTGCGTAAGAAAACAGAGGGAAAAGGAAGAAAAGGGGGGAAGGCTATAATCTCCAGCTCCCACAACAAACAATTAGCTCTCTTTTCTTTCTGTTGCTGTGCACAAAAAAGTTTGGAGGGAAAAAGAGAAAATGTGAAGGAGAGGTGATGGGTGATGCTCTTTTATAGGTCTTGTCATGTGCTTGAAGGCTCAGTGGTCTTTTTGTCCATTGCCTGTGTGTGTGAGCGTGCTCACCTTAAACAACAGAGAGCCTCGGGGGCCTCCCTGGCCTTTCAGGCCCAATAGAGGGAGCACCTTAGGGGACCATTTAAGCCTGAAAAGAGGGCTGAAAACCCTGCACAGCTCTGTGGGGCATCAATAAATGCTGACATATTGACTTTCTGTGCCCAAGCGCCACTGGAAAGTGCTGCCTGCATATTAATCCATTAAGGGGTTGGGGAGAGGGCTGGCACCATGGGGAGAGGGGGGTGGCCAAGGATGGCTTGTGTCTCTTAGGTTTTGAATGTCCTGGAATGTGGTAGCCGCATGTTTGGTCTACGAAAAGGTTAAGAAATGAGTCGTAATCTCGAAAACTTTGAGTAAAGTCATCTGTGTCTGGCTTGAGTTGTCGTTACACATGAGAGAAAGATTTTTTTGCTTTGGTTGCAGAGCCTCCTGACATTTCATCACCACATTTTAAGTGAACATAAAAATGTCTGAGCGCTTTGTCCGGTTCCTGCTCTGAAATTTAGATGTGTGTGCTAAGAATCAAATTTCTTAATATGGCTTCAGGCCCTATGAGGGGATGGTAGAATTTCCTTTTGCTTGCTACATGAAAAGTGGACTCCATTTAGTGGGAAATGCTGAGGCAGTGGATAGAAAACAGAGAAAGTTGTAATTCAGTTTCTACCTGCCAGCATTGTTCAAACTGCAGGTGAAAAGCAGGTGTCCGTTTCCACCAGCCTCGTTCGCTCTTTTTTTTTTAAAGCTGAATTCACTGCCTGGGATACGGATCTTAGTAATTGAGGTCAAAAGCAATCAAAATGGTGGAACTTAATCAAATTTCTAAAACGAGGAAGAGATTCAGAAGAAAATCAGACCTTTAAACTTGCACACCGTAACTGAATTCCACTTTAATACAGTCCTCAGATGCTTGGGAAATGTTTCCAAAATTTCAGAACACCACCAGAAATGCTTGTTGTGATATTTTAATGTATAATTTGTATTATCTAAATGTATTTCTTCTGTACTAGAGAAGTACTGTAGTAGAAATGTAAATCAGTACCAACATGTTCACTTCAAATGACTGAATAACTGATTTTTAAAAAATGAAAATAGTAATAATGATCATCATCAACATCATCATCAGAATCTCACTATTTTATACACGGTATAATACAGTTTTCCGGACAATCACTAAATCTTTGAATTGATAATAACAATTATAAACGCATTTTATGTGAAGGCATTATATTTTACAAAGTCTTTTCCTACACTTTCCTATCGCCCCAGCATTTGTGAGTCCCTCTGAGAGATAAACAAAAAAGTGCTGACTGTCAGCTCTAGCAGCGGTTTAGCTTTAAGATTTAAAAATAAATCTTAATATATAGATGCAGGCACCAAGTGGACAGTCTGAGGCTTAAATCTAAACCAGTTTTATTAAATGTATAATCTTTTTTTTTTTTTTTTTTTTTACAGATTAATAAAGAAGATAATTTTTTTTTCACTTTTTCAAAAAAAGTGCTGTTTGAACTCAATGAACCTCCTTGAAGATTATAGTGCTTTAAAGTGCTTTATAATATGACCTGATACAAATGTATAATACCAAGTAGGGGTTTGCTTTAACAGTCTTTCAGACATCTAAAGATCAGCATTTAATTATAAAATCAATATTATTATTTAGTTAATGTTAATTAAAATTTATATACAGCATGCTAAATACCTGTATTATCTAAGCACTGCCATATACAGTATAAACCATCCGTGAAATCCAATTCAATCTTTCCTAATCAAAGAATACAGTACTTACAGCTTTAATAATAAAGGGCATTTCAGAGCAGTTATTTAAAAGACAGACACAAATGAGGGAGAAAATCAGTGTAAAAAATAGCCTGAACCCATTTTGTAGCTGCATGGGGAGAAGGGAGCGGGACCTCTATCACTCTCACACTGCCCAGTGCTTTCACGTTTTAAGATGGTGGAGAAAATCTGAGCACATTTCTGATTTGTAACACTCTAGGAACATGTTTATTGTCTTTGTGTGAGCGCACAACTTATAAATAAGGCTAATGAAGAATCTTGGGGTGAAGCCACTAAAGAGCATAAAATGGGAAATTTTATGGCTTTAAGTAGCGTGGGCTGATGCTGATTTTTAAGCTATTGGACTATGGTGTTAGCTGCTAATCATAGGACTGATGCGGGACAAATGTCTCTCCACTTAATTAGTGCTAGACATTACATGGGCCATGCTTCCACTGTCATCTCAATCAGGCTGAAATTTTAGCCTTTGCACACTGGAAGCATGCATAGTTCAAAAGGATTTTGTGATTTAAAAAATAATACATTAGGCCGAGCTTCACAAATTGAGGACACTTTTCTCTAAGAACAGGTCTGATAATCTTCTGTCAGTTACCATCTTTTATTGTGAAAAATCATGGCATAAAATGTTTTTAAATATTTGTAAGCTCAGAAATGTATCCTTGCAATTAAAGCAGCCGGAGGCTTCAGTTCAGCTTGGCTCTGCTGTAATAATCATCAACAATTTTCTCATGTACATGAGACTCATGTACTCAAATGATCCAAAAAAAATACTCTATGATCATTTGTTTAAGCAGTGAAGCATTATTTCCACAATATCCTCAACTTGATGCACTTAGAGAGTGCAAACCTCTACCAAGGCATCTAATGTTTCTGCTAAAATTGTTAAAATTGCCCCTATCCCACAATGGTAAGGAATCCTTTGAAAATGTCCCAGATCTGTAACATGATCCAGATATTTCACCAAAATTTAATACAGTGTTACATGGGCCATACTCCACCTCTCCAGAAAGTCATTGACATCCATTCAGAACTTTTTGAATGAAAGTTGTGGATGCAGTTAATTGACAAAAAGAAAAATCTCTATGTACTCTCAACTCGGGGCAAGAGAATTTCAAGCACTATCAATACCAGTGCTAAACAAATATGTAAAACCATATATGTAGTAAACATTTATTATCTGTTTATGCTTACTGGTTATAGCCACAAAGACATCTGCATAAGATTATTACTTAATTTGGGAAAATTAATAAAACAATGCTGCTTGAACAGATTTTTGTGGACAGATACTGATAAATAAATAGACAAACCCAAAGTCTCGTATAAATAAACAAAAATCATCCTTGGTTAATTCACATATTAATGGAAATTCAAACTTTCTGATAATGCCGTTTTCTATCTTTTCCATAATTTCCATTTGGCTTCCAGAAGTTCTGCTCTTGTTCTGATCACCTTGCACTTCCATCCTTACTTTGTTAAAACTGTTTATAGAATATAAACATGTCAGGTCTAATAGACTGCAATCCCCTCCACTGTATTCTACAGAACAACTCTTTTGAAGGTGTGGGCTGCAATCGTCACAAATCACAACACCCATTTTTCTTCAGCCACACCACATTGCATGGACAAAGACTCCTTTGATTTAATTTTTTTTTCTTGTTTATTATTAACGCTCAGACCTGAAGACACTATAATGGGTTAAAAGTTCATTTCGAGTGGTCATTAACAAACAATGTGCAACTTCTATACTACATTGTAATATATCTGTGAAGGACCAGATGGAAACTGACTAGTACGCCAAAAACACCTAGACTTTTAATTCCCAGCAATGAAATTTTAATTACCTTTATCCTAAATATAATCTAAGGATAAACACTTAAAAAAGAAACTGTTCGATCAATTCAAAAAAACATTTTTTAAAGTAATTGATTAAATTTGACATTCATTTAGTATTTTTTTTCTTGATTACTGATTAAGTTGATAGAATGTTCTATTTTTTATTTTTTTTTCAATGTAGTTACAACAACAATGTGCACACTTACATGCTAAAATAAAAAACTTATTTTGGCTATCATTACTTTCCATATAGCAAAAATCTCTTCATCTTAAATTATAACATCTAATGGCTCTACAAGAAAAACAGCTTTGACAAGCAGCATACAAACATTTTGAAACCTTTAAACCTTTCTGCGTTAGTTAAAGAAATGCAAATCCGATAACTTGCATTAAGACAACATCCAATGCTACAAAAAGCCAATTCCAAGTCACTCACTTGGAAAACAGTCTGGCTTAGGGTCTTTAAAAAAGGGTTGACCCTTTTCTTTTTCCACTTGAGATTACCATACTTCTCCCAAGCCCGTGACACCTGCTGCCCACTGTGGGCGTGCAGAACACAGACTTTTACTTCAAGAAGTCTAAAGACTTCAGCTCAGCATATTGACCAAGGCCAAGAGTGCCCAGCTTGGAGCCCTCCTACTGCAGATGTACATTAATGCAGGAAATATACTGATGCCTGCACCCGAAAGAAAAGGCTCTCCTTTTAACATGCTGTTGTCTGACTTGATCATGTCAGTTTGATAGAGCCCATTGAAAGTTATTCATGCACCCGCCTTTGAGGAACAATGGCAGCCAGTTTATAAACTGTCTCCCCGCTTGCCTAAAGGCTTTGGGGCCTTTTGTTTCGCTCCTCTTAATAAACTTTTGGAGGAGTTCATCAACCTGCCTGAATGGTCAATGTGGAAAAGCCAAAAGACACCAAACAAGAGAGTTTCCCCTTCTCTCTCTCGCTCTCTCTCTCTCTCTCTCTCTCTCTTTCTCTCTCTCTCTCTCTCTCTCATTTAGAGTGACTGTGTTTAAGTCGGCTGTGGAGGCTGAGGCAACAAAGTGATCTCTGCTCAAACAAATGGCTGGTCTACTGAAAGAACAAAAGTGGTTTTAGAAAAGAATAGAAGAGTGTTGACTTTTTAATTTCTTTAAGCTGAGAAAATGGCCTTTTGTGAATTGGTCAAAACACCAACAACACCATATACTACTGTAAAATAAACCATTGTTTAAGCTGCTGATGGTAAATTCAATCAAGTCTTATGGAATGTAATAAATTGCTGAGACATTTGTGAGAATAAAGTAAAACTCAGTTTATGATTTTTAGTGGAAGGCATCAGTGCACATGAATTCATTTTAAAATGGTGAAGTGGATTCCTCACACTTCTTGTTTTCGACAAGAAAATGACACAAGGGGAAATTATTTACACATTTAAATATATTCCTTTTTTATTTCGATTCTTTTCTTTAAATGTTTCTGACACCGTAGTCTATAGGAAAGTGCTTGATTTAGATTCCTGACTCAGTTTCTCTTCAAGCAGCTTTGTAAACAAAGATGATCACTTTTAAGTGTATAAAGGCTAAATGCTACTTTTCACTCAGAGACACACTTGGGTTTTATAGCTGCCCTGAAGCAGTGATTCGCCTGGTCAGTCTTGTGGAAGAAGTGCCTTTTGTTAGCTGATCAGCGTCCCATCGGCTCTCCACACAAGACTCTCGGCATTTTGTCGGCGAAAATGAAAGAAGGATTAACGACTGGCTACTGAACACTCCATGGCAAAGGAGCGGGCCTCGACCCACCCCCCGTCCCTCACCCTCATCCCATTAAAAAAAAAAAACCCTTTCCACTTTGGTAACTCCTCTTTTTGGTATATTTGTACTCCCAAAGAGACCACTAATGCTGTTATTGCAAAACGAACAATAGACTAACGCTAAAAAAATCAACAAGTTTTCCAAGTGCTTGCTGCAAAGCTGGCTTCTATCCTGTCTCTTGGCTTATATGCTATGGCTAATTAGCAATTTACCACACACTCGTTTTTAAGCAACCACAATTGTCTCAGTGATGTTACACTGACTGAATAATTAGCCTGAGAGTATCCAGGGTCAGTAAGCCTGGTCAATTTGGTTCAATATTGATTGTTTAATGGCCGTTTTTTAGCTTCTTTAGCCACAGTGTTGAATATTGTTGATTAGTAATGGCATTTGTTCTCCGAGCTCAGCAGAGATGTCTGAAACAGATAGACTATTTAAGCTTTTTACTCGACTCGGGTCAGCAAGAGTTCTCTGGGATGCCAGTTTTATGGTTCAGCATCCAACACTGAAGGTGGCTTGCGTGATCAAAACCACTTTTGTGCCACTACATAGGAAGCCTGAAGGCCAACACTTTTATTGCTGCCAGCAGGAGTTTCCCTTGTCGTTTGTTCATTTTGGTCGTCTGATCTAGACAAGACAGGGTGAACAGCGCGGTGCCAGGCCGCATCAAGTGATTTCAAACCGCTCCGTCTAAACCTCAAAATACACTCATAGCAATTATATCAGCCACTACACACATTCAAGCTTCAATGTTTAGCTCAATTATGATGGCAAATATTTCATGGTGGTGGGTTTATGTTAATGAGTGATAAAGGATTTTGTGTTTAATATTATTTGCACATCAAACTTCCAGTGTTTAGACTTTAAACCCATGCTGAATTATTCTACAACATATATATATACTGTGCAAAGGTGTTAGACACATGCAAAGAAATACGATAGAACAAACAGACTTTCAAATCAATTAAATTAAATGTTTATAGCCTACATTTAAAAATTAGGCCTAATATAAAGAGCAATTAAAATTATTAAATGATTCAAAGTCAACAGTTTGAGCAGCTAGCTCTCCCAAACACAGCTTAATGCTGGTATGGAAACAGTTGCTGAATTCCCACTATGATTACAGGTTTATAAACAAATTATTTGGAGGGAAATTACACAGCAGTAAGGCAATTAAAGCCCCAAACATTTGTTCATCACCCTCCTGAAAATCCAGTTTAAGTTTACCAGCTCCCAGCCTCAGAAACTCAGCCTGATCTGATCAATCAAGTTATTTTCCAGCTTCTTGATTACATGAATAAACAGATCGACAAATGTTTGTCGACAATGTTGGATTAGTAAAAATTGTTTAGAAATTATTTCCATCTACCAGCATCTAGCTGTGTCTTGGACAGCTGGTAGCTGCTTAAACTAAGCTAGTTTTTATAGGGGAATCTATAAAAATAGAGTATTGGGTATCATTTGTACAGTTTTAATTGGAAATAAACTGATTATTTTACTGAGCATTTTACAAGCCACAATTCTTCTAGAAAATCGGACTGCAATACTTACTTCTTATGTTTGCATGCAAACTCAACAGCCTTCATTGTTTCTTTTTTATTTTTATTTACTGACATACAAACATTTTTCAAGTTTGTACTGAAAATTAATGCTTGATCATATATAAACTATTAACAATAATAATAATAATTATTATTATTATTATTATTATTATTATTATTATTATTATTATTATTATTATAAAAAATTATACAAATAGTAACAATGTTTCTTCCTACCAAAAATAGGATGCTTAAGATTTTTGCACAGTATTTTATATACTTAAAATTATTGAATCAAATTTTATATAAAACATTTTAAAAACAGCACCCAAACTCACACAATAAGAAATATTTTAATTAATAGACAGGCAGGTTTGAAGGTAGCACTGGCACTCTGTAATATGATGAACCCTCATTGTCGTAGTGTCACCACAAGTGTTTCTGATAAGCAAAAGCACCCAAGGATCAAAAGACTAAGCCTCTCCATTTCCCCCCAAGCCACCTCCACCTTCTCCCCAACCTAACGTCTATTTCCTTCCCTGGCTCGAGCCTTTGAATATAAATGCATAAAGAGCTGTACAGGATCTGCCCCAGGTGAATCAGCAGGCAGACCTGGTTAAAATAGACGATGCAACTTATATAGGTTAAGGTTGCATTATGCAATTAGAAGTGGGGTTTTCGTTTGTTTTATTTTAGTGACACCAGCTGCTTTAAAATGTACCAAATTCTATAAAATACATTATTCCTGGTGTGAAGGTGATCCTTACTATGATGTCCAATAAACGATACAAATCAGCTATTAATAATGAATGGATGACATGGCTACATAAAGCTATTAAGCTACAATGAATGAATGAATGAATATATATATATATATATATATATATTTTTTTTTTTTTTTTTTTTTTTTTTTTTTTTTTTGAAAAAGAAAAAGGAAGAAAAAATGAACCATTATTAAAACATTAATAGAAACTGCCTATGTTGTTCTCCATGCGAATATTTACAATGCTGCAACCAGTGTGTTTCACAGAGAGGATCACTTTTGCAGCTTTGACTAATTTGATTCGTTCTACGAATTACGTCACTTGGTTTCTCTGGATTTAGGAGGTCGGTTTTATTTTGGCTGAGCCCTATTCTCTGCAAAGAGCACGACTAAAATTAAACAGTATGCAATTAATTATAAACTTATTCAGTAAAACTGTTCCAGTCAATCTAAATAGTAGCCTTTTAACCAGGATATCTTACCTATTAATGATAATAATAATAACAATAATAATAATAATAATAATAATAATAATAATAATAATAATAATAAATTAATAATCATCATAATAATATTAATAAACCAATAATAATAATAATAATAATAATAATAATTTGATTACGATTATGGTTATTATTACTATTATTATTATAGATTTTTTTTTCATTATTATTATTACTATTATTATTCCTGTTGCTTATGATCCTGTTTATGAATCCATGTGAGGCTGGACTATATATTTCCAAGCAGCAGAACTGTGGAGTGAAATGGGATGGGAGGCAGCGCGGTGAGGTTAATCCGAGTTTAATACACTGATGCTCAGCACAGGAGCGCGGCTCTGATGATTGTGTTATCTCTGCCCAACATTTGGGTCTCCCTCAATTTCAACTCAGCCCAGTAGCTGCGAGAAAGTGCAGATGGAGTGACTCTGTGCCTGAGGAAAAAAGGTTATTAATAGAGAAATAACTTCCCCATACTTTCACTAACCCTCTGTCTGTCACCACTCCAGATAGATATGTTTGAAGTGCTGTCTCTTTCTCCTATTTTGTTATTTCAATAAAATGTATTTAGCTGCTAATAATAAATGTTCGTGTGTGTGTGTGTGTGTGTGTGTGTGTGTGTGTTGTTGTGTGTCAGGACTTCCATTTTTATTGATGACAACACAAATGCAAATTTTCAGTTTAACGAAATTAATTAATACAAGAACACTGCCGCCCTGTTCCTTAGAGTCTTGGGCATGTGGGAGAGTCCCAGACTCGCTTATATTTTTCCCCATTATTTATTTACTGCTCACATTTCCAGCATGGTAGTATGTGTCATTGAACAGAGAGACAAGTTTTGGATGAGGCAACTCTGAACTTTCTGAACTTTCTCTGAAGTGTCGTTTGTGTGAAGATTAGAATAATGTACCATCAGAAATTAAAGGGGCAGTGTCATGGTAGTTTGAAGAAAATATCCTAAATATCATAAATGGTGTTATTAAACGAGACATAATGTAGATTGAAATTTGGTTTTGATTTGGAAGGATACTATACATGAATTGGGTTCATGCATTAAATTTGTTTCGGCTTTGCAACACCTTCTCAATCGGTGAAACCTGTTCAGCCCAATAAGATTTCAAAAAGTCCATGCTGGAATACATTTCCATCTGATCCATATTGGGCTCAAAACATTCAGACTCCTTTTGATTTGCAAGCTGAAAAGCTATTAATGAATATAGAGAAGTCAAAGATGATGTTTTGGCAACTAAATTTTGGCTTTAAAAAAATGAAATAAAAATCATGACACAACTCCTTTAATCAGCTGAGATTGCAGACTGTTTATTTTATTTTGTTTTCTTTTATTTTAATTGTGATAAGGATTTGTTAGGCGTAAAATAAATATACAATCAAATAACCCACTGGTTGGATTTATTATGAGAAAATAATCAATATAATTCATATCTTGGTATAAATGCTGAAATCACAGGCCATGCACTCTTCCTATAAACGATTATATAAGTAGAATTTGTAAGTTTATTCTACATACAGGATAATTCGATTCGAGCAGTAGATCTCATGTGCTCTGCTTAAACCTAGGACCAAATAAGACTGATTACCAGGGGAGGCTTATACTTGTTTGTCCATATGTTATATGGATTCGTTTGGGGTGTCAATCGCTTTTCATTCCTTCCAGCATCTGCTAAAGCAATTGGGAAGTACAATAAAACAAAATAAATCAAATATCTATATGAAACCCTAACAACTGCGCGAGAAGCTCAAATCTCATGAATTTGTGCCCAAGGCTAGCCGGCGAGAAGCGTTTAGAGATGAAAGTCGAGAGAAATAAAAGGCTCAATTTAAGCTGCTTTAAAGCCCTTCATCGTAACGTTTGTGCTGAGTGCTGGGAGTGAAGGAGCTAAATACACTGCGCACTGTGCCTCAGAGCTATTACACCCCTGCCCAGTATCTACACATTCACAACACACTTTCCATTACCAGCTCTAATAAGTCTTGACGTTATTAAATGCCAGCAGGATGATAGAGTGAAACAAGACCAGAGATGAATATTTTTTTAAAGGTTTGGAATAAAACAGTGTGTGCTGAAGCTTTGCGCTCATGTGCCACCGTAACAGCTAAGCATGGGGAAATAAATTCCAGCAAATAAACTGGAGACAGACTGTTCAAAGGTTGTGGTGTTGAAACGCAGAATATATCCCCCAAAAATACATGAATATAGATTTGAAACCAACACATTTTATAATTAAACATTAGCTTATAAGAAAGAAAGAAAGAAAGAAAGAAAGAAAGAAAGAAAGAAAGAAAGAAAGAAAGAAAGAAAGAAAGAAAAAATTAAGAAAGTACGAAAGAAAGAAAAAAGTGAATGAAATTAAGGATGAAAGGAAGGAAGAAAGAAAGGAAGAATGAAAGAGAGGGAGTAAAAAATTAAGAAAGTACGAAAAAAAGAAAAGGTGAATGAAAGAAATGATGAAAGGAAGGAAGGAAGGAAGAAATAAAGAAAGAAAGAAAGAAAGAAAGAAAGGAAGGAAGAAAGGAAGAAAAAAGGAAGGAAAAATTAAGAAAGTATGAAAGAAAAAAGTGAATGAAAGAAAGAATGAAAGGAAGGAAGGAAGGAAGGAAGAAAGAAAGGAAGGAAGGAAGGAAGGAAGGAAGGAAGGAAGAAAAAAGGAAGGAAAAAATTAAGAAAGTACAAAAGAAAAAAGTGAATGAAAGAAAGAAAGAAAGAAAGAAAGAAAGAAAGAAAGAAAGAAAGAAAGGAAGGAAAAAATTAAAGTACGAAAAAAAGAAAATGTGAATGAAAGACAGAAAGAAAGAAAGACAGAAAGAAAGAAAGAAAGAAAGAAAGAAAGAAAGAAAGAAAAAGAAGCCTATCCCTTTTAAAAATGTACTGGGAAATAATCCATACTGGTCGTGTTGTCGCTGGTATCTGGCTACATCTTACCATATAACAGTCCGCCAGAGTAGAGTGATAAAGAGTGATAAAGAGTGATAAAGAGTGATAAAGAGTGATAAAGAGTGATAAAGAGTGATAAAGAGTATACCGTGGTATGGTGTTGTGAGGCAGAAGGAATATAATATTATATGTAATATATTGCCACTCGGTAAACAAACTCAGAATATTTTTTTTATCATTTTTGCCTAATATTATTATTTTTAATCACACTGTGTCCTTAATGCCTATATGATATTAAATGAGCATAAGTTAGAAGACATCGGATTTGGGAAGGGGGGCTGAAGGCGGGGGGGGGGGGGGGACAAAGATTCTGCGCCTCCCAAAATTCTTTTCTGACGCTCCCCCTTCGGTTCCCACAGTTCCAACGGGTGGCCTTTTCTTTC
>JBCNYH010000003.1:23483757-23498756 GCA_039654325.1 Tandanus tandanus
AAAATTGTCTTATTGTTGAGTAATTTTCCTCTAAATCATTTATTTAAAATGTAGCATTAGTTACATGAATTCAGCATCTCTTTCCATTCTAGCATCTAGCTGTGTTTTGGACAGCTGTTTGCTGTTCAGACCAAACTGGATTTTTCAGTGAAAAGCTTGAAGGCTTGGTGCACAGTGTTTATACGCTTGCTCACCTGAACCAAAACATGGTTGGTTACTTGCATGAATATTTCTGAATGATGAAATAGTTTTACTGCTAATTTCCTTGGGTTTTTGAATTCTGAACAGATAATTTGTTCTGATCTGTGTATAGCTGTCTAACAGATAGGGCTTCTATTAGTCTACTGAATATATTAAACAGTTATAAATCCTATATTCAAATGTTTTAATAAATATTTTATCAAGCCTGTCATCTGATAATTTATTAATAATAATTCACAATAAGGTTTATACTTGTTCAGTCTCTGTCTGTTCATCATTATTATTAAATTGCTGTTATGATTTGTTTAAATCCATAATTTCTCAACAGGGTGGATTCTAATTGAGTTATTCTTACACACGCCTGCATTAACAACAATGTCGTCAGTAATTGGTGTAACAGGAGATAGCATTTCCTCTGCAAAGCTCACACAGTCCAGAGAGACCATCATAATTAATGCCATTGTGAAACTTTACCCCGAGGATGAATGAAAAACAATGTTAAAACTTTCAATCAGTTATTTCCAACCTGTATCCAAGATACAGGATACAAATCAACTTTAGTTATTAACTAAAAGCCAATTTTTTTTTAATATATGAACACACACACACACACACACACACACACACACACACACACAATGACAGCTACTTGGTTTTTAAATATCTTTCTTCTGCATAAATATAGAGAACCTTATACTAAACTCGAATAAAGGTCGATATGTTTTGCAAATAATCTTATATAGGTATTATGTTTTGTTTTAGTAATCCTCGAATCAAAGCAACTGAAATATAATTACGCAATTAAAATTTTTATCAAATTCCCTTTGCATGGATTTATTTTCCACAATGGTTCCATTTCATATTTGGCCAGTGCAGCTAAAACAAATCAGTGGCCTTTATTTCACCACTACAGACTCAAACATGTTTCAAATCACTTATTCTGTGAGTAATATATAACTCCAGCATTTTGTTTATTCTTTCAGGGTCTTATAATAATTGCAAGTAATGTTAGCCAAGACCTAAGCAGAGAAAATTCTGGAGAACAATAGTCAAAAACAGATGCTGCAAAACCCAAAAAAATAGACAAACTCGCCCTCAGTTAGAAGCTCAAACACCAACATGAGAATGATTGTAACACAGGACAGCTATGAAATTCTTCAGATGAGTCCTAATTTCTAGCACTAATATTACGATGTTTTTTTACTGTCTTACACCATTCCTGTCCCTTTCAGAAGGGTTTGATTATTTTTCCTAATTGACTACACCTGATCCAGGTTACCTGTGTCATAACTTATCTGGATTAGGTGTAGATCTCCAGGAACCAGATGATGACTATAGACTGAAACACTCACTCAGTCATCCACTAAATCCACTCAAACTCCTAAATCCTACGACTAGGGTCGCAGGGAGGCTGGAGCCTATCTCAGCCAACACTGGGCGAAGGCGGGGTACACTTAACAGCTCACCAGACCATCACCGTAGACTAAAATAAGTAATCCTTTATTCCTGTTCTTATAGCACTACTTTTTTCTGTGATTTCCCCCAATTCTTCCTGTAATCATCACACCTGAGCTGAATCAGCTGTGTTTTAGAGTGGTAAGCATTTAAATATGCATAGTATGAGAATTGACTTATCTAAACTTCCAGATTAATTTTAGATTTTAGAAAGAAAAAGCTTCCACCAGATGGCAGTGAACTATAAAACGTGTAATTAATTTGCTTGCTGTTCTGGAGCCAGTATATTAATCACAATATATTAGAAACCAGGAATAGCACAGTCCAAATTATTACATCTCCAGGGTCCATGGTATGATCTGGTATGATTATGAGTTATTATGGTATGAGTTACTATCTATGTGCAGATTTGCATGTTTTCAACATATTTGTGTGGACTTTCTCTCAGGTGTCTCCTCTTTCCTCCCACCTACCAAAACCAAGCTATGGATTGGTAACTCTAAACTGCCCCACGGTGTGAATGAGCAGGTGATTGAGTGTACGCATCATGTGCATTTCTAGACAAGACTCTTGTCACAAGAATCTAATCCAAATTGCACCATTCACCTGACCAGGATAAAGCACACACTAAGGATGAATGAATAAACGGTTCAATAATAATTTCTGGTTTGGGTAACTTAGAGTTCTTTTAGTGGAGCTTCCAAGTGGGGAACCATAATCAATGAACATGGCTCAGATGGTTGACCATGACTACGACAAGCAATTTAAAAAAGAAAAAGAAACAGACTTATATTGCATTTACATTTACATTTACAGCATTTGGAAGACGCCCTCATCCAGAGCGAATTACTCAAGTGCTTTAAAGTCTCTATTAGTGAATACATGCTGATACTGGTTCACTAGGACAGAAGTATGCCATCAGTCAAAACTCAGTGGGTAGAGGTGTTTTTTGTTTTTGTTTTTTTTGTGGGGGGGGGGGTGTTTGGTATTTGTATAAAATAGGGCTAATCCAACCTCTTCCAAAAAAGTTTTATTTATGTATTTATTAGATATTAATAATGAAAGAGAAGTCCAAAAAATAGAGGCTCATACACCGCCACTCAGACTCATACAGAATAAAAAACAATCTAACTCAAGTAGGCAGAGAGACTTGTCGGTAAATAAATGTTCATGGTGCAAATGCTGAAAACAGAAGTTTGAGAGAACTCATTAAGTTGATAATTACATTAAGACGGGTGACACAAATGACAGTGGAAATGAGTTAATGAGAGGAAAGGCATTCAAAAGCAAAGCAAACAGGAGCTCCACTTTTAAGAAATGCCAAAATCTATATTATTCAAACTTCTATTTCAATTTCAAACGGATTAATAATTAAAAAAAAAAATTAAGTAAATAAATTAACAAATAATAATAAAGTTAATATTATTGTTGTTGTTATGAGTGCTGTGATTTTGATGTTTTCACTCCAAAAGAGGTTCATTTGCATTATTCATATCCATTAACATATTTTGAGTGTTATTTAACTCAGAGAAAGCCTATGATACCAAATGTCTTTTATTTTATGCATAATTTAGTATAAATAAATCCTTTAACTTGACTGCTAAACACCTGCTGATTAGTTATACCGATATTATACATAATAATAATAATAATCTATTGTATATACTCATGACTTCCCGTAGGCGTCACGATGGCATAGTGCTTAGCACTGCCTCCTTATAGCAAGAAATTCCTGATCACATCCCGGGCTCAGCAAGAGTGAATCTGTGAGTGAGTGAGCATGTTCTCCCCATGCATGCTTGGGTTTCCACAAGGTACTCTGGTTTCCTCCCACAGTCTAAAGACATGCACTTTAGGCTTATTGGCTGCTCCAAATCGCCTCTAGGTGTGAGTGTGAATGGTCGTGTGTGTGTGACAAAATGTCCCTCTCAATACTGTAAAAATGTTTTACTTTATAAAAAAAAAAAAAAAAAAAAGAGAAGCATGATTGCCTAAAGTTTTGAGTTCATTGAAACTCATACAGTTAATTAGTCAAATGAGGCAACTGGACAGTGAACCAGTTCCATTGTGCTACCTTGCTATATGAATTTCAATGAACCTAAAGCTTGTTTTATAGCAAGCAGGTGCTATTGTTATCCTATTTATTTTTAAATTAAACAACATATAATTTTTGCAGTGAACCAGGTTTGATTTCATTCACTACACTACCGATGCCACTGAACAAAGCACTTAATCTGACATTCCTTTAATATCTTTATTAAATCTGCTATAATGATAAAAATATTTATCAAAACTTCTGTAAAATGACATAAACTGAAGATTTAATCATATTTGACCATATATCTAAGCATAGGTCATTTGGAAGTTTGAAAGTGATTTCTGAGTAGCTGAAGTGAGAATCAGACTCAGGTGGTCCTGTACTTCCACGCAGAAGGAGCAAGGTTCAGTTTTTACTATTTTATGTTCAATGCAGAAAGAAAAACATCCACAGGCAGAAACAGAGGAACAAATAGCAGGTGCATCTGATCATGCAAAGCCTGTCATCCTGATGTCGACTTCCTCATGACACATTTAGCTCTGTAGTACAGCTGGAAGTGGTTAAAGCTGTTAAATCATGGGTCTGGTAATGACATCTTGTCACTATAGATCACTGCAAGCAGAGGAAAGAATGTCTGTGAGGTACAGCACATCACTCTCACTCTATAATTCTCTCTGCACTAACTGCACACACACACACACACACACACACACACTTTATTAATTTTACATAATTTATTAATGGCACTAATTACGGCTATGCCTAAACCGAACACTAACATTAACCTCTAAATAAAGCCTTCAAATAAAATCTGAAAATAAATAGATAAATAAAGTCCAGTTTTCCTCGTGGTGACCAGACAAATGCCACAACAATGTTTGCTCCCCCACCATGATATAAACATAAGTACACAAAAACACAAAAATGCTGTTAACTGGAACTGACGATAGGTTTACAAAGTACTTCGCTATCTCCGCAGCACTAGCATCTCTTCTCAAAGCACAGAGCTCACCTGACCAGTCTCTGTCATGGTTAAAATCTGTAAATAGAAATAGCTCATTTTGGTTTATTTTTCTTGTACTGTATACACACTTTTACGGAGACGGTTTGCTTATGTGTCTGTGTAGTATGTAATGTAGTGGATGAGTACGCTTAACACTCCGTAACACTTATTAACTCAGCTTAAAGCACAGAGCTCACCTGACCAGTCTCTGTCATGGGTAAAATATGTCAATATAAACTGTAAAAATTTAAGAGGTTGAGTTTAAAACCAGATAAGTGCCATTGTTTTAATTATGAGGAAAAACAACTTTTTCAGTAGCTAACTGAACTACTGAAAAAAAGTTTTTGAAAGCTACTGAAAATAGGGGTTTTTTTTTTTTTTGGTTTCTCATAATTAAAACAATGGCACTTATTTGTTTTTGAACTCAAACTCTTTACATCTTGTTTTAGTTTGCTTTTCATTATGTTTCTATCAAAACACTCTAAAGGGTTAAATGATATGCCATTACACAGCTCTTAGGCTCTGCACTGGGAGCTTGCCTGTGTCCGTCTTGACTAAAAAATATGTAATGAACAACAAAAAAAATCTAATTTTAGAGTGCTTACTTGTGATATTGTTACCATGTAGTATATACTAAAACAGTTATGCACCTCTGGCTCTGGATGTCACAGATGTCTTGTCTCGGGGCTATATAGAAATGTCTACTTCAACTTCAGTACATCATTGTCAATTATCTTGTTACAGTGGAACCTGCCAAGGAGTGAGATGTATTAGGCAGATTGTGAACAGTCAGGTCTTGAAATTGTTGTGTTGAATGACACTGAGAAGACTTTTTCCCACTATTAGTGCTATACATGTAAATCATGGCTATCAGTCAGAAATAGTGAGCCAGAAATCTAAAGTAACTATAATTAATTTTCTATAATCAACAGTGATACGGTATTGTTACAGGCAAAACTACAGATCAAAAAGTTTTGGTGTTCTTGGTGTCATGATATCGGCTTAGATTCAAATATTTATGGGTTGTCAGGGTGGATAAGATATTCCATCCATGCCATCCACTATCGATACCGATTAACTGTCAAGGTTGTGGGGAATCTAGAGCCAATCCCATTTGACCTGGGGCTGGAGGTGGGGTACACCCTGGAAAGGTCACAAGCATCTGCAAGCATGTCAACCTATTGTGATGTTTATTGTTTCTTGTAACTTCTGATATTATTAGATGAAAACTGCATAAAGTTTAATTCAGGATCAGTAAAGGTGTCATTCATGTTGTGACTGCAATCAAAGCTCTTAAAATGCCACTGTATGTGGAGTGTGTGATCACAAAGTTGAAGTCAGGTGGAGTGGAGCAGGGACTACCATGCTACTCATTCCTTCACAGCCTAAGAGCTGTTTCATGTTCTTTCATGTACCTGTGTGTGAATTCAGGTACGGTATGTGTGTAAGATCATGAGGGAGGTCAGGACCTGATAAGAAGGCATTGCAGCTCTCATCTCTCAATTGCGAACATTCTGGCCCCGTTAACCCCTTCAGTTAAACAAAAACCATTGCAGGGTTTTTATTCATTCATTCATTTTCTAAGCCGCTTAATCCTAAATAGGGTCGCGGGGAGGCTGGCGCCCATCTCAGCCGACTCTGGGCGAAGGCAGGGTACACCCTGGACAGCTCGCTAGTCCATAGCAGGGCTAAAACCCACAACCACACCTAGGGGTGCTTTGGAACAGCCAATTAGCCTACTGTGCATGTTTTTGGACTGTGGGAGGAAACCCATGCGAGCACGGGGAGAACATGCAAACTCCACACAGAAACACCCAAGACTGGGAATCGAACCCAGGCCTTCTTGCTGTGAGGCGGACGTGCTAACCAGTACACCACAGTGCCCCCACAGGGTTTTTAAATCAGTTGAAATATTAATAATAATAATATCAGAGGTGAACTTCAGCAAGAGGTTTTTTTTATTTTTATTTTTTTTATTACTCTGGTAGACCAATTAAACCATATGTGATATCATTTTACATCAGATTAAAACACAGAATATTTTTTTTTTTAATGATTTAAAGGCTCAGATAAAAGATATTGGTACAATTGAGACAACATGGCCTCACATGAATATTTTCCTAAAGGGCAAGTGGATTTCCATTCTTGATGTTAGCAGGAAGACAGCTCTTCTAACAGATATCCTTTAGGCTTTATCAGCATGTGACCAAATGCTTTTTTTTCTTTCTTTCTTTGCTTTAATCAGTTAGTGAAGGCTTTCTTTTAAAATGTCAGCAAAGACAGAGGCCTGTTTAATGTAGATGAAAGTAGCAGAGCTGATTTTACATGCTGCCCCAATTGGTTTCACTAAATCAATCTGAAAAACTTGCACATGAGGAGAACTTGAAGCTCTCCTTAACTGTAACATTTTCCCTTTTGCTAATATTCTTCCACTTTTTAGACAACCAAAAATAAAAAAGGACACATGTCACAGATTATGTCTGGATAACTAAAAGATTGAATGCTAAGTATAAGTATAATAGTATGGTTTTTTTTTATTAATTTATGGCCAATGGTTGTCAATCCAACTAATACAAATGTCAGGATGACACAAAACTAGACTACCACAGATCATCTAAAAAGCTTAAACATTTATTTACTGATTGTTTTTTTTTTTTTTCTTTTAGTTTATCTGCCCTTACAACAAGATATCCACAAACAATGAGTCAAATCAAATTACCCACCATGCATTTCTGATCTGTGTTCTCTAAGCGTAATGGTTATAGTAAAGTAGTGAGACATAAACATTAGCTCAAATTCCAAAACATCTCAAGAAATCTTAAAATGGATTATTATGAAATACTAACACACTGTATGTACTCCACATGCTTATTTAAGGGTCACATGCACTGGGTGAGGTTTTACAAGTTGAGCATGTTGACCTTAAAAAGATAAAGTTGTTTGTAACTAATATTCATTGCATTATTCATTGCGTCACATTATTTTCGCCCTTTATTTTTGGGTTGTCACATGACTGATATCGGCGACTACCAGCAAATTGTTTTTTTGGGGGGTTTTTTCCTGAGAAAACATTATTTATCCACTGTATGTAAAACTAACTCAGTAAAAAAAAAAAAAAAAAAATTAATAAAAAAAAAAGAAAAGAAAAAAAAAAAGAAACCCTTGATTTATTTATTTATTCATTCATTATCTTTACTACTTATCCACTGTGGGTTGCAAGGGAGCTGAAACTCGTCCCAGCTGACTTTGGGTAAGAGGTGAGGTACACTTTGGAAACACACAGAGAGCTGAAACACAGAGACAAACAGCCATTGACACTCAAATGCACTCACCTATAGGCAATTTAGAGAAGCCATTTGACCTAATTCACTTATCGCCGCCGGGTGGGAAGAATCCAAAGTACCTGGAGGAAACCCTGAGGCTGCAGCAGAGAACATGACAGTTAATAAGCCTTGTGGTTCCACAATCATTATAAACATATATGAATAGATACAAAATGTAAAATGTATTTAGTTTGATTCATGAAATAAACAGTGTGAAATATTTCTTGGTTAAATATCATTTGTGTTTTGCACCATACAATATGTGTATATATGTATATACTATGTGTGTGTGTGTGTGTGTGTGTGTGTGTGTGTGGACGGTGGTGGCTCAGTGGATCAGGCTCCGGGTTACTGATCAATTTCGCCAGTACTCCACGATCCCACTGTTAGGCCTTAAATTCTCAATTGCTCAATTGTATAAATGAGACAAAAATATGAGTCGCTCTGAATAAGAGCACCTGCTGAATTCCATAAAAGTAAATGTAAATGTGTGTGTGTGTGTGTGTGTGTGTGTGTGTGTGTGGGGGTGGGGTGTATATACTACATGCAAACAACATGATCTGATTGGTTCACTGCCTGGGAATTAGTTGTGGATAATATTTGAATTGAAACAACTAACAAACATTCATGGCTTCTTAAGGTCAGTTGGAGCAGGCGGCATCATCATTGTAAAAATTTTTTTTTTATTGGAAAAATAAACCATAAAACTCTTGTTTTAGTTTGCTTCTCTTGTGTCTTTGCCCGTGGTACACTTTGAATAAGTAAAAAAATATTAGGAAGTGTGTTGTTCTTATGTTTCAGTGTAATATATACTAAATCATTGAAGGAGTTTAAAAAGATGACGTGATATATGCCCTGCTTGTGGAGAGCGCCGAGCTCACCTGCCTCGGTCGTGATTAAAACTAAATTATAAAAATGAGAATAAATTACAAAAATCCTATTTTAGTCTGATTTTTTTTTTAAGTTTCCATGTAGTATATAGTAATATTTTGAAAGAGTTTTAAAAGGTGACATTACACAGCACTTACACTGTGCTGACTGGTTGGTCAAACTATAAACATCTTAATTTAGTTTGCTTTTCTTGTTCCTGTAGTAAATACTAAAATAATTATTTTTCTCAGCCTTGGTGGATGTCGCTGAATTGAACAGTATTCATGTTCCATTTCGGGGAAACTGCAAGGGTGTTGTCAGGTACCTATTTAGTCCCGCATTTTTATTTTATTTGTATTAATATTATTATTATTAATAATAATAATAATAATAATAATAATAGCACATATTATTATTATTATTATTATTAGTAGTAGTAGTAGTAGTAGTAGTATTAGGAAAACCACTACCTTGCTTTACCAATGTTTGAATCTGATTTGTTACCGAGGTCTAGAAGTCATTTTTATCCTGTAGTGCCACCTGGTGGATAGTAATGGAGGTGTTATTAAGTCAAACCAAAAACAAAAGGAAAGATAAGAAAGTTATTTCTAATTTAAAGACTGACTGGAACAGTGTAACATTCCAGCGTTCTTATATCATCTCAACATTCACTGAACTATTGGTTTAAAAAGGTTTCTGCACTGATTTTGCATCAGTGTAGCAGTGGATAGGCTCATGAGTATAACACAGGTATAATTTGAGTTTCGACATGCAAGCATGACGTAGTGCCAGGATAAGGAAATGTGATGAAGTTCCATTAACCTCATTCCATACTGACATCATTTCCTCTTACACATTAAATACGGGTTAAGGTACCCTAATATTATTTATAAAAAAACTTACCAGGGCAGCACAGGGGCGGAGCAGTTAGCAAGTCCACCTCACAGCACAAAGGTCCCGGGTTTGAGTCCAAGGCTCGGGCGTTTTTGTGTGGAGTTTGCACATTCTCTCGGTGCTTGCGTGGGTTTCTTCTTGCGGGGAATCAACCCTCCCTTGGCTAGTTTTCAGCTGGCCACGCTGATCAGGTTTTAGAGGGGTTTTACGAAGTCTGGTTCTAGCCAGTCATGTTAACCAGCCTGGTTGTTCAGCCTGATTCTTGTAGGTCAGGACAACCAACCCAATTATTCAGGCTGGTCCTAGCTGGTAAGTATGACCAGGCTGGTTGGTCAAACTGGTTGTAGCTTGTCAGACTGGTTCTAGCTAGTCAGGAGGACCATCTCAATTCATCATCAAACTGGTTATATCTGAAAAGCCTATACCAGCTAGGCCAGGGGTAGACCACCCAAACACCAGCCTAGATAGCTTTGGCTTGTAATTATTTACCTTTATTTATTCAAGCAACATATTGAAAACTTTCACAGCCACTCCAGTGTTGTGTAGTGATGTCCTTTTTGAAAACATTAATACTAGAATTCCTCCAGACAGCCTCATTCGGCCATACCGCACTGACAACTCGCTTACTACTAGCATAGTACGGTGACTGACAACTTTAAAAATAATTTAAATGAATGTTAAAACAATTATAGAATTCAGCTTTTGTACGATATGGAGAATTATTCAGATGTTGGAGGATTCAGCCGCCTCTCTGTTGAATAATTCGCCATATCATACTTTACCTCATTTAAAAGGCATGTTTCTAATAGAAGAGAGATCTGCAGTAGCTTTAGAATTTGTTTTCTGAATAAGCTGCAGGCTTGTAGTCGGATAATGTTTAGAAGTGGACACCCAAACTGACTAATGAATAAACGTAGATTTGATCGATGGGACTGAAATGAGTTCAGAATGTGTTAAAGACACCACATCTTTGTGACATTTGTCACTCTGGTGTGCTGGAAGTCAAAGGAAGTGAGTCAGGCAAGAGCCACGAGTTTAACAGTCTGCACATTATGACTTCTCCGAGCAAACAACAGAGAGATAACACCACGCTGCACTGGAAACAGCGGATGTGACCTCTAAATACATCCTGTAAATTGATAAGGTAGTGTCAGCAAGCTTCCGTGAACTTTACACAAGAGGTCAAAAGCACAGCATGTTTCTGTGAGTGGTTAAAAATGACAAAAACAAGGATTCGGGAAGCTGAGATCTCCAAATATTTTGGATTGTAATGATTCTACACTGTTCGCCAACATGAAGAATAAAATAAATACTGTCATGTCATTACAGAATAAACAAACATTCAAGTCAATCATTATAATACATCATTATATATGAAATAACATTGACATAATATATGATATAGAACAACTATTCTCAAAGACAGGATGATGACTTCATAATTAAAGCCTGAGACAAATCACTGTTTAGTATATACTACATGGGAACATTAGAAAAGCAAAATAAAATAAGATAGTTAAGGTTTATTTTTACTTGATTACTTAACTCAAGCATTATCCTGGGTTTTGTGGGGTGAATCATATCTATTAGCATACACTACACAGGAACGGTGCAATCGGATTAGTCCACTGTCTAGGGGTTAAAAATATATATATCCAAAGTGGATAATGCTTGAATCAAGACAAAGGACACTCATGTTTTTCAGTCACTTGGAGAAAGTGGCGCCATCACTGACATTTATTCATTCATTTGCCGAACCATTTAACCCTTCCAGGGACACAAGGAGGATGAACCCAGAATACCATCAAATTAAACACACGAACCCAGGACATCATCAAATTATTATAGAAAAATAAAACAAAAACAAACAAAAAAGAACCCTAATTTTAGTTCTTTTAGGGGTTTCCAAGTAGTATATACTAAAACTTTTAAGTTTTTATTAAGTTTTAATAAAAATGCCATTGGGGAGCACAGCTTTCTTACTTTTTTTTTTTCTTTTTTTTTTAACAGTATATTATTTATGCTCTGCGCAGGGAGCTCACCTGACCTGAATCTGTAATAATTAAAATAAGTAAAAATAAACTATAAAAATCTTGATTGAGTTTGCTTTTTATGTTTTCATGTAGTCCCATCCCATACACTAAAACATTTAATCACCTCAGGCTCGGTGAATGGTCCTATTCAGTGGTATCCACCTCACCTTCGGCGAATAGCTGTTAATTAGCCCAAGATAATTAACCAATACATACTGCACCATTCCTGTGTACTGTAGTATATACTTAATACCATTATGCTCTATTCAGTGAAGAAAGGTGGGGATGAATTGTGTCATATAATCTTGCTTCTGTTTTACTAAGGCTTCAAAGTGGGTCATTTTGAGTCGGTTGGACTAAGGAAAAAATAAAAAAGAAAAAAAAACACAATCACTCTATAACATGAACCAAACACTCCATCATTCAAACTTCGTGAAAGTGAAAAGAATGTAAATAATACATGACAGCATAACTTGCTAACATCTACTGATAAATAAGTCACTTTATTGTTTTAAATAGATCATACATGTAATGTGAAAAACTACCAATACTGCATGTAAAGACAAGTGCAATGCAGTGCAACAACAGGTAATGATCACAAGCCTTCATATGTGAATAAATAAGCCATGGATAAATACATTTTCACCGTCTGTTATGAGGAAGATGGCAAAAATGGACAGATTCCACAAAATATATATATATATTTTTTTAAATCATGTAAACAGATGTGGTGGCACATGGACTGATAATCATCTGAGAATGAACTAAGAAAGAAGCAACAGTAGATGGGTGGATAAATACATGACATGTACGTGTTAAAGTACAAGTTGTGTCAGAGTAATACGGAACATTGACCTTCTCATTTGGCTCAAACAGGCAGGTTGAAGCCGACGCAGTTTTAGAGTTTAACCATCGTTGCTTAGCTGCACAAACAAAGAAAAGTAATGATTCAGATATTGTACACTGCCCGGCCCAAAAAAAGTTGCACTCTGATTTTATTTTATTTTTTGATTTTTTTGGATTTCCTTTAGCCTTGGTTTCAGCACAGTATCACCATGGCAACTGACAAACTTAAGCAACATCACAACATTAAATGTCCATTCAGTGTTGGGTTCAGTTTTCACCGACATCTTGAACTGATGGGGGAAAAACTGAACCACTCCATAAAGTCTTCTCCAGCACATCCTAAAGACATTCAATAGAGTTAAGGTCAGGACTCTGTGATGCCAGTTCATGTGTGAAAATGACTCCTGAACCACTCTTACACCATCTGAGCTCCAACTTTATATCTGTGCCATCAGGGAAGAAAAAGTCCATTGATGTGATAACCTGCTCATTCAGTACGTTAGCTGACTTCATTTCATTGCCACATTAATGTTGCTGAGCCTCAACCGGACCAACTGGAACAATGCCATGGAGATTACACGCTGTAATCAAGGCTAAAAGTGGTCCAAAAATATGAGTGCCCGACTTTTTTTTTTTGTTTTGTTTTGTCCAGGCAGTGTATAATGGTTTCTTTTGGAATAATCAGAACTTCAAACTGCAATCACTAGCAACTAAACATGCTTCTTGTTAAAATGGACATCAATCCATTAATTAGCACAATACTTAGTAATAAGTTGAGTCATTTCATTAACAAACTAGTTCTACATTTCTTTGAACAATTTTATATGTAAAAAACATGGTTCCACTGGAACATAATCAGGGCCGGTCATTTCATTGCTCGAACATACCTACTGAAACGAGTCATAAACTGGAGAATTATGGGGTTTTGAGCAAAAGGAAAAAAAGATTTCTATCGGAACGTACTGGAATCCGGTCCTTCCCAACATACAGTATAAGACCAGCTTATACTGACCAGTGTTACATGTAAACCATCAAAAAAACAGAGATGTTAGATGTTTCAAAATAGGAATACTCGAAGAAGGAGAAATAAAAAAAAGACATGTAAATCACAATGACACTGCACAAACAAACAAACAATGGCTCTACTTTGTCCAGCATTTATGACCTGGCCTCTTTTCAGTACTCTGGGTTCAAGTTGAGGTGGCACTGCGTAGCAACAAATAAATCTATAAGCACCTGAATACTGTAGTAAGTAAGTACATTTGTTGTTAGCCTCACAACCCTGCTTATAATCAACATCCATTTTGCACAGCTTCAGAATCAGACTCCTTGAAAAACCGTTCAAATCTGTCCAGGTATCCTGGCCGCTCTGGAAGAAGGAAGTAATGTGTAGCACTGGCCTTCTTCCCATCTTCCATGATGGGCAATATACATGGCGTAGGGGAAGCTGGCAATCCTTCACACTTTGGCTTGCCCTGGGTTTTACTCACATACTTAGGATTGGGGGCAAAGCTTTGTGTAGGAGGCATCACTCCATTGACGTAAATAGGAAGGCTTTTAGGACTGGGAGTGCGTGGGACCATGTAGTATATTGGCCGCCTGGGTGGGATTTCGGGAGGTTCTTCAATGCCTTGATGGTTGGCACTCTTTTGAGGCCGGGATGGAATGGGAGCACGAGGAGGGACCTCGGGCTTTTCCTGTTTGTGGATATTTCGGAGGATTGTAGGTTTAAAAGACGCTGCAGGTCCCGAGTTGGAACGACGTAGCCTGCGCTGAGGCTTTTCTTGCTTAAGGCTGTCCCTGTCTCTAAGCCCCACTTGTTCTCTGTCACACTTCTGTCCAATCATATTTTCATGCATAGCATCACAGTACGCATAGTTGATTTGTCCACAACCGCGAAAACTCCGCCTGTTCTGCGCTCCATACCGGAAGGTACATTCTGGTATCAGTAGCTGGCTCTCGCTGGTGCTAGAGAAGAACTCCACTTCACTGTCTGCTGCTTCATCAGAAGACATATCCCCCATGTCCGGGAGGGGAGGAAGAGGTTTAGGGCATCGCCTCAGGGAATATGGCGGTGACTGTTCATAGACTGAGAGTTTCTGGAAGGATGGAACGACCTGGTCTCCTTCAGGTGAGTTGTGTAGGGAGGACAGGAGGAGCTGTGCAGGATCAGGAGGCTTTAAAGACTGACAGTGGTTGCTGGAGTTGGGGGAGAAACTTGAGCCAAACATCTTCCCTGGAAGATAGTGGGGGGGGGGGGGGGGGGGGGTGAACAGGAATTTTGGATTCATGTGTGGCTCACACAAGTCCCCTTTATAAAAGACAAGTGTCCTGTA
>JBCNYH010000003.1:23503155-23515520 GCA_039654325.1 Tandanus tandanus
TTGCCACATTAATGTTGCTGAGCCTCGACCGGACCAACTGGAGCAACAATGCCATGGAGATTACATGCTGTGATCAAAGCTAAATGCACTTCATGAAAATATCAGAGGGTGCGACTTTTTTTGGCCGGGAAGTATATTTCCATTAACGACCTCATTTCTTTAAATCACTGAGAACTTTGCTTACATTTTGCATTTTGTGCCTCTTCCCTTCAATAATGTACAATTAAGATGTACAAAAATTCTGAAAAGGATTATATGCTAAACAATCCAAATCTGACAGAAAATTGTTATTAAAAACCTAACTGTTCTGCAGATTAGGACTATAGGGGGGAAATTAAACAAATATTATTAGAAATATTTTAAACTGATCTTAACATCAGGGTTTCAGGCGACAAATCTGTCAGTACAACTTTTCAGTTGTTATTCTAGTTCTTCCAATTCCTGTCACCCTTACTAAAAGGAATGAATTTTCTCATAAACAAAAAGACCCATACATAGCTTCATTTATACCCATAGGAATACCAAACACCTCGGTCAGTCCAGGCGCCATGACACCAGTGCTTTAATACACAATAACTTGTCTGTACATTAAAAAAAAAAAAAAAAACTCCCTAACTCATTCAGGAAAAGCAGTGCTGGCATTCTCAAGTGATCTGCTGAGTAAAATCAATGGAATACCAGGTAGGCCACGTTTTGCAACATATCACATGCTTTGCTTCGGGCTGAACTGGGAAAGGCTGAGGCAACACTCATTAATTCTTTCACCAGGCTTGTAGATAAATGGAGCTGCTTCAGTGCCTGAATAGTACTCTGTGTGTTCATGATGGTGACCAGGATGGATTCATGCATGAGGTCAAGTTACTGTTCGACACACAAGAGCGACGTATGACTGCCCTAACACACATCCATTATCATAGCCATCCCATACTAAAACAAACACTGGGCAAGGCCGTGTGACTCGACACTACCACACAACATGGGCATGTATCGGATACAGGGCCTCACTGTGACAAAAACGCATCACAGATACTCGTATTAAGGAAAAGTTTAACCCTGCATGATGCGCATGTTCGTCCATCCAATATTTATCTTTACCGCTTATCTCTCAGGGTCACGGGGGAAGCTGGAGCCAATCTCAGGTGATATTGATTGAGGGGTGGGACACGCCCTGAACAGGATGCTAGTCTATCGTACGGCAAAAACGAACAATTCATATTCACTTTCATCCCCTACAACCTACACAAATTGGACAGTTGACCTAATGTGCATGTCTTTGGAGTTCAGGAGGAAACTGGAGTACCCAGAGGAAACCCACATAAGCACAGGTAGAGCATGCAAACTCCATACAGAAAGGTTCTTCTCAGAGATCAGACTCGAACTCAGAACCATCCCGTTATGACGCGACAGTGCTAACTTCTGAGCCACTATGCCGCCTGATTGAATCAGTATTTATAATGAATATGACCTTTGGTAATGCTGAATGTTTTTTATATTTCAATTAAGAGCTGATATTATTGGATGGGGGATAAATTTAATTCAAGATAACTTTTGATTGAAGTTCAAGATGAACTTCAAGATTGGTTATTATTTATAATTATGAATAATATTATTCATAACGTCGGTCAGCAGCTGAAAATGGAGCTGTTCTTGAAGTTGATGTGTGGGAAGCAGGAAAAATAAGCAAGGATCTGAGTGACTTTGACAAGGCCACATTGTGACCACTTAACAAATGGGTCTTTTTATTTCCCAAGCAGCAGGCCTTGTGAGGTGCTCCTGGTATGCAGTGGTAAGGAAGGAAAAATCAGTGAACTGCCAAGAGTGCCATGGGTACCCAAGGCTCACTGATGGGTGTGGGAGCAAAGGCTAGTACATCGGGTCTGATCCCATAGAAAAAGATATCTGAATGCACAGTGAATTTTAGCTTGCTGCATGTGGGACTGCCTTGCCGCAGACCAGTCAGGTGGTGTTAATATCATGGCGGATGGAGATAGCGGATAGCACATCCGCCTCACAAAAAGAAGGTCCTTGGTTCGAGTCCCAGGCTCGGTTCGGGCGTGCCTGTGTGGACTTGGCATGTTCTCCATATGCTTGTGTGGGTTTCCTCCCACAGTCCGAAGATTACGCACATTAGACTTATAGGGTATTCCAAATTCCCTCTAGGGGTGAATGTGAGTGCGTGTGGGACGTGTGATGGTCTGGTGAACTGTTTAGGGTGTACCCTGCCTTCACCCAGTGTCGGCTGAGATAGGCTCCAGCCTCCCCACAACCCCAGTAGGATTAAGTGGTTTAGCAAATGAGTGAGTGAGTGTCAAATTCTCAGTCACAGTTTTTTTTTTTGTTGTTTTTTTTTTTTTTTTAAAGGTGTGTAGGTGTTTCCTGTCTGGCACATCCTTAATATTGGCTAATTTGGACCTATTGCCTCAGGAAATTTCACACTGATGATGAATTCAACTACAATAAAGTCGTTAACTTTTGCTCTGTTCACATGAAACTGGGTCGTAATGTATCATTTAAACAAATAAACCAAATAAATAAATAACCAGATTCAAGACTGACGGAAAATTACAAGCAAGCTTTTTTTTTTTATTAACATATGTGAATGTATCATTGTGAAATATTCTGCTGCCTGTGTTGTATCATAATAGTGAGTCAAACTGATCGAAGCCCACGTGTTTGTTTTACTGTGAAACGGCCGTGATAAAGGACGTGCGTTAGTGCATTCACACCTCACGTTTGTACACTGAGCAAATACCAGGACATCATGCACCAAAACCTTCCTGCTTTAAATACTCGGCAGGTCAAATCAGGACAAACCCAAAACAATTAGTGCTGAGACCGTAAATGTTTTTCCAAAACTAAATCTTTACACAGAACACAATTAACATTCAAATTATTATTAAAAACACTGAATGGAAAGTCATAGTCCACGAGTGGAAGCATTTACATGTAGAGTTAGCAGTGAGTGCAAAACTTTGCATCCCTCTTGGTTTCTTGACTCGTTATTTATAGTTTATTTCTAAAGCTAATGCATGTTTACTGAATGGTAGTTTCCTGTTAGAAACCCAAAACCAACAGAAATATTCCCGGTGACGGTGGCGTCTGAATCGATGGTTAACTGTACTGAAAAGCACAACGGTTTGCATCCCAATGGACATGATTTGTATGAAGTTCTTTAAACTGGCTTTGACAAGGTGTCTAATAAAAGTAAACATGTTTTCTCTGTTAAGGCGTGAAATTCAAACAGTCTGAAGCAATTCGCTGTCAAATTAAGACGGAGTGTAAATCAGGAAACTAGTGATCACAGGGTTTAAAACAGAGAATCGCAAAAGTGGTGTTTAGTGTTTAGGGAAACGATTATTAAGAATAAAAATGAGAAATTCAGGAATTTAAAGATATAAAGACAAACTACAAACAATCATCACAAAAACTCGAATAAAGCATGGATGAAAAATAATCAGAGGCCTTCTTAAAACTAAAAAAATTCATTAATGGAGTTAAGAATAAAAATCTATTTATATATTACACTTTGAAATATGATTTATTTAAGTCCTTAATTACTGTTTAATTGTTTTTATTAATAATCCACAGCACTCCAGTTACTTGCTATAAGAACTGCCTACAAAACTAAACTGTTTTATTTTTATTTATTTAGGGAAAAAAAGGTTTTGAAATCATTTTATCAATAAGTGCCATAATAAATACAGATGTAAAAGTTGTGAGCGAATACACTGAGGCATGAAATACCAGAATAATGTCTTTTGCTACATAACGACTAACAATATAATTTTTCATTATATGCCATTATGTCTTTTTTTTCCATACAGTTTCACACTTATATTTATACATTACACTTAAAAAAAAATAATAAATAAATAAATAAATAAATAAACATCCCCCAAATTCCTGTTAAACACCCCTCTCACTTGGTTATTTGAGTCCAGGTAGATTTTCCATTCATATTCTAATAAAAATTCAAAGTTTAAAGTTCATAATCAGATATGAACACATACTCTTCATCCAATATCTCTTCTCCATTTTTATACTGTATGTGGATATGAATAAGTTGGAGTTAAAAGCCCAAAAGTGGCAGTTTTCTGGTGCAAACTTGTATAACTTAAATCCCCCCAAACCCTGATCATGACCCAGAGCCTTAACCTGTTGAGCAACTACTGCCCCATCTAAGCAGCCCTAAATGCCCACGGTCACCTCCTTTCCCTCCGCTCAGCTCCAAAACAGAAGTGTCTCAGAAATTCTTTATTCCCCAAAAGGCTGTTAGAATAAAACCCTAATGTTTATTCATTAGGGAGCATCACATTCTGTTGTAGCTTTCATTTTATTTCTTAATCATTTAGTAACAAATCTACAACTAGCTAAGAAAAAATAAATCTCAGGTCTATTCCAGAGGTTTTATATTCTCTTCATTCCGCCCACAGTGAACTAACAGCTCCCAGGATCCAGCTGTGACTCAGGTCCGACTTATCTCTCTCTCTCTCTGTGTCTCTCTCTCTGAGTGTCTCTCCCTCTCTGTCTCTATCTCTCCCTCTCTCTGTCTCTCCCTCTCTCTCCCTCTCTCTCTCTGTGTGTGTGTCTCTCTCTCTCTGTCTGTCTGTGTGTCTCTCTCTCTCTGAGTGTCTCCCTCTCTCTCTCTCTCTCTCTCTCTCTCAATCTGAGTGTCTCCCTCTCTGAGTGTCTCTCTCTCTCTCTCTCTCCCCCCCCTTTCTCTGTGTGTGTGTGTGTGTGTCTCTCTCTCTCTGAGTGTCTCCCTCTCTCTCTCTCTCTCTCAATCTGAGTGTCTCCCTCTCTGTCTCCCTGAGTGTCTCTCTCTCTCTCTCCCTTTCTCTGTGTGTGTGTGTGTGTGTGTGTGTCTCTCTCTCTCTCTCAGCCTACACTCCACTCTGAACACAAGGAAAAAGTCATAAAGGAACTCAAACAGAACTCAAGACTTTTAAATAGCTCTTCATACCGTCCTCAAGTAATTCATGGACATCCTGCTCCCCTCTATCCCAGTTCAAACCCGAGTCTTCCTTAAACTTTGTGATAAAAATTCTCTCATGTTTTTTGTTTTTTTACTCACAGGTTTTAAAGACTTCTGTTGTGATTCTCCGAAACTCCGTGTTCACACCGAGCCCGCCGGTTTTATAAAAAGGTACTCGAAACCTGTTGATATCAGTAAAATTACTAAAGACTCTTAATAAAAGTTTCACAGAAACGACGAGAATAAACAGTCAGAGCTCCAGAACTCAACTGAAAGCGAACCGTGAGGACTATTTATACAGATTGGTGACGCGTCACTCGTAGCCACGCCCTCTTAAAGGCACAGGATGCATTTAATAAAGTTATACGTCATTAGTTTATCTTTATAAAAGAAACCCCACCAAAAAATAGGAAATTATATTTAAATATATACTATAAATAAGTAATAAATAAGAAACAATAATAAATAAATATATATAAACATATTACCATGTTTGGGGGGTGTATAGGAATCACCCTGTCCTTCTGTTCGTCTGTCTGTCAATCCATCTGTCTGTCTGTCTGTCTGTCTGTCCGTCTGTCTGTCTGTCTGTACATCCATCTGTCTGTCTGTCCGTCCGTCTGTCTTTCCAAAAAAGCTTGTAAGTGCAATGCCCCCTAAACCAATTAATGGATTTTGATGAAATTTTACAGTTGTGTGCAGTGTACAAACTGAAGATGTGCATGAAGAAAACTCTTTGTTCAAATTCTGGTCCAGTGTTTTAAAGGGAAGATAATTCATCTTATTAAATTCTATATTTTAGAATATTGTGATAGACTTGTAAGGCTTGTAAGTGCAACTCATTCTAAACCGTTAGATGGATTTTGATGGAACTCCAAGGCAGTCATCCAAGGCAGTTAAATGTTGAATTCTGGGAACACTGGGAACACTAGCTGATGTACCACATTATACATTCATTCATTCACTTCTTACTCACGCACTCATCTGCCAAGCTGCTTGATCCTATTAGGGTTGCAGGGAGGCTGGAGCCTATCTCAGTCGACACTGGGTGAAAGTGCGGTACACCCTGAACAGCTCACCAGACCATCACAGGGCCAACATACACACACACACACACACACACACACACACATGCTTTTTTCCACTTGTTAAAATAAAATTTTAAAAAACTTGAACCATGCAAAGAAAAGTTGAGTTACACCTGTTCAGCTTTAAAAACCTGAACGGTTTAATCAAGAGCTGCACAACTGAATTGATCATGAGTAACTAAATGTATCCTACTCAAAACCCAATGCCAGCTTTTGAAGCCAGTATGGTGATACATGAATCGCCACACAAAAGAGTTAAGAGAAATGACTATATTGAACCCCTTCCACACACACACACACACACACACACACACACACACACACACACACACATACACACACGCACACACACCATTTCAACTGAAAAACATGAGCAAGAACACTGTAGTTTTACATATTTGAATAAATCTTTTTATGAAATTTGCCTAAAGGATACTGTGTCTTCTAAATCATTTTATTGAACTGAAAAAGCTGTATCAATCCTTTTCTTTTAATGTTTTCTTTTAATGACATGTCAGAAAATCATCTCACAGGCATCAACTCAAGTGTTTGCAAAAGAGCTCTTAAGCACCAATTATAACTTTCCGGCCATATATAACATTATATGTATATAATATGTATTTTTCCCCATGTCAATAAACTGCTAAGTTGCTTTTGCCCCTTTTTCTGTCATTCCAGTTAATGCTTTAATCAATTCTTTTCAGCGGTTGTGCTTGGCGGAAGAATACTGAGTTGAGCAGTTTTGTCGGTGCATGTGGGCGTAGGAAAGCAGGAGTGAGGGGCAGCTCTGTGAAAGATTACGTGCTTTCGCAGAATCTGCAATTCATGTCCTGTTGACGCAGGGTATGTTTTATTTTTCAGCCTGGTCACGAGCTGGTTGTGTTCCAATGGCTGGGCTTCTCGTTACAGCAGAAACACTGAAAGCAAAACCACTGTGAACACTAAGCTCTCCTTGTCAGCCTGTATAAGAGGTGACCAAAGTCCTTGTAAATGAGCATGTAAAAACAGTAATGAAATATAAGACAGTGTATCTGTCAACATTGAAAAAGTTTACGTTCAAAGTTCAAGAAGCGATCGCACAAATATATTGCAGGAATTACAAGGTAGTAAAGAGAGCTTGTAGCAAAGTTTAACCAGACACATACAGATATACAAATGGTATATGAAAAATCTAAAATAATATTAAACAAACAAAATAAGGCCGAATGTGCGCATGAAAGATGAAAGCACATCTTGTAGTCAACGTGGGTAAATATTTCCTTCTAAGCTCCATGATTTCTTGACTCTCATCCCTAAGGACAGGGACAATAGTTCAGTAAGCCTGGGAGCTGTGGGGGTTATGGTGTGGTGGGCCAAACTCCCATTTGGAGGGTCAAATCATTTCCTGTCCATGGGTCTTAGTCCCACACACAGCTGCAAGTGCCATGAATCATATATCAACAACCTTCTTTGATTTGCTGTCAAAGACACAATGTTAGTCATTCATCACTGGAACAAAATAAATAAATTTGACATAATCTAGCAAAGTTTCGACAAGGAGTGGTTCTCTTCTGCTTATACTTTCATATAAAGTCCAATTCGTTTCTTAAGGACAAAAGTAACTTAATCGTAACTTTAATATTGGCACTGTGGGTTTTCTTTTAAATTCTGCAAAGGGGGGAATGTCAAGAATATTTACCATCGAAACAAGAGTTACCGCAACATTAAAATCAGCGGATGACACATTAAATCTAAAATACTGGGCCTCTCTTGGATGGATACGGTCTGTGGTCAGAATTGAGTGATTCTATAGTGGTAGCTCAACATCCGAAAAACCACAAATGGTTTTTGCAGTAAACTCGATGTTTGATTGCTATTTCATAAAACAAATCTGAACAAATATAAAAACCATATGAGTCAAGCTGTGCCTTTCTTCTGAGGAGCACAGAGATCCTTTTCCTCCTCAAGGCAAGTCTGGAAATATTGGCATAACGGTATAGGAGTACAAATGATTTCACATATGTAATATAGATTTGTATGCAGCTAAGTAACACTATACAGTTCATATAGTTACCAAAAGAATATCATAATATCCAATGCAATGATATTCATTTCCATTTAGGGTTTATACATTTACCAAAAGTGGTTTAAAAGTAAAGGCACAGATCTTAAGAGTCACAACTAAAAACCCATACTGAGATACAGAATGATATGCAATTACACACACACACACACACACACACACACACACACACACACACACACACACAGTGTCACATCTGGAATTATTATCAGAGATTAGGGAGATCATACCAAACATTATTAATTCAACACTCAGATTGGGTCACACCGCTAAATTTTTAACGATAATGTTTATTTATTGAATGTCTCCAATTATTGTTTAAACTACAATGCATTTTTCTCTTAAAGAATCGGGAGAAAGTTGTTTTCTAAATTCTCTGTTCTCTTCTTGGTAGGAATAACAAAAGTGTCTGGAGTCACCACAATACAAAATCAGTTAGCACTAGTCAGTTTAAACAGACAGTGTATTTCCTTGTTTAGATTTTGCAGCAAAAGTCTTTTTTAGTAGAAACTTTGTTACAAATTTTTAATTTATGATTCCTACATTACCAAATAATTAAAAAAAAATATACATCAGATGTCCATACATTGCTTTTCCAACCAAAAATTTCATGGTACAGAAAGCTGTTTGTATGTCAGTACAGAAAGCAGAATATTACATATGAAATCACACTTAATACAAAAACAGAATGAAGGGTTTTGTTGCAAAAACATAAAAATGAACAAAATTGCAGCAGTCACACTCTCCACAAGAAATGTGGCTGGTTCTGCATGGTGCTCACTAACACTTACAGCTCATTTCCTTATACAATTACACACATTCTAGCTGATAATACTATTTTTACTGACTTGATACTGACTTTGTTCCATTTATTACTGTTTACTGCTCATTATAGTATTTCTTTTTTATTTCTGTATTTTGTAGGCATTTTTGCTCTATAGCATTTCTTTACATGTGCCAAGGATTTTAGCAAAATACTGTATCCTATCAACCCATAGAATAAAATTACTTTTATTTTATTTTACTTTACTTTACTTTAATTGTATTACTATTTTATAGAATCAGGTATCCTACAAGGTTCTACATTAGGTTCATTATAGTTCTGCCATACTTCTATACTACTCATTATTTTATATTTTATATAAGACACTTTATAAAAGATTCATCAGCATAGCTGTGCAAACTGGAAGTCTGTGAAAAATGTATAAAAGCTCAGATAATTAGAAACCTCCTTTCAAAACTATTATATAACAGAAGGTTTTTCAGAAACTCAGTCTGCCTTCAATGAGGTTACTGATTTCACCCTGGAGCATGGAGCTGCAGGAACACGTTTTGTAATGCAAAATGTTGCCATGCAAAATATTGTTTACTTAAGGGTGTGTAACCTTGGTATCATTTGACTCCAAATTAAGCAACATTTTTAAACACAGCCAAATTAAAATTTATGTTAACCATACCTTATACTTAGATACTAGTGTATGCAGAAGTTTTTATGTTTATTTTTATCTTAATATTGGGTTAAATATATGACCTATATTATTCGAATATATTTTAATAATATGATAGTATTTATTTTTTTATCAATACATCTTGTGAAATGCTAACCCCATTTGCAAAAAACCTAAGGTATTTTTCAAAATGCAGTAAAACAAATCTGTGATTTATTCACTTATGTGAACATCCATTTAACTCACAAAATATTTTTACTGACCAACTGAATTGTATTTTTTTAATATAAACAATGTAGGAGTTTGATGCTTGCAACACAATCAGCAAAGTTAAAATAAGATTAAAAAGTTTACCAAATATTCAAGCAACAGTCCTAAAGTAATTGGCAGCACATAGCCATCCTCTAAAGGCTCAGTCTATGCAAGCAAGGTGGCTAATCCCTTTTGACAAACGTCACAAGAGAATTTCTAATTTCAGCTTCAAAGGAACATTTCTCAGTGCAGGATTGCAGAGAATTTATGTGTTTCAACATCTAGAGTACATAATACTGAGAAAATTCAGGGCGAGTACTTTGGAAAACTGCTGAAACGTAACATTTTACCACTGCATCCAAAAATGAAACCTGAAACTGTTATGCACGGAAAAAGCCATATATCAATTTTCTGCAGAAATGCTACCCAGTTCTCTTGACCCGAGCCCATCTCAGATGAACTGAAGAACAGTAGAATTGTGTGCTGTGGTCAGAAAAATCCACATTTCAGCTTCTTTCTAGGAAAAACATATCAAAAATGAAAATTACTATCCAGATTGTTATCAGTGAAAAACGCGCAAGAGCCAGCATCTGTGATTATATGGGGTGCATCAGTGCCCATGGAATGGGTGAGTTGCATGAGTGTGAAAGTACTACTGATGCAGAGGCATATAGTGGGATTATTTAAAGAGAGATATTTTGCCATCAAGGCAACTTTTCTTTCTGGGAAGTTCAAACTTATCTCATCAGGGCAATGCCAGGCTTTATTTTGTACAAGCTACAACAGTGTGACTTCATAGACGCAGAGTGCATGTGCTTGTCTGGCCTGCTGCCAGTGCTGATGCTATTGAAACTATACGGTGCATCGTGAAGAGGAGAAGAGACCTCAGACTGTTGAGCAGCTTAAGTCTTGAGTAAAAAAAGAATGGACAAAGAATCCAGTTGCAAAACTGCAATAATTACCACCCTCAGTTTCAAAGTGTAACTAAAGGGAGATGGGATGTAATGCCCATGCCCCCATTTTTATTAAGTGTCTTGCAGGCATCCAATTCTAACTTTGTTTATAGTCTCAAAATATAATAAAAATTTGGTCAGTAAAAATTTTGAAAAACTTTTCTTTTTTGGCAGTTAAATAAAAGTTCATGTGAATAAGCAAATCAAAAATGTTCATTTACTTTGCAATTTGGGGGAAAATCACAACGGGGTGCTTTTTATAATTTATAATTGTTAATTGTTCCATTAATATGTCTTTATCAAACTTTGCTTATATGTTTGAATACTTTAAATGAAAAATATTGCAAGATTATTAACTTAATATCAATAAATACACATTAATCTAAGTAGTAGTAGTAATAATATGCCAAAATGCTCAGACGTACACAGAGAGAGCCATGATTAAACAGACACACAGAAAACTGTTACTGTGTGTGTGTGTGTGTGTGTGTGTGTGTGTGTGTGTGTGTGTGTGTGTGTGTGTGTGTGTGTGTGTGTGTGTATATTGTGATTCTGTATTTGAGTGTGTTGGTATTTGTGTTTAGCTGTGACACTTTTGTTGTTAGCTGGTTAGTTGGTGCATCACAGTCGGCTCCTTTAACAAGTAAAGCTTGGATTATATTGTTGTTTGCCTATAAACCAGTTTGAAAAATGTGTCAGCCAAAAATATATATACGTGTCAATGATTAATACTACTGTAGGCGTAGTTTACTAGAAGCTGTTTACTAAGTCTTCTTTATCTTAAACAATATCCATCTCATTCTTCTGCTTTATGATCATCGCTTGATTGGTTGAATGACAAGAGCCTAGAATACGAAGTACAGGTTATGTCAAAAACCCACCTTCTTCCGTCTTACATTGCATGATTGAGTTTAGGTGGTGGAACCTGACTGGGCTGTTGAGTAGCTTTGGCTTTTATTGCTCTAATAGGCTGTGATGGTTCAAGACACCCACTGCATTTTTCCATTGAGTAAGCTTCTTTGTAACCAGCAGCACCAATCAGGACTCAAGGGTTGGGCAACACACCAACACTGGTTGGTCCTTTCACTTCATGGCACCACAAGATTGGGAGGCCTTTGACATGAACAGACACACACACATACTCACATGCACATGCACATGCACACGCACACACAAACACACACACACACACACACACACACACACACACACACACACACACACACACACACACACACACACACACAGACAGAATGAATATGCAATCAGATGCAAATGACTGCGATGTTACTTCTTTCATCTGGAAGGCATTTTGTAAACTAGTTGTGTGATGGATTTCTAAATGTATTTATAGAACATAGCAGTTTTCATGGTGCACCTTATACCCCAAGATCAGTGACATCTAGGACACAATCTATTTTCCTAACATGAGAAAAAGAAAATAATGAATTGAATTGCAAAGCTATTTTAATAGATAGATAGATAGATAGATAGATAGATAGATAGATAGATAGATAGATAGATAGATAGATAGATGTAGTTTATTTAAAAAGGGGAGGGGGGGGGGGAGGGACCCTCCCGGGACCC
>JBCNYH010000003.1:23557032-23598910 GCA_039654325.1 Tandanus tandanus
TATATATAATATAGTTATTATTATAAAGGGTTCACAAGCTTTCAAGCATCTCTGTATACTGTAGAGTAGCTTCAATAGAGGTATGTATGTATTTATTTATTTATTTTTAATTTATCGATTTAGTTATTTATTTTGTCTGTTTGACAATTGAAGCATGTTAAATGATTCCCAGCCGTATTTAAAATGTTAGTGGCTGAGGCAGAATTAACAAGTACGTCTTAGTTTTCCAACACTGTGTTACTGGGATGTTTGCAGATGGGCTTTTAGCCATGGTTTTAAAGCGACTCTCGTCCCAGTTCATCCTTCTCCAGTCCTGGGTTGGCCATTTGTGGAAACTCTTCTATGACGCACGAAAACCTCGCAGCCATGTGAAGAATGAAGTCACTATTGAAATCTTGTCTCGGGACGAGTTCAACCTGCAGAAGATGATGGTGATGGTGACGGCCTCGGGGAAGGTATGAAGCTATGAGGTTTTACGGGCGTACCCTCTGCCTGATAATTTGTTTACATAGAATGTGATGTTGCGTAGTTATGACTTGAACTTCTTCACAGCCTGTGATCTTGATGAATGTGTTTGTGCTCATTTTCTTCTCAATGTGTGTTTGTGCTCATTTTCCCCTCAGCTATTTGGCATTGACAGTAAGTCCGGAACCATTTTGTGGAAACAGTACTTGGAGAATGTCAAACCCAACTCAGCTTTTAAACTTGTGGTGCAGAGGACGACTGCTCATTTTCCTCATCCACCTCAATGCACTCTACTCATTAAGGATAAGGTAGTTGATCATCTTTTTAAAACATCCAAATTAACTGTATCACATTTTTGCTAATTTATGCATGTTTTATGAACTTGACGCCTAATTAGTACAGTTTTTTGTTCAGAAATAACTGAAATTTTTGGGAACACAGTAAATAAATAAAATCTACATGTATGTATGTATGTATGCGTGTTCACTGCCTGGCCAAAGTTCAGGTCATCAGCTGACTTCATTTTATTAACACATAATGTTGCTGGGCTTCGACCTGACCAAATGAAGTATCAATGCAAGAAAATATTAGAGGGCAGTATGTCTGCTCGTGTGGTGCCTGTGATGCAGTGGTTAGGGTGCTGATCGAGAGGTCATGGTTCGAATCCCTGTTAGACCCCCACCATGCTAAAACCCCCTGGGCAAGGTCTTAACCACAAGTGTGCCTCTGTTCACCCAGCAGTATAAATGGGTACCAGTAAAAAATACCGGGAAGGTAAACTGCGCTGAACTAGCGCCCCATCCAAGAGGAGTTGAACTCCTAATCGCTTCATGTTACGGAAACTGGGGATAAGCTCCGGCTCGTGTGTAAAAATCCCAGCAGACTTACCTTATATATGCATCAGATACTTAATTGTGTTCGTGCTACATCTACATCAACAGATCTTTTTAACAGTCGTAAATATAAACTGTAAACATGGTAACTAATATTGATAAATGTTATTGTGTTTTTTTGTAGGACACAGGCCTGGGAAGCCTTCATGTCTTCAATCCTATCTTTGGCAAGAAGAGCCATATCAGTGCTCCAGCTTTGTCCAGACCTGTAGTTCAGTCCCTGCTGCTTCCCATAATGGATCAGGACTATTCCAAAGTCCTTCTTCTCATAGACGATCAGTATAAGGTCAGCCTTGTGGTGTTCAGCGGATGCTGTTTGTCTGAAATAGATTATTTTATTTATTGATTTATTTTAACACATCATCCCGTCTGTTCGTTCTGCAGGTCACAGCTTTCCCATCCTCCAAGAATGTCTTGCAGCAGCTGCAGGAGATGGCGTCTTCTATTTTCTTTTACCTGGTGGACTCTGGTCAGGGCAGATTGTCTGGTTTCCGCTTACTTAAGGATCTTTCGACTGAACTCCTCTGGGAGGTGGTCTTCCCCACTGATGTGCAGAAAATAGTGGGAGTGAAAGGCAAGCGTGCTAATGAGCACGTCCACTCCCAGGGCCGAGTCATGGGGGACCGCAGTGTGCTTTATAAGGTATTCCTGAGCGCAGTATCAAGTCTAGTCCACACCATCATGGGGAAATTTTTAAACATAAACAGAAAGGATAAGAAGGTCATGGATCAGCCACCCACTGCACATGCTCAGTGTTCCATTGTTAAAAATCATTTTGACATGTTATTTTGGACTGGCACCTTAAGGAAACACAGTGATGTGTGCAAAACAAACATCTTTTCTCTAATCTCGAAATTTCTTGTGTGTGAGAGTTGTTTGATTTGCACTTAATATATTTTTCAACACATCTTTCTCTCTAGTATCTGAACCCCAACCTGCTTGCAGTGGTAACTGAAAGCACAGACAGTCATCAGGAGCGCAGCTTTGTGGGGATTTTTCTTATTGATGGCGTGACTGGCCGTATTGTCCATGAAGCTGTGCAGAGGAAGGCACGAGGACCTGTTCACTTTGTGCACTCAGAGAACTGGGTAGTGGTGAGTACACAGGCTACATCCTTGTTACCCCTCGGCCATACCTGGCCAAAGGGGTATTGCCGCTACCTTCGGCTTCTGTCTGTCTGTCCATCTGTGCGTCCATTGTGGTAGCCCTACAGCCTCTAATAATTGACCAGTGGTTCTGAAATTTGGTTTCCAGACGTATCTTTGCAGCCTCCAGACACCTATTTAAAATGAACTATATGTGTTCATTATTACAGTAATTATAACACTTTAATTATTTGCTATTAATAGTTAGGTTTGCACTGTCTGATTCCAATAACAAGTTTGTGTAGTGCATTAGCAGTGTGTACTCACTCTGCTCCTGTCATGTTTGCATTGTGTTTCCTCCAGATGTGCTCCTTCTACCGTGTGCACTCACAATGTGCTCCTCTTGTATATATTGTATTTGTTTTACTTTCAGTAACAGGATTAAGCTCACAAGAGTAAGATACACCATCGAGGGGTTTCACGTGGTCACACGGGTATTTCTTTATTATTGTTAAAAAGCTAAAAATTGCCTCAAAATCTCATTCAATCCATAATTCTGCAAAGGTTACAGCTCTCAGTATTGGGTTTGCTAGCTCATTCGTAGTGGATAATTTAGCGAATCCAAATGAAAGTTTGTATGTGTTTGCTTGGTCCTGTTTTATTCTTGTGTAGGCCATAAAGTGGCAACAGATTTCATATCACGATATTCTCATCACTCATTTGCCAAACTGCTTAATCCTACTAGGGTCACAGGGAGGCTGGAGCCTGTCTCAGCCGACACTGGGCGAAGTCAGGGTACACCCTGTACAGCTTGCCAGACCATCGCAGGGCAACACACACACAACCATTCACACTTACATCCACACCAAGGGGAAATTTGGAACAGCCAGTTAGCCTAATTTGCATGTATTTGGCCTGTGGGAGGAAACTGGAGTACCCAGAGGAAACCCACACAAACATGGGGGAAACATGCAAACTCTACACAGAAACGTCTGAGCCTGGGAATCGAACCCAGGACCTTTTTACTGTGAGGCAGATGTGCTAACCACTCGCCAGTGTGCCGCCCTATCAGGATACAAGTCATCTTATATCTCGATAACGATACAGATCATGATATTGCATGTTTTCTCTAAACATTATGGGTTACAAAGAAATAAACATTTTTGAGAAATTTAAAAAAGCATGAATGTAGCAGGTAAGTAGGATAAGTAGTTTAAAAATATCAAAATTAATTTTCATAGAGTTAGCGTTAGCCGTTTAGCACAGAAAAAAAAAGCTAATTATCTAAAACATGTTTTGATCCAAGCAAATGAGCTACTAATCATAAGAGGCTGGTGACTCGTCCACTCGAACATCCTTTAACGTACGGTGCTGTGCTTCATGATTATTTTCTTCTTTAGTATGCGTACTGGAACACAAAGTCTAGGAGGAATGAGTTCTCTGTGCTCGAGCTATTTGAGGGAATGGAGCTGTACAACAGCACAGTGTTCAGCTCTTTGGATAGACCTCATCCACCTAAGGTCCTGCAGCAATCCTACATCTTCCCCTCTCCTATAAGCACTCTAGAGGCCACACTGACTGAAAAGGGCATCACCAGTCGTCACCTCCTTGGTCAGTTTGGTTCCCTTTAATATAACAAAGTTTAAGGGTGAGAACTGTTTGTGATGTTACTTTTTTTTATTCAGTGGGACTCCCATCAGGAAACATCCTCTCTTTACCGAAGATGTTTCTGGACCCAAGGAGACCAGACGCAGCCTCAGAACAGAGCCGGTGAGCATTCGATCATCAATAGTAACCTAGAGTATTTGTTTAGTTATTCACAGGAAGCTAATATTTTGTAGTAAATAAATTATTTTTTTTTAGAGAGGAAAATCTAATACCATATTCTCCTGAAATGCCGATACGCACTGAATGGTTTATCAACTACAACCAAACTGTGTCAAGAGTGCGAGGTATCTATACTGCCCCTTCTGGCCTGGAGTCTACCTGCCTGGTGAGGATCTTGATGAATAAACACCAAATTATGTTTTTGTTTGTGCTCACTCGAAATGATGTTTCATTTTTTTCATATTTAATGCGCTTATTATGGTTGTTATACAGTAGAGTGCAAAGGTTTGTGAACTGTCATGACAAGAAATACATTTAGATACATATTTAATAAGTCCATATTCACTGCAATAAGACATTTTGTTTTAGTTTACTCAAATGTTCCTTCATTACACAAGTAACAATAACGCTTAATACAGTACTTTAAATAGTTTATAAGCAGATGTTTTTGAATCCTCTTAAGATCATAACTTCTTTATCATATCTGCACTACAGGGCACAACATAGCTGCATATCCTACACTCTATCCTACATCGTAGCCTGACTTTCACCTCCTGTGAAATGTAACTATACGGTGATGTAGACTGCCACAACTATGATTGGAAATCTAATATCATTATATTCCGTATTGTTTTATATGGGAACATATGTACTGTATGGGAACGCCACGATTTGATTGGTCCACTTTGGTCGGGATGAAAAAAATTTTTCCAAGTGGATAATGCTTGAATCAACATGATCCACTTCAGTCTCACTCGACAGTCACTTGCAACAGGTGGCATCAATATTATTAAACTTTAAAATAGCCATAAAATCATAAAAGAAAATCTCATTTTACTTTGCTTTTCTTCTGTCTCTGCAAAGTGTATATTAAAACACTTAAAAATATATATTAGAACTTGCACTGTTCTGTGTATAAAAATCACCTTATTCTGGTGTGGTGTTGCAAGTATAAATGCTTTACCTTGCATGACAGGCAACACTGGTTTTCCCTATTGGCTTTGTCCCCACATCTCATGTTTTGAATGTGTATGAATACTGTGCTGTGGCATGGTGCTGTAGTGGTTAACACGTCCTCCTCACAGCAAGAAGATCTTTGGTTCAAGTCCCGGGCTGTAGCTTTTCTGTGCAGTGCTTGTATGTTCTCCCCATGTTTGTGTGGGTTTTGAGTGTGAATGGTTATCTGTGTTGGCCCTGCAATGGCCTGGCGAACTGTTCAGAGTGTACCCTGCCTTCGCCAGTGTTGACTGAGGTTTTTTCCAAACAGTGTTGACTAGGATTAACCAATTCGGCAAGTGATTGAGTGAGATGATAAATACTTTTTGTTTATTTAGAAGATTGTTTCTATTTTACTGACGGGATACAAACTGTTGGTTGAGTGGTGCCGTATTTATTTAATTCAAGTAACAATCTCAATCTCTTTAACCATTACACACTTTGAAATGTTTCTTCTTTTTGTTCTTTTGTAGGTGGTTGCATATGGCCTTGATATCTACCAGACCAGAGTTTACCCTTCCAAACAGTTTGATGTCCTTAAGGATGATTATGATTATGTGCTGATCAGCAGTGTACTTCTAGGTCTGTTCTTCGCCACAATGATCAGCAAGCGGCTGGCAGAAGTAAAATTACTTAATCGTGCATGGCGATAGAACACAACTGTTGCCATGTGATTAACACCCTGATGGCAGAAGACCAGCCGATGCCCATGTTAGACTGCAGAGCATTGTGAAAGAACTGTTTCAGCTTATGGGAAGATTTTTTTTTTGTTATTATCTGAGAAAGGATTACATTCTTTAATGCAGGAAAGGTATAATACTGTTTCCCCACTCCATTAAAAACATAGAACACTTATAGTTTAGCGCACAACGGAGGAACAATCACTTCCCAAAACACAGATTTTTCTGATTTGTTTTAGATCAATTGATAAGCAGAAGATTAGTAATTTCACGCCTCGCCTACAAAGCCTCCATGCTTTGTGTTTTTGGCTAGTCTTGTTGCGTCATTAGGACTGGTCAGGGAGAGTGTGTGTACGTGCGCGAGAGAGAGTGTAGCTCACACATGAACGATATCCCGCCAGTGGAATAAGCCAATGGTGTTTTTTTTTCTTTTCCTTTTTTAAATATGTAATTCAAAAGAAGGCAAGTGGGCTCCTAAACCATGCATTCTGGGATGTTCTTTTTAACGCTTTAAAGTACTGCAATGTATCTCCCCTTTCACAAGCAGCTTGCACTAAGGTTCTATATATATATGTGTGTGTGTGTGTGTGTGTGTGTGTGTGTGTGTGTGTGTGTGTGTGTGTGTAATATACTTTTTTTGCTCTGGGAAGCTGAAGTAGTGGTCTTTCCTCAGGTGTGCGCTACACTATGTTTTCTATACCTTTAAGCAAATTATTTTCAGTTATTTATTGTAAATTTAGACCCAGTGTCTGTTTTAGGAATTAATTCTTTTTCTGGAATGTTCACATTTCCCCTGGGATAACATTAATGTAGTGAATGAATGCTAATTAATTTATATCATGTTTGTGTGTATGCTAGCGCTGGTCAATTTACATAGAATTTACCTCTTAACAACAACAAAAATCTGCTTTAAAGGTAGACTCTTCCCTTTGTAGCTTTGATATCAATGTAATCAGTAGGCTACATCTTTCTGATGCTAAATTACATACTAATTAGTTTTTTTGTTTGCTTTTGGTTTTATTTGGTTTGTTTTTTCAAGGATCAGGGTCTACCTTTAAATTGAAGTACTGTATAATTTTTATTAATGGAATTGTCAGTCCTTTGTATGAGAATGTGAAACATTTGTGATGTTGAGGTCATTAATAAGGTTGAAATGTTTTGCTGTAGGAATTGGAGTATGTTTTGCTTAAAAAAAAACACCTATAAATCTGTACTAGGTACCAATGATCTGAAGTTGCCTCTGTCTGTAGTTGTTTTAATACCTGGTTTTGTGTCGGCTTGGAGGTTACTGTGCTTAGCATTGCTCCATGGCTCCAGGGACCTTTCTGGATCCTGAGCTTGTGTATCTGTCTATAATCTGAAGTTTTGCATGTTGTCCACATGTTTGCACCTGTGTCTGCTGGATTTGGATTAAACTCACCTCCCAAATTCCTGATGGTAGGTGGATTGGGTACCCTACATTGACCCTAGGTGTGAATGTGTCTGCATCACTGGTGTGATCTGATTGACAGGTGTACATCCAGAGTGTATTTCTGCCTGAAATAATCTTTACTACAGTTAGTTATTTGTGAAACTTATTCAGTCTAAAGAATCTGGGTCAGGGCTTGATGTGAAATTGGCAATTGCAGTGGATCTCTAGTACTGTTCTTTTGAACACTGATTTCTTTTAGGTATGATGTACTAGACTGGTAAATTGCATATCCCCCATTTTTTTAAAAGTCATGATATTGTGTGTGTGTGTGTGTGTTGTGTTGTTTTTATTTCACTGTTATCACCACAGCTACACAATTTTCTCCCATTTTGAACACCGCCAAGTAAACCATCTTGAGTATTAAGTAGATGTGTTTTTTTTTTTTTGTTTTTTTTTTTTGATGGATTGGATAAAATTGTTCTGTTTAGTATTTTCTGTGATGTATGTAATGTCCAGGACACAAAACTAATTTGAAATCCATCCCTAACATTGATAATAAAAAAAGAGATCTCAAACACAACCTGATAATTTGCTTGTTTATTACAGACATCTTGCATGCACTTATTCTAATATTTCTTTTTGTAAAATTCTTCTTTTATACTTTGTGATTACTGCCCATTATTTGTTAAGCAAAATATTTCAAACCCCCTCCACCCTGACCTTTAAAAAAGGAACCACCATAAAAGACCTAATGAATGGATATTATCAGGATTAAAGGTGAAGATGAAATCGATTCAGATATGCATCATAATTTGTAGCTCTAAAATCTTTTTTTTCATACATTTTTAATTTATATGTTTAAAATTTGTGCGGCCTGTTGGCGAAGTGGTTAGCATGTCCACCTCAGAGCAAGAAGGCCTGGGTTTGATTCCCAGGCTCAGGCATTTCTGTGTGGTGTTTGTGTGGGTTTCCTTCAGGTATTCCGGTTCCCTCCCACAGTCCAAAAACAGGCAGAGTTGTTGGCTGTTCCAAATCGCCCCTAGGTGTGAGTGTGAATGGTTGTGTGAGTGTGTTGGCCCTGCAATGGTCTGGTGAGCTGTTCAGGGTGTACCCCGCCTTTGCACAGAGTCAGCTGAGGTGGGCACCAGCCTCCCCGCAACCCTAATTAGGATTAAGCATCTTAGAAAATGAATGAATGAATGTTTAAAATTTGAGATGGTGAAATGTTGCTGTTCCACTATAGTCCTACAGGTGGCGCACTCTAAACCGTTCACTCATTGGCAGGCAGCACAGCATTGTGTGATAGGAGTAAATTATTTGCGAACTGTACACAGACCCAACAGAACTTTCTTCTTTTCTACATGGTTCAAGGTGTTAAAATTGTAAACAAGTGGGAAAATTTGTAATATTGAATGGAGATGTTTATAGAATCGCGATACAAATAGAATACCTACATATCGTGATATTGTATCGGGTGGTCCGTGGTGATTCCCGTCAGTAATCTGGATGGTAACATTTTGTCCACAAAGAATGTATCGTTGGGGTGTTTTGTTGTTTTTTAAAATAAATTCTGCCGGATTTGATGCAGTTAAGGTGCGCTCGTGATCATGATACCGATCATGATCTTTATTTGAGCCAATCATATTCCAGTGTTAGTTCGATGTTTCAGCTGATTATTGTTCTAATATGTACTGATGTTCCCCAACTGTTACCTGGTGTGATTCTGATGTTTTATCTGATGTTTTTACGATCTATACCGATGCCACTCTAGTTTGTATCGATGTTGTTCCAATGTGTCTCCAATATTATAAAAAAAAAAAAACTGCAAATATGACGGGAATGTCTTCCATTGTTGCTCCCATTTTTTCAAAATTTTATACTAACGTTACACCAGTCACTACCAGTGTGTACCCAACATTTTCTTCCTTTGTTTCCCTGATGTACTCCGCCAATACTGGCAGCAGTAATGTAATCATCTGCGTTTATCTGTTTGTGAACAATTAACTGACAGAGCTTCAGATTTCAGCCAGACACTGTCGACGTTACCCCATCCGAGTCGGGGAACTGAACTGTTTTTGGAAGGTCAAAGCTGAACATCACAGTGAGGTGACGTAAGAGCATCAATAAGTACGGACACATTTAATTGTAGCTAAAAGTTTTGGCGTCGGTGGAGTGAAGACAGGAACACAGAGTTTAGAGGAATTGGTTCATGGCTGTGCTTCAGCTGTGCGATACCATCACCGGGGCGACCAAAATGTCTGACATCAGAAATCGATCCAACTATCCGATTGCCGGTCAGAAGTGGTTAATCATCTCTCATTACCCTCTGTATGTACACTGACTGCATGATTGATGCATGATGCATAAAAATTCTGCCTGACCCAAAAAAAGAGTCGAACCAGTCAAAATTCGGCTCTTAATCGGACTTAAAATCACAGTTTATGCATGGTTGTTGTTGTTGTTGCTGTTTATTGGTTTTTAGTGGTGATTACAGACTGTACTAGCGCATTACCACCACTCTTTGGTTTGGGGTTTTCTGCTTTGGCTTACAGACTAATTCATGGTTTACAAAAGAAGAAGAAAAAACACTCAGATTCTTTTTTCCAGTCCTGTCACTTTCAAAAACATTAGTAGATTCCTGTTGACTTTATCGTCGTCTGGCCTACTCAGCATTCCTCTTAAACTAAACTCCCCTCCTATATTCTCTATATTTTTCGTTTTGCTCTCTCCTTTTCATTTTGTTCACATTTCATTCCCCACATCTTCCACTTTCATGTTTCCCATAATGTACAAAGTTCTGTTCAGCCCAGTATGTCCGACTCTAAGACCCGACTCACACGTAAGTGATACAGCCGCAAAATAGTCCGGTTGGTTTCGGCTGAAAATACCGCCATTATGCACGAAATGCGGTCTCTTCGAAAACCATGAATATCTTCGAATATCTAATAATAATATCTATTAATTCTAATTTCGCACCAAAATTTTGCGCACATCCAAAATTTTTCACCAAGACTCTGAATACGGGTCATTTACCTCGTATCCGACCGACTATTTCCGAACATATTCGAATTCCAGTTGGAATTTATTCAATTCCCTTCTAAATAAAATTCGCTTGTACTCAGGTCTAAGTCTTGTAATAATGGTTTCCTCCGTTCTGTTTCTTCTTCCTTGCCTTGGTTCTCCTACTCGAGGGTTTATCGAGAAGAGCTCTCGCCCCTCACTTCCTCTACTCCTTTTCTCTTGCCATATTTTCCGAATTTCTTTTTTGATTATTGATTCTGCGTCCGCTTTTCCCAGGCTTGTTTTGACTGTAATTTGTTCTTTTCATAGTGCTTGTTTAGCGAATGTATCCGCCAGCTCGTTTCCACGTGCAATCCATCCACAGTACATGTACAGGTACCCAAACCAATCTGACTAGTGTACCATTTTTCTGGGTTCTGTATATCGTTGTTAGCAGTTCGCTATGATGCTATTGTTTCTGCTGAAAACACTGACAGGCCAATCGATGCCCTTTCTGCTTGTCTGAACCCAAAGTCAGGAACAGCAAAATGCTGCATCTGGTTGAACTAATGCTAGGTTTTTTTGTTTGTTTGTTTATTGCTTTTTAACGTCGATTGCAGACTATACTAGCACATTATCGCCTCTCTTTGGCCTGGAGTTGTCTCCTTTGGCTTACAGACCTTTACAGACAGTTTATCTGTCCTCCTATGCCTGGTTTATTGTTTGTTTGTTTGTTTTTTAATGGTGATTGCGGACTGTACTAGGGCATTAATTAAACACTCTTTGGTCTTGAGTTCCCTGCTTTGGCTTATACAAAAATCCCAATGCTTGATGCCTGGTTTATCCCATTATATGTAATGATATATGGGATCACTTACTGCCACTCCACCATTGTGACATCATCATCACCCCTTCTCCATGACTTCATCACCTCGATGACTTCATCACCACGTTACACACTGCTTCTAGTTGTGGGATGTCCCATTTAATTGTATAGAGCTCTTCTTCTACTCGTGTATGAGACATGTGATGTTGTTCCATGCGCTGAAGCCAGCTCACGGTTTGGGGTTGGGGTATGTCCATGTTCTCTAGTGGTCAGAGATCCCAGCACTCAGTCAGTATCTGTTCAGCAGTTTGCTCTGGTGAGCTATCACTGACAAGCTGTTGCATTGCTACATTGAATACACTTGTACACTTGAATACACCTGTGTGTAGTCGATCCAGGGATACCTGGGGGGTCTGTACTGGGGTTGATATTCAGTCGGGCGCGTCGAGATGTTTGTTGCCAGCTATCTCTCCATGTCTGAAGCATCTGCAGCAAATTATCAGGATAGAGAACTTTGTCGACACTGGGCAAAGGCGGGGCACACATCGAGCAGCTCGCCATTCCATCGCAGGCTACAGTGTCGACTGAGTAAGGCACTGTTTGTTGCCTGCGATGGTCTGGCGAGCTGTTCGACCCTAGTAGGATTCATTGGTTCGGCAAATGCGTGAGTGGGAGAAGGCACGTAACAATACTCTCGGACCCCGTGCCCCTCTGTCTCTTTGTCTCTGTCATAATGACATTATTACCTGCTGATTGACTTACACTCTGTGACATCATCGCCCACTGATTGACCTTTACACTCTGTGACATAATCAACCCCCTACCTTATATTTACACAGTCTGTGCCCTTACACACTCAATCACACATAAAGGTTTGTAGAAAAATATATTCAATCACCACATAATTGAATTGAGTGAAAAATGTCTTTTTATGTATCTTTCCCCTGACGACACATCCTGTTGTTGTGCGTCTGGTGATTAACCTCATTTCCTCCGCCAGCTTCTAATAGAGAAATCGCAAGATGGCGTCGAGTGGAGGAGATGGAGAACCGGAGTGGACCGCAGCTGTGCGGCCGCTTTTATCCGCGTCTTACACGGCTTTCGAAACGAAAGCGCTACCTCAGCTTGTAGGCTCCATCATAAACAGGTCAGCGTGCGGCTTATTTCAGCGGGTTTTGCTTGCTGTCCTGCAAAAACAAGCTTTTCCCTACTCGGTGTTCGCGCTAGCTAGCTAGCTAGCTAGCTAAGCTAACCTAGTAGGTATTAGCACTAGCATGAACACTTGTTGCTAAGGCTAGCTAACCTGCAATGGCTAGTGCGTTAACAGTTAGCATAGCTTGCTAGCTAGCAGTATTGAGATTCTGCTTCATCATCAGGCCGAATATGAAAAGCTTGCTTGAGCTTTAGTTTATAAAACATACCAGGGGCTCTTGCTGTCATGTTTGCCGGACAATTTGAGCTGGGTTTTCATAATGACTAGTACATTTTAACACTTACGGTGTATTATTTCCGTTTGTTTGTGTCATTTAAATAGCCTCTGAGTGGTTAACTAATGTTTCGCTTGCTAATGACAGGGTGTATGTAAGGAATAGGAAAGTTATTGCTGTTCAGTCTGCCTTATCGTTCTGACATCTTTAAAACAAATGTCTGGAAGCTTGTTCTGTCTTAACATGACGAACAAAATATATATGTTAATGTGTAAATAGATGACTAGCAGACAGCTAGCATATATATCATGCTAGCCTAGCTATAGCTTGGAGCTAATTGTTATGTAGTGCTTATAAGCTCAAACGCAAAGCTTGAAATGTTTGGTTTAAAACTATAAACCACACAGTTATGATTTAATATTAGTCTGGTTGTAATAACGTGTTTAAACAGAGCTACATAATCTGCTGTCAACTTGATTAAGTTTAGCTCTTGCGTTGTTTTTGGAGTAAAAACATTTAGCTGACAGTGCACAACCTCCTCAGAGAGCCCTGTCTGCAGGACCCTGTCGAAAATAACCCTTAGTTTAAGCTCACTTTATTGATATTATTTTAAAAAGTATTCGAGAGAAATATTGACAATTCATTATTTGTGATGACATTCTTAATATTCCTGCTGCTGTCTGATTATAAGCTGTTTTATTCTTGAAACAGCATTAATATAAAAATAATAATAAATATTGAATCCTATTCAGGATCTTTATAGTTTGTTCACCTGCTGTAACAATCATTCAGTGTGTTTTCATGCAAAAAAAATGTTATTTGGTTTTGCTTATAATAATACCATGTCGTCCAACCCAGAACGTGTTTCTTAAAGCATTATAAACTTTACATTGTGTTCACATCTCGATCAACCACAGCGCTGTTGAGTGACTGTCGGGTGTTATTGATAAAGTAAGGAAGAAAAGACAGCAGGGCGTTTAATCCGGGATGCTACTATAGGAAAGTAATCCGCAATGGTGGTGTGATGTGGCCTGACATGAGAAAACACTACTGTTACTGTCACCTCGGAATTGATTATTTCCAGTATCGTCTCGGCGTTTTACTTGTCCTGATTTGCCAACAACAGCCTTTTTAAATGTTGCAGTGAGTGCTGTGCTTTTTACCTGATCATAGGTACATTTGGTGTTGTGGCATTTTCATTATATGAGTTAGCTCCTGGTTTCTCTCTTTCTCTTGCTCTCTCTCTACCCCCCTCCTGTTTCAGTTAATAAAACAAAAACTGCAGCTTCTAATGTTCTAGACAAACCAGAAAGTACATCTGTCCTGAAGCTGTGTCCTGTAGTAGAAATCCTGCAGCCTGTTACAAAACCCTGACACTGGAGACTCCTTCCACAAATCTTAAATTAATGTCTCTCTAATCTATACAGCAAGCTTCAACAACAATTATATTATTGACCTTAGATTATTTGGATTGTCTGATAAGGTCTCGGTAAAGGAGCTGATACTATAGAAGTGGCACTGCCTTAAAGCAGAGCTCCCCACTGATGCCTCTATTGATCGGTGTCGGAGGCTGATGTTAAGAGTAGCACAGCTGCGAGAAAGGTTGAATCAGCTTTAGCCATAGAGGAAACGGATAAGTTGCCTCTGTGTTGCCCAAATATGGTTTGGAGAGAAAGTAGGAAAGGTTAACACGAAGTTTTCTTTTCACCGCCTTTGGTTGGCTGATTTCTGTGTTCATTTTTTTTATCACTTGTCTTGTTAGTTTAATTATCTGTTTAACGAGTACATGTTTTGTGGTGTTTTGCCAAACAAAAGTTTGTCTGCCTATCTGAGTTAGATTGTGTTTTTACTGCGAGTCTGAACGGTGGTGTATGACCCTCTATTTTTCAGTTTCGTTATTCAGAATATATTATTCTTCTCTTCAAGCAAGTCAGCAATACGTAATAGCCAATCAGCATTAACTCAGCAATGTGGCAGCCTTATTGGGTTTCCTATGGCACAGACAAGGGACAATCATCCAAATCATGTTCTATGCCTATGGTATTCCCCTCCAGAACTCTTTTCACTCCTCTGTAAACGTTTTACCCTTATAAGGGTGTTCATGATGCAAGAGTAATTCTACATCACCTGCCATTATAACCCAGGTAAAGACAAGATTGAACAACCTTGGTGGAGGTCTGCACTCTGAGTGCTTTTCTGGTTCCTTATATCAGCTCTGAAACAGTCCTTTTTTAATTATGATCTAGAACATGGTGTAGTTTGTGCAGGTTATATGGGCGTTTTGTGTCTACACTTAATTAACAGCATAACAGAACAAAAGTGTCGGTTTCAAATCTTTGTTTTCCTCTTCGATTATCTCCAGCATGTGAATGCTGTTCCTGTGTAAACGTCATCTTTCACTGAATAATTTATTTCACTCCACATGTCGGAAGAATTTAAATTTTTTTTTTTTTTTGCTCTTTTAATGGTGCACCTTGGTGGTATTAATCATTGAGATTTCTGATCATTAGTAAATATATGGATAAGGTATCCCTGAGAAACATGAGATGAGACCGTACTGGAGAGTCGTTTTATCCTCAACTGTACTGGAGTGCGACTTTCATGCTTTATGTTGCTGTTGTGAAACTGAAACCTTGTGATCTTGAGGTCTAATCAGTGTGTGAGATATTTCCAGCTACTCTGATGGGAATTCTACTCCACTGTGGAGCTCATCCTCATCTGGCTCAGTTAAAGCAGAATGCTTTTCTTATAAAAGCCTTTATTAATGCTCCTTCAGGATTGGTTTAGTATAATTCCTGATTCTGCCCTCTAAAGTTTTCCAGAACCCACCTACCTTTCTTTCTTTTTCTTTCTTTCTATGAAGGCCAGGAGTTACTAAAACAAGACTTTTGGCCATTGTTGCCTCTTGAAATGGTTTCATTTGATGAAAAATTTTATACTTGTCTTCCGCATCGTTTTGGAATTGGAGTAAATCAGGGTCCAGTTCATAAAACCGTCACATAAAATCGAAACGAGTGCCTGCTTGTGGAAAAAAAGCACTATTATTATTATTATTATTATTGGTCTCTTATTCAACTGTCTTTTACATAAGGCCTTATATACTTATTCTCATTCATTTGCCAAACTGCTTTATTCTGCAAGGGTCGTGGGGAGGTTGGTGCCTATCTCAGCCGACTCTGGTCGAGGGCAGGGTACACCCTGAACTACTCATCAGGCCGTCGCAGGGCCAACACACACACACACACAAAAACTTCACATTCGCACTCACACCTAGGGGTAATTTGGAACAGCCAGTTAGCCTGATATGCATGACTTTGGACTGTAGGAGGAAACTGGAGTACATGGAGGAAACCCACGCAAGCACTGGTAGTACATGCCAACTCCACAAAGAAACGCTTGAGCCTTGGACTCGAAGGAGGTAGACATGCAAACCACTACTCCACCATGCCGCCCTTTATATACATATATGCTTCTTATTTACATGAAGCAGGTTTTGCGATAGGAAGCCAGTAGCCATAGGTGGATTGATGGAAAGAACAGAAAGAACCGGCGGTGTGTGTCCGAGGTTGTTGGTGATGGCACACAACAGTTTCACGAAACAGATTTCTCACAAACGCTGATTTATTTGAGTGTTACTCTGCACTAAATGCTCTGTGTGCCTCTTTTTGATGAAACGTTGATGAATATTGCTCGTTATGTTGACTAAGAAAAAGAAAAACATTTTTAAATCAGCAACACCGCTAAGATCTTTCACCAAGGAATTGAATGCAGAATTATCCAGAAGCAAATCCCTTTCTATCTTCCATACATGTGAACTTTTTGAACCTTTCTGGATCTTTTTCTCCAGGTGGATTTTATTCATGGTGAATATGACATTGCTTTAGAGGCTGGAACATAAAACACGTGTGCTCCTGGGTGTGTGAGGACGGATTTGTGAACGTCTGACTCGGATGCTTTTCACGCGTCTTGCTCAATTTCTTATCTTGACTTTTAGTGAATGGGTTTCATCTGTCTGTGTGCTACTTTCAAAACATAATACTCACCTTTTGAATAGAAATCACAGGGGGCCGGAAATGTAAGGCACAGAATTAGTTGATGAATTTGAAACGCATTATAATTGCTACATGAACCCACAAGAGAGCGGGGTCAGGCTATAGAGGGTTTTTTTTAATCAAAAGCATTTCTAATATGTTAATTCTTCCTTTTCAGTGAATCTGAGATACTTCATCACGATAAACAGTACGAGCCGTTCTACTCATCTTTCGTGGCGCTCTCTGCACATTACATCACCACGGTCTGTGGACAAAGTAAGTGTGTTCGGGGAAGAGAGCTGCTATAGGGTGTTATTTAAAAATGAAATAATACTTCACCAGAAATAAATCATTCATATATGCTGTTCCTAAAACCAATACAAAGCTCCTGCGTGTGCCTGTTAGTAATGAATCCTCACTCTTTCTTTTGTTTTGTTTTTTCCTCTCCATTACTTTTTTGGGACCAGTCCCCAGAAATCAGTTGCTGTCCGTAGCTGCAGCGTGTAAAGTATTGATCGAATTCTCATTGCTGCGACTCGAGAACCCAGACGAAGCATGTGCCGTTTCCCAGGTAGGATTTGTTTTTGTACGTTGTTGGGTTTTTCTCACGTGTGTTGTGCCTCAATAATTTTGCTTTATTCCCTTTTGTTTTTCAGAAGCACCTAATTCTCTTAATAAAAGGTCTTTGCACTGGATGCAGTCGATTGGATCGAACAGAGATCATTACTTTTACTGCAATGATGAAGTCGGCCAAACTTCCACAGACTGTCAAGACCCTTTCAGATGGTGAGGAATGTGCTGATTATGCATTGTAATTTGTTCATTTTCTTTAATAACTTTTAATAACCTTGGTGGGTTTCATGGTCTGATGAGCTTATACCAAGGCAATGTCGCCCGACGTCCATCTGCAATTTTCTAAATGCTGCTTCTCCGATATCTTTTGACAGATTTTAGTTTTGTTTGTTTTATTTGATCGGGCTGGGTGTTGGCTTACAAACAGAGAATTTTGAAAGTCATTAATTATGCAAATGTATGCAAACTTATTCAAAAAGTGCTTTCTCTCCTTTGTTCCTTGTTCTTGTTTCTGATCGAGCTGGGTGGGCCATTATAATGGTCAGCATCTTCTGTTGTACATGTTCCAGACCTGTTTTCTTTTCTTTCTTTTTTTTTTTTTACCTGCAGAATTGGACATGTTTATAGAAATTTACCCATCATGTTTGCTCTCATAAATACACTCATTAAATGCAGTACGACACAAATTAGTAAAATCCTGTGATGCTTGACTCTTTTATTCAATCCAATACCTGCACTTGCTTAATATTGCATCATTTTATCTCGTACGGGCGCCGAATGAGCATTACGTCATTGATGTTCTGGTTACACTTTTCATTACAGGCCAGAGTCTCTGAAAAGACCCCAACACTCAGACGCAATATTTTAAATATATATCCCCCTTTCATTTAATTGTTACACTTGTTCTAAGGTTACATGGTATAAGAATGCCATTAATTTTGAGTAAAGGAAGGATGGCATATCGATGTTTACGTTTTCATTTCACTGTTTGTCCTTTTTGAGTTCTGTTTCCCTTTCTGTTGAATTTTTAAAGCTAAAGGAAAGAATTTTCAGATGTTATTGCGAATAAGATGTTAATCGTAGGTGTTAAAAGAAGGCAGCTGGACTTGCTTGAAGTTATTGAAGACGTTTCACCTTTTATGCGAAAGGCTTCTTCACTTCTTTGGATGAGAGGTGAAACGTTTTCAGTAACTTGAAGCAAATCCAGTTGCCTTCTTTTAGCGCATACGGTTTACCCTGACCTGGATGACTGAGCTATAAAAAAGTTTTTTTTTTTTTTGTCGAGTCTATTGAAAAAATGAGCATGTAGTCTGCACATTGTTGTATTTAACCTGAATGATATTTACCGTCATGTAGCTAGGAATATGTGCAACAAACAGGAATAAGATAAAAATTAGCTTTGGGTTTATATTTTCTTGGTACTTCATGGACACTCGAGCCCTGTAGTACATTCTCAACTGAACAGCTGTCTAGACAGTGTCTTGGGTCATCTGAGTGTATCACCCTCTTCCCTCCACCCCCCTCACAGCTCTGAGTGCCAGACTGACAGAAACCAAGCTTTGTTCTGTCCTTTGGGCTTTGCAGCCTCCCGTTTCCAAGTGGGTCATCAGCAAAGCTGGGTTTCTTTGTTCTTATACTGTGTTCTCCTGTTTCCCTTATCCTGTTGTTCAGTGGAGGACCAGAAGGAGCTGCCCTCCCCGGTGAACCCTGAGCTGCGGCACAAAGAAGTACAAATGAACTTCTTCAATCAGCTGACCTCAGTGTTTGACCCTGACATTAGTGTCCCGTCCTCATCTTCAGCCCACATGCAGGTCAGGAAATTACATACACAGAAAGCGACCTAGCGTGCATCACTCTATCAGTTCGGTGTGAAAAATAACATTTTGGGGTTTTGTCGGTTGAACATGTGCCTAAAAAAATGATCTGCTATATTGTGTTATAGGCTGAGGGTGAAATTGATGACCAAACAACGACAGATCAGGCTGCACAGGCCAAAATGAAGAATGCCTTCATCTCACAGAATGTGTCCAGTTTACAAGAATTGGGTGTGTGTTTCTAAAGCATAATGTATTAGTGCATCCGCACATGTAGTCCGTTTGATTCAAAACCCTGGTCCGATTTCCCTCTTAGTGTGGTTCAGTTATGCAGGTGAAAACACTGCAGTCACACTAGTCGTCAAAGTGTTAGCCAAAAAGAAAGCATTAAGCAACCCAACCGCAGGAAGTGAGCCAGAGTTTTCTTTAGGAGCTAGAAGGATGAACTTTCATTCTTAAGTCCTACAATTTGTTTAGGAACTGTGTGAAACTAAACTGTACCGAAGCACATGGCAAATGAACCATCTCATCTCATCTGCCAAACTGCTCAATCCTACTGTTAGGGTCATGGAGTCTGGAGCCTATCTCGGCCAACACCTTTCGAAGGCGGGGTACACCCTGAACAGCTCACCAGACCATCGCAGGGGAACACATGCACCACCATTCACACTCATCCACGCCTAGGGGCAATTTGGAACAGCTAGTTAACTTAGTGTGCATGTCTTTGGACTGTGGGAGACCCACGCAAGCATGCAGACTATATGTAAACTCCTCACAGAAACACTTTGAACCCAGGACCACCTTGCTGTGAGGTAACCACCACGCCGCTTCACGCAAATGAACCAGTAGTATCATTATCACTCTGTTTCAGACCTGTCAAACAGACTACTCACCTTCTTACGCCCTCTAGACTAAGTTAGTCTGTCAGTTTGAAGTTGACTAATGAAACTTCACCACTGCTTCTGATCTTGGGACATCACTTTCGCTCAAAGCTTTTGTCAAATAGATGTAAAAGCAGTATTATAATTTTGAGTGTGTGGTATTACGTATGCACGATAAATCTTCCTTTAACTATATATAAATATTGTGTCCTCTTGTCACAGGAGGCTCAGAAAAATTGCTGCGCGTGTGCCTCAATCTGCCCTACTTCCTGCGCTACATCAACCGTTTTCAGGATGCTGTATCAGCCAACTCTTTCTTCATCATGCCAGCTACTGTCGCAGATGCCACCGCAGTCCGAAATGGGTGAGGCTGACCCACGGTTTCACTCTGTTGGATATTTCTGCTGATTTTGAGTGATGATTATTAATAATAAATATCTTCATTATATGTACCTGCCAGATTCCACTCCCTCGTGATTGACGTAACCATGGCTTTGGATACTCTGTCCCTACCCGTGCTTGAGCCTTTAACTCCTGCACGACTTCTTGATGTGACCGTGCTAGCCCTGAGCTGCCTCTATGCAGGTTGGGTAACGAATAACACCTGCTGTTTTTTTAACGCAAAAGCTGTGATTTCTTTTGGTGAATATGGAAAGATATTTCTTTGATCTGCGTTTGCAGGTGTGAGCGTGGCAACGTGCATGGCCATTCTGCAGGTGGGCAGTGGCCTACAGCTTCGCACCGCCTCGACAGGCTCGAAGGAGGAAGACTATGAGAATGATGCTGCAACTATTGTGCAGAAATGTGTAGGTTAAGACTTCTGTGTGTTATTGCGTTACCTGTCTCATGTTTCGTGACGTGCTTTCTGATTCGATTCTGCTCTTTATCTCTCAGTTAGAGATATATGACATGATCGGACAGGCAATCAGTAATTCCCGACGAGCCGGAGGGGAGGTAAATAAGAACTTGATGTTAATTATGTGTATATCCAAGTGCACTCCAGTGTAAAATCCTGATGGGATATTCACGGTGTCATTTTTATTTTTTCCTCAACAGCATTATCAGAATTTCCAGCTGCTGGGTGCTTGGTGCTTACTGAATAGCCTGTATTTAATATTGAACCTGAGCCCCACTGCTCTGGCAGACAAGGGAAAGGAGAAAGACCCGCTGGCAGCACTGCGAGTTCGGGACATCGCTACCCGCACCAAAGATGGGGCAGGATCCCCTAAACTGGGCCCTGGAAAGGGGTATTCTTCAGTTATAGTATATGCACAGTAAATCTTGCATATTTTGGAGCAGCGTCATAACATTTTTTTTCCTTTTGTTTTTGTGAAGGCATCAGGGGTTTGGGGTTTTGTCGGTTATTTTGGCAAACCATTCAATCAAGCTGCTCACTTCACTGTTCCAGGACCTACAAGTGGAAGCATTGCACAGGGTAAAAATAAAGTCTAGTTTATTGTCCCCTTGGCAATTACAATTTCTGAACAGGTGACTTAATGTGGTTACTTTTCTATCTATCTTCTTTAGGGTTGGGCTAGTGATGGGCCACCGGCAGAATTAAACATCATGGCACAGAGCACCTCGATTCAGAGAGTTCAGCGGCTTATCGACTCAGTGCCTCTAACCAATCTGCTGTTCACCCTGCTATCCACCTCCTATAAGAAAGTATGCAACTCTGTGACTTGTTAATGGAACATATCAGCATTTTCTTTGCCTAAAATGTACTTCACAACAGTATGCCACACCTAGAATGTTTGTGCGGATTACTATGGACAGGGGTTTGGACTATGGATAGGGACTCGAAATTCAAACCTTCTACTCTTATGCTTGAACAGTAAGGGGATTAGGAGGAGTGAGACATCTTGTGTTAGAAAAATGCTCTTAGTATGTCATTTTATTCCAATTTTCAGTACTATAAACAGTTCTGGTACACTGACCTGAAGATTGTGTGATCTCTGTCAACAAGTATTTTCATGTTTATGTTAAAATACATTCTGTTCCTCTTCTGAAAGGAGGAAGTATATGGAATTAAAGTCTAATTTATCGATATTTTTGACTGAAATCTTTGTGAAATTCTACAGAATGTATAAATTTTAGAAGGGAGTGTATACAATGTCTGTGTCATGGTAGTTATGTGAATTCAAAATATGCCATGGATACGGTAAACAGACTTAAGTATTCCTTGTAATCCTCATATTTTGAAGAGTGTCTTGCATGGATGGATGTAAATGTGTTTCTGTGGTTTTTGTGCCACTCAGGCCTGCGTGCTGCAGAGACAGAGGAAAGGCTCTGTGAGCAGCGATGCCAGCGCCTCCACTGATTCGAACACTTACTATGAAGATGACTTCAGCAGTACGGAGGAGGACAGTAGTCAAGGTAACCAATGCTGGCTAGTTCTCTTCTAATCAGACCTTAGAGAGAGGCTTCGGAAGGGTAGGTCCAGGCAGTCTCTGTGAAATAACCAGAAATTAATAAACATTAGGCCTTAGTAACAGAATATATTCATAGAACATTAAAAAAAAATTTCCACCTCCAGTAAATCTAACACTGAATACTCTAGCATAGGCCTATCTATCATTTAGAACATCTGGGCTGTTTTTTTTGTTATTTTTTTTTTCTTTCCTTTTTTTTTTTTTAACCATTGGCTGAGTTAGATTCAGGGTTTAGGCAAGTGTACAATATTGCAGTTGCTGTAAGCTGCATACAGTTAAAGGCTGACCAGAGTCAGGCCATGCAAGAACTTAGAGCCAGGTCAGTTTATTTCTGCTGCAGAGTGCTTTTGCACACCAAGCATGCTCTGCTTAACTGCACCGCCATGGCAGCCTGCACACCTAGTGACAGTGTCCGTTATTTCAGCAGAGAGAAGACAGGAGAGGACAAGAGCAACTTGTGTCTCAGGTCAGCAGATTTCTGCATTAGCTCAGCTTTGTAGTGTCTCAATATGGAGCTTTCATTGTCTTTTCAACAAAGACTTCAAGTAGTCTTCTGCACGGTTTGTGGAAATAGCAGCTCTGTTTGTCTGCGTACACTGCCAAGAGTGAATTTGGAGATGAACTTGGCTCTCTGCATGTTCACAGATGATGACAGTGAGCCCATTTTGGGGCTTTGGTTTGAGGAGACCATCTCTCCCAGTAAAGAGAAGGTGGCACCACCCCCTCCTCCTCCACCCCCTCCTCTGGAGACCTCGCCAAGGCTGAAGAGCCCAAGCAAACAGAACGCAGGAGAGAATGGAAACATCCTGGCTAGCCGGAAGGACCCCGAGCTGGTGAGGACAGACTGCTGTGCATTCAGTCAGATCTGTGAATTTAAGGGTGCAAAGTTATATAAACTATGAAATAGTGCGACGTTCTTTTTGTTTGGTTTCGGCAGAATATACCGCCATTATTCTCGAAATTAGCGGTCTCTTCAAAAACCTTCGAATAGCTTCAATTGTCATATCAAAATTCTAATTTTGCACCAAATTTTGCAACATTTTTCACCAAGACTGGAAATATGGATAATTTACCTCGAATTGAACCGACTACTTCCGAAAATATGCAAATTCCAGTTCGAATTCATTAAATTCTCTTTGAAATAAAATTTGCTTGTATTTTCGGACAATATCGCTTATGTGTGAGTCAGCTTTAATACTGCTGTTATAATTTGAACTTAGGATCTTGTAGCTTTAGTTAACTGAGAAAAATGCAGCCAGAACATCAGCAAAGCCTTGAGATTAAAAAGTGCGAAGAAGCAAATCCACAGGTTTTCTGATGGTTGTTTAAGAAAATATGCATATCTATGTACTGCGGGGTGAGTCATGTGTTACCTGTTCTGAAGGGACCAGTGTTGTGATCCGCCTAATTCTTGGTTTTATATTTTAAATAATCACAATGCTAGTAATACCCACTACACCTCTAACCAAAGCTCCCTCCTATTTGTTTCAGCTTCAGTTATGTGAATTATTTCTGCATCACATGTTTAATAATAATGGGGCGGCACGGTTGAGTAGTGCTTAGCACGTTCGCATCACAGCAAGAAGTTTCTGGATTTGAGTCCCTGGCTCGGCGAGGGCTTTGCTGTGTGGAGTTTGTATGTTCTGCCCGTGCCTGTATGGGCTTTTTCCAGGAACTATGGTTTTCTTCCAACAGTCTAAAGGCATGCACCTAATTGCCTGTTCTAAATTGCCCCTAAGTGTGAATGTGTGCAAGTTGGCCCTGCGATGGACTGGCGAGCAGTTCAGGATGTGCCTTCACCCCCTGTTGGCTGACATAGGCTCTAGCCTCCCTAGTAACAATTATTACTCATTAAAACTTCTCCTTTGACGATTTAAAAATTGATGTATTTATCAAATTTAGCTTGTATCATTTGTGTTTACATGTAAACATATGCATATTGTTCTCCTAATCACTGCAGCAAGGCAAAAGCAAGTTCTCTTTAGGACATTTTATTTAGTTACGTCTATATTTGACTTTTCCAGTTCTTGGGTTTAGCCTCGAGCATTCTGAATTTCATCACCACATCCATGCTGAAGTCCAGGAACAACTTCATCCGCAACTATCTGAGTGTGTCTCTCACTGAGCAGCACATGGCCACTCTGGCCAGCATCGTCAAGGATGTGGACAAAGATGTTAAAGGTTAGAGCATTTTCTTAATATGTTTACATGCATGAATTTTCAAACAGATTCAGGACATTCATACGTGTGTTGGTTTGTGTTCGGCTTTTCTTTAGGTTCCTCCGATGAAGAATTTGCCTCTGCTTTGTACCACTTTAACCACTCTTTGGTTACATCAGACTTGCCCTCTCCAGCCCTTCAGGTATGTAGATTGTCTTGCAAGTATTTATATTGATTTATTTAGCAAATTTAATAACTATTAGTGAAATAGCTGATCACTCTGTTTACCTTTTTTTTTTTATTTTTTTTTTTTTTATAAAGAATACCCTGCTGCAGCAGCTAGGTGTGGCTCCATTCTCTGAAGGTCCCTGGCCAATGTACATCCACCCACAGTCATTGTCGGTGCTCTCGAGACTGCTGCTCATCTGGCAGCACAAAGCCAGCCTTCAGGGGGACCCTGATGTCCCTGAGTGCATGAAGGTCTGGGAAAGGTGAGCCATATCATCACATTACTCATCATTCAAGAACTTTGCAAATTGCCCATCCTGCATTCCTTCACTTTAGTGAACTTTATTTTGTGAACATGATGTGTTTCTCATCATGTGAAAACCTCCTCTGGCAAATTGATGATAATAGACCTGATCATGTGCACTGTACAAGCTGAGCTATGCAAAGGGCCATAAAAAAATGGATCTACGCTGTAGTAGTATATGCTGGTTATTATAGTTTTAAAGTTTCATTAGTTTCTGTTTAGATATTCGTGTTTTTTTTCCCTCTCAGTTTAGTTTAATTTTACAAATGAAGTATATTTATTTTTGAGAAATTGATTAGTTTTAGTTTGTTTTTACTTTACTGCTACCTTCTGGAAGAAGTCCATCACTGTCTCATCTACAAGTTTTAAAGACACCATAGTGATAAGCAAGGTTCCTCTGCCATGCAGCATGGATAATGTAGCAAGTGGCCTTGTATGGATATGGTTGTAATTACTCATTTTACAGTATGTTGTTTGTTAGTATGTGGACATGACCAAATGAACAGGGAAAATCGCTCGGTTAGAGGATTTATGAAATCACTCGGTTGATTGTGTCATTTGAAAATCCATATATGGTTTCCTGTTAGTGTTCCATAGTAACAGCATGTCTATCAGCACTTGTATTGAAATGATAAATACTCACATCCTGTGACCTCGAATTTGGCCTTTTGAGGTCACTTAAGGCAAAAGGGGATTACATTTAAAAATGTGTATATGGTTTCCTATGTGGCCCTCATTGCATCGGGGTTAAAGTACATCACTGTCTCTCAGATATCATCTGTTTACATGTTAACATGGGATATTTATATCTCCAGAACTTTGTGACCTTTTACTTTTGACCTTGACATTTGAAAATCATACTTCTTGGACCTGGGTAGGGTGAAGTCCATACCATGTTTACAGTGAAAATCCTTGCATGGGTGCAGTTAGGATTTTGTTCACAAAAAGAGACAAGTGCAGGTTATTACAAGACCTATTGGTTTTGCCAGTAGATCCTTTAAATTTTATTTTATGTTGCATGGTAGTTTTTTAGTTTTGGCCTTTTTTTTTTTTTTTTTAGTCTTCGTTTTTGTTGACTATGTTAAACCTGGCACTGGCACAAAAAAATTAAACAACATAAGAATATTTTGTGAAACAGCTGTCAGGACTTTGGTGTTGATATAAAGCCTACAGTGAAAGCATTACATCCATTACTGAATGGAAGCTGTTCTGTAGCCTGAGTGCAGTAATTGCAAAGCCAGGTTTGCCATGAGGATTAAACATGTTTGTTGCATGTCCTGAGGCATCTGAAAGTCTAAGAGAGTAGCAGTGATTGTGTGTTATTGGTACAAGGTAGAACCTCTGAAATGACCTCTCTGCTTAATACAGGTTTGTAGGCACGCTGAAGCAGCACACTTTGCAGGGAGCGATGCCCAGCGAGGAAGATCTTAATGTCGAACACCTCCAGCTGCTGCTTCTCATCTTCCACAACCTGTCAGAAAAGGGCCGTCGCACTGTCCTCACTCTCTGCACGCAGGCCATTGCTGAGGTAGCCACCCATGTAGAATCCCAGCTCAAGGCCGTGCCTCTTAACCTGGCACGCATTCTGCTCGTCTTTGACTACCTCCTGCACCAGTACTCTAAAGCTCCTGTGTATCTGTTTGAGCAGGTAGGAAAAGAAATGTTTGCTTAATTCTCCTTTTCAGTAAAAATGTGTGTACTTGGCTGGGATGGCGAGATATTGTTTATTTGATCAGGTGCAATACAATCTTCTGACTCCACCTGCATCTGGAGCTAACTCTGCCCAGGAGGGCACAAAGAAAGGCTCCATCCCCCTTTATTATGGGTTTAAGGAAGTTGAGGAAAACTGGGCCAAACACTGTTCAGCAGACCGGAGTAAGGAATATCTCCTATGCTTCTGTTACCATGCTCATATATCTATTTAGTCCATTTTGGCATAAAATCAAAAAGTCTTACATTATTGGACTGCATGTGTTCTTGCTCAGATTCTAATGTACAGCCCAAGTTCTACTGCGTCCTTTCCCCTGAAGCTTCAGAAGATGATCGGAGTCGACTTGACAGCAAGGTAAATCCAAACACCATTCTCAGTTTGCAGCACAAAACAATTTCAGGAAGATTTTTGGCTGAACTCTGGTTTTCATTGCATTGTAGGTCTTCCAGGTGTTGTTCAGTGGAGCTGTAAAATATGACAGCTTGTATTACTCTCTCATCTCCTTACTGGCTGCGGGGTCTCATGTCGACACAGCCAGGAGACAAGAAAGCAAACCTATTACCCCAGTTGTGAGTAACATTTGGGAAAAAAGTGCAGATTATTACATTTCTTTCTTATCATTGTGTCCTTTCCACATTTTTTTAATTAACTCTTATTAGATTAATTGTGTTATAGATTGGTTTGATATTTTAGATAAATGATTGGGACGTTAAAATGCCTATTCGTTGAGTAGTCATATGAAATACAGTGATCTCTCTTGGAAATAAAATGCTATTAGCCAAGATTTCAGTCCAAAACCATTTTCTTATTTATGTACGTGGATGTTAATGAGCCGTGCACTGAGGACAATGATATAAGAAAAAAAAACTTCTAATTAAAATAGGGCTTACATGCCCAAATTTGATTGTGTACTTGCGTCTATTAGTTCAACAGCAAAATCTAAATCTTCTTACGCATCTTCAGCTCCTGCTTCATAGTCCCTTCCAAAGCGCTACCCTAGTTTTATCTCTCTTGGAATCGAAAGCCACCTTCTGTTTCTTATCACTTGATCATACGTGTTCTATAATTCGGTGGTACACTGCCACTTGCTTCCATCTTGCTTCTTCTTGTTTACGAGTTATTGTACATGCACAAGATCGTTCCTCTGGTTACACGACCTTGTAAACATGCACACACGGATTGTATTGCTAAACACACAGCGACAACAAAATATAAAATAGGTGAATAAATGATACTAAACCTGTGAGCCAGGGTTTCGACAAGAAAATTTTGTGTTCAAATAAAGTTATCTAATAATGGGAGATAAAACACATATTGGCTCACGTTTGATTGACTTTAATTGCAATGCATTTACATTGCTGCTAATTCCATGCAGGAGGCCTGCTCTCTCCAGTACTACTTTCTGGTCCTGTGGAGGATTTTAGGAGTGCTTCCTCCTTCTAAAGCCTATATGGAGCAGCTGAAGACGGGTAACGGTGACCCCAGTGAGAGTGACATCCTTCACACCCTTAGGTGGTCATCTCGATTAGGTGTCAGCACATACGTTAACTGGATTAAGGTGAGTTCTCAAACATCATATGACAAATTGCATGGTTTGCTAGAATTTGGTTTAATGATTCTCACTCACTTCACCCCGTTCAGGAAAACTTAGTAAAACAGGGAGTGAAATCAGATCACGCCACATCTTTGGTTGAAGCAGTCTCTTCGAAATGCAGTGCAGTGAAATATGATGTAGAGATCGCAGAGGAGTACATTGCCAAACAGGTAATGATCAGATAATTTAAAATAAAGACTGTTATTACTTAAGATGAATATAATACTAAAGAACCTCCTCTCTCCTATCTTTTTTGTTGTTGTCTTATTTAGATCTCATCATTTTGTAGTGTGGATCCCAACAGCATCGTACCTCTTCACCAGATTCCTTCCCTGCAGATCATTTACACACTGGATGCCGTAATCTCCAAAGTACAGGTTTCCCGTAATGAGCATTTTTCCAAAGTGGCAGCAGAGACCGACTCGCACAAATCCTTTGAGATCACAAAAAATCTGCTGCCTGCTACACTGCAGCTTATTGACATCTACACAGCTTTCACTAGGTCCGAACTATATTTGTGACTTATTATGAGGAATATTTTTTCTGAGATACGTTTTGTCCTTGAGTAAACCGTTTTTGTCTGTTTTACTTGGCTAGATCTTACTTGTTAATGAGTCTCCCTGAGGATGGAGACAACAAGCCCACAGAGGCCAAACTACAAGGGTATGCTGCTGTGTTGTCTATTGGCTCCACACGCTGCAAAGCCAATCAGCTTGGTAAGTATACTCTGCACTTGCACAAAACAATCTCTTTTGCCTTTAAAAAAGAAAGAAAGAGAAAAAAATTTGAGCTGCGCTAAAAGTCAAATAATATTTATTGATAAATAAATGGAAGGTATATACTTCTCCGCTTGACCTAAACGCTATGCTCTGAGACGCCCTTCCTAAAATCATTTATGTACTGGATTTATTAGGCAGCGTATCTAGCAAGTAACAAATGCTATTTTGGATGCAAGACCTATTAGCGCTGATGTTATTTCGGATATAAAGTATTGTGTATATATTTTTTTAATTTGTTTACACAGTCCTTTTACACACTTTTTTATTTTAAGCGTTGCATGTGCAGTCAAAATGTATAATAAATAGACAACACTACTGAAACCGAACAGGTTATTTTAATTAACAACCCCAATTCTAAAAAAGTTGGGATGCTGTAAAAATGTAAATAAATACAGGATGTCATTATTTTCAAATTTACATTGTAGCATAAAAATCGTATCAAATTCTGGTAGTGAAACATTTTTCTGTCATTCATATCTCAAGAAAGTTCAGACGGGGAAACAAAAGGCTTGAAAGGTATGTGGTATTAACTGCTGTAGGAATATTTTGCACCTAATTTGGTTACTTGGCAACAGGTCGGTAACATGACTGGATATAAAAAGAGCGTCTGGGCAAAGGTTCACCAGTCGGCAAAAAAACATAGTAGAACAATTTCAAAATAATATTCTTCAACATGAATTTGACATAAGACTTTGAATATCTCATCGTCTACAGTCGTCATATCACGTGAAATCTGGAGATATCTCTGTATTCAGAGGTAGTCAGTATTGGATGACTGTGATCTTCAGGCCCGAAACAGGCATGAATGGGTCATGGGAATCACTGCATGGGCTCAGGAACACTTCCATAAATCATTGTTAAACTTTAGTACTGCAGGAAAAAATAAATTAATTATTAAATTAGTTATTGCTTGTTGTGACTGTATATTTCCATGAGGGGAGTGTAATTCTAGGTTTGCAGTCCTTATATACTAACACAAATTTTCTCATTTCAGGTCCGACAGTAATGCAAAATTTGCCAGCTGCACTTCAGACTCTCTGTGAGACATGGAATAACATTCACACTAATGAGTTTCCCAACATTGGCTCATGGGTAAGGGTGCTCTTGCCATTTCAATTTGATTAAATAGTACATGTTTGTTTTTCCTTCAGCAACAGGCTTAATATAACTGATTTTTCCTACACAGCGAAATGCTTTCGCTAATGACACCATTCCATCAGAGAGTTACATCAGTGCCATCCAGGCAGCTCACCTCGGAACGCTCAGCAACCAGTCTTTACCATTAGCTTCCTCCCTCAAACACATCCTACTCACACTGGTGCGCCTCACTGGAGATCTCATAGTGTAAGTTGCATAAACGCATAATTACAACCAACCTCTCCAAATTCTTTTTGAAAAAGAAAACCAGTCTAAGCACATTGAGACCAGTGTGATTTCCTATAGGACAGAGGAGCTGAATCCTCCCCAGGTGATCCAGTCACTGCTGCCACTGTTGTTGGAGAGCAGCACAGAGAGTGTTGCGGAGATCTGCAGTACATCTTTAGAGAGGCTCCTGGGCCCTGCCGAGTCAGATGCCTTTCTGGCCCGTGTATATGAGCGCCTAATCACCGGCTGCTACAATATCATTGCCAACCACTCTGACCCCAGCAGGTGAGACAGGAGATGTTTAACATTGACTGAGATCTAATGTTGAATGGTACTGTGCTCATTCTTTTCGTTGTACTTTGCCTCTCAGTGGCTTAGATGAGTCAGTGTTGGAGGAATGTTTGCAGTATCTGGAGAAGCAGCTGGAGAGCAGCCAGGTCCGCAAAGCCATGGAGGAATTCTTTGCATTCAGGTACTGCACTATCTAACATTTGTGACCCGCATTAAGTGGTAAGGTGGTGTTTTGAGGAAGAGCCAAACTAAGTTGAAAATGGCTTACCTGGACGAAATCGCCAAAATAAAAATGCATCCTTCAAAGCATAATCTTCAACATGACCAAGTTCCAATGTCCATAAACCCAATTTATTCATGCTAAACCACCTGTTTAAGAAAGGATTCTGTTTCCAAGTTGTTGTAAAAGAATGGAAAAATCCACTTATTTTGCTGATTTTCAGTCCGCATTTGTGATCGCTTAGGGTATTTCCTTATTATCCATATTCACTACCAGAATACTCTCCCTACTTACAGAATCACAGAAGGATTCCCCCAATCACATAACGGTAAACCAATGAGAAGCCTTAAAACAGACATGACTCGGTGTAAATAGAACTCATCCGTTTGCCCGGAAGACGCTAGGAAGTTTGCACTGATTGGTTGAGAGCCGGATTCATTTAGTTTGTTTCCTAGGGAGTTTCAAATGAGGATATTCAGAAACTGGTTCTGTAAGTGTAATTGCTATTTTCTCAAAATTAGCATTTCCTGATTAGCGACATACAAAGTGATGTAACTCTTTCATGTTATAATCATGTATTCATTTTCCTAATGTCCTCATTTTGAGGCTTATCAAATTCTCTTTCCAAATATATCAATATCTTAGTATGTCAAATTTCCTACTTAATACGTATTTTGCTGGAGTGGGTCGCATTTTTCCTCATTCCTTGAGACTTCACTCAGTTTAAATAAACATCACCTTGTTGTTTCTTTCTGCAGCGGTGAACTGGTACAAATCATGATGGCAACTGCAAATGAAAATCTATCTGCTAAGTTTTGCAACAGGGCTCTGAAATTTTTCACCAAGCTTTTCCAGCTGAGTAAGTAATCCGCAACAATACAAGACCCAGCTCTATGCGACATACCATCCGATATGTCTAATGTATTCCTTTCCATCCGCTCTCTATAGCGGAGAAGAACCCCAACCCTAGCTTGTTGAGTCTGTGTGGTTCTCTGGCACAGCTGGCCTGTGTGGAGCCAGTGAAGCTGCAGGCCTGGCTCACTCGCATGACCGCTTCACCACCCAAAGATTCAGACCAGCTGGACACGGTGCAGGAGAACCGGCAGCTGCTGCAGCTCCTCACGTCTTACATTGTCCGAGACAACAGCCAGGTTGGTGAGGGCGTGTGCACTGTGCTGCTCAGCACCCTGATTCCCATGGCTACTGAGATGCTGGCAAGTGGAGATGGAGCCGGCTTTCCTGAGCTCATGGTCATCATGGCCACATTGGCAAGTGCTGGCCAAGGAGCAGGACATTTACAGTTGCACAGGGCTGCTATCGACTGGCTCAATAGATGGTGAGTGATAAAAAGAATAGAAGCTCTGTATAAATCATGTATGTTTTTTATATTTATTTTCAAAGTTTTGCATACTTGTAGCTCTCATGCGATTGGTTAATTTTTCTCTGTACCCCAAATGTAATTATTTCCCCCAGTCTCAGATATTAGTGAATGTGTGTGTATACTACAATTTAATAAATAAATGTGATTTTTTTTTTTTTTTTCCCAGTAAAAAATATTTATTTCAGAAGAATGTTGTGGAGAAAGTGACTGCCAATGTTTCCCAAGGAAAAGTAAGCATAATAGTTTAATTTATTTAATGACAGCAATAGTGTAGTTAAATACTGTTTATAATAAATTATGATTTTTATTTTCTTTATTTTATTTATATATATATTTTTTTTCCTTTTTTGTTTTTGCAGCACACCAGCATGTTGGAGTGTGCATGCCACATCATCTCATACCTGGCAGATGTGATGAATGCACTAAGGCAGAGCAGTGGTCAGGGCTCATCTTTGCTCTTGATGGAGGGAGAGGAGAAGGCGATTGAGGTGGACTCAGACTGGGTGGAGGAACTGGCTGTGGAGGAGGAAGACTCACAGGCTGAGGACTCGGTCAGAAAATTGTCTGCTGTCTGGGTTTAGGAAATATGCAATACACACTGTCCAGCCCAAAAAAAAAAGTTGCACACGCTAATATTTTCGCAGAGTTCATTTAGCCTTGATCACAGCAAGTAATCATCGTGGCATTGTTGCTCCACTTGGTCAGGTCGAGGCTCAGCAACATTAACTTTTTCCTTCCTGATGGCACAGACATAAAATGGGGACATGGTTCAGGAAGCATGAGGAATCAGTTTCACATATGTATTGGCACCCCAGAGTCCTGACCTTAACCCCATTGAAAGTTTTCGGGATGTGCTGTAGACTTTATGGAGTGGTTATATTTTCCCCTCATCAATTCAAGATGTCGGTGAAAAATCAACCCAACAGTGGATGGAAATAAATGTTATGTTGCTTCAGTGTGCGACTTGTTTTTTTGGTCGGGCAGTGTAGTTTTCTGTTTTTAAGAAAGTTTAAAAAGCCTTAAAGTGAGGCTGTCTTTCAGGACATCATGGTACTAAAAGTCTAATTCTTTGCAACTGTTTGGGTTTTTGTCTTGTTTTCTAGGATGAGGATTCTCTTTGCAATAAGCTTTGTACCTTTACCATTACACAGAAGGAGTTCATGAACCAGCACTGGTAATGGAAGAACTAGCCACCTACTATATGTTCCTATCTCCCCCCCTCGAGTGACACACTATACTGGTTTCAAACTGCAGCCCTGCCCTTACTACTCTCCTTTCCCTATACAGGTATCATTGTCACACCTGTAAGATGGTGGATGGGGTAGGTGTGTGCACAGTGTGTGCCAAGGTCTGTCACAAAGACCATGAGATCTCCTATGCCAAATACGGCTCTTTCTTCTGTGACTGCGGGGCCAAGGAGGATGGCAGCTGCCAGGTGAGACCGAATACTTCAAGTCATCATGGGAAAAGAACAACAGCGGTAACTTTGGCTTGCAAATCAGTTATTATTGAAAGTCATGAGATCATCCCATATTTCCTTTAGCCCATCAGGAGTTTCAGTATCTTTCATGACTCATCGTGTTTTTTTTTTTCCACGTTAACTTAGTGATTCAGTAAATTATTAGAGCACATTTGTCTGTCATTTTAGCAGTATAAAACATTTCCCTAGATATTTAAATATTTTTAACTATGAACTAGGGATGTCACGATGCAAGAAATATAGAAGTCGATACCAATACCAGGAAAGTAACACGATTCTTAATACCTAATTCGATGCCACAGTAATAAATAAAGCTTGTGTATTTCTCTGTTTCAAGATATACTGCAGAGCTGCACTGTGGCATAGTGGTTAGCACGACCGCCTCACAGCAAGAAAGTCCTGGGTTCGAGTACCGGGCTTGGGTGTTTCCGTGTGGAATTTGCATGTCCTCCCTGTACTTGCGTGGGTTTCCTCTGGGTACTCTGTTTTCCTCCCACATCTCAAAGACATGCACATTAGGCTAATTGGCCGTTCCAGATTGCCTCAGGTGCGGATGTGAGTGTGAATGGTTGTGTATGTGTTGGGCCTGCGATGGTCTGGTGAGCAGTTTAGGGTGTACCTTGCCTCCCCACCCAGTGTCGGCTGAGAGAGGCACCACCCTCCCCACGATCCTAGTAGGATTAAGTGGCTTGGCAAATGAGTGAGAAGTGACTGTTTTCAGCTTTGGTCTGAAATGTGCAATGGCATCGTTGGTATATTGGCTTTTACAAATTTAATTTTACTTCCTCATGATCCACCACGAACGTTAAGTATTTCCATACCTGAATCTTAGTATTTTTCTGCACGTTACCATCTTCCACATTGTTGTTTATCCGCCCTAAATCCACAGTCACACAGAAACCAATGATTGACATGTGAATCGCTTTGCTGCTGAACTGTACGTGAAATCAGCTGTTTTATACAGTCTATGGATGTAATTGGGAAAAGGTTTTGGGCAACTCGGTGTTTGGCAGCATTTTTCAATCAACAGTATCCTTAAGCTCTGATTGGTTATTGTTGAATCACTCACATGAAAGTTTAGCTCACTTGAACTCTACACCCTCCTACTTCACGTCACTTGAGAAAATGTCTCCTCTCGTCATTCATATTACTGGCGATCATTGACTTTGCATGGTCACCTGCTGCTTGTCGCTTCTTTTGTGAATCTGGCTTTATTCATTCTTTTTAATGGTGAACAATTTTAGTTGTGTATGCTGCCCCCATCAGGTCATCTCTGGTACCTACAAACCACAGAAAATCGTCTCGTTTTCAGAAATTTGGTACTGAAGTATCAGTTCTCGTGACATCCCTACTACGGACGTTAACATTTAAATCATTACATTTCATGCATGTCCCTTTAAGCCTGGATTATACTTGTTTTTGAAAATGCATACGAAAGTTAGCTGTGACATATATGCTGCAGTCTTTTCATGCATTTCTTATATACAATCTCAGAAATTATACATGTGATACAGGGAATAGTACCAGTATACACTGTGGCATCGTATGACAGTGTCCTTAACTGACTAAAAAATTTAATCAAATCACATTCTTGTGTATAATGATATAGGTCTTCAGTACTAACACTAATGTTTTTACTTATTTAAAATGAAACTCTCCTGTCACACACAAAAATGTATATTTTCATTATTAGCTGATATAATGATCGTCTTGATGAAGGAGAAGCCAAGCTGTTCCGTGTGTTTTAATATAGCTGTGCATGAAAGCACTAAAAAATTTGCAGCTTTGCTTGAAAACCTGATAGACAGGATGGCCCTTTTAATCCTCCAGATTAAATAATCTATGTGTGCAATGTAGGCATGTAAGCAATGCTATTTGCCATGCTGATACTTCTGCACACACGAAGTCAATTGTCAATTATAATCCAGGCCCTAAAAGAATTTCAAAGCATGTAAAACTAATCAGTATGCTCAGTTAACTCTGATGTGTACTGTTCAAATCAAACTTGATCCGTTAACTCCTCTTGTACTCCATGGTACCCCATTTAACACAAAAAGAAATGTTTAAAATGAATGTTTTGTAGATGTGTTTGAACTTGGTCCCATATATGTTTGTTGTCCAGGCTCTGGTAAAGAGAAGCCCAAGCAGTGGAATGAGCTCTACTATGAAGGAGTCCTCGGCTTTCCAGAGTGAGCTACGCATGCCTGAAAGTGCCATCCGGCATCAGAGTGCCTCACCTGCTGACAAGGGCAAAGTCACCATCTGTGATGGCAGGAGCAGTGATGAGGAGAAACCCAAGAAAAGCAGCATATGCAAAAACATTGAGGGCTGCAGAGAGGACCTTCTAGTCCAAGTGGTAAGAGTGGTTGCTATGTAAGAGCTATATATAAAGTGTTATTAAATTATGTCCTGCTTGGTATGAAAGGGTAAAAAGACACTTGCACTTGTTACTTGCAGTGGATTAAGTAAATTTCTAGAAGACTGTTAAAGTGAGATGTAAGGCAAATCTTCCTAACTCTCCAGTTATACATGAACATATGTATATTTTCATTATCAGGTGGTTTTTACTTACATTTTTGAAGTTGCAATCTGCCAGTGAAATTTTGAGTAAAATAAAACTAGAAACATTTACACAACACAAGCTTCCATTGACATAAATCAGCCCATTTACTGGCACGAATGGTATAACCCGCCGTTATTTATATGCAAATGACTTCTGTATTTACTGTGGGATACACGTGAATCACATGTGACTTTTCGTAGTACAATGTCGCCTAAAGAAGCTTATAATGACAAAGCAGTTTAATGTAAATAGGCGTATATGATGTATGCAAGCTTTTATCAAGTTTAGGTTTCATTTTTCAAGGGCACTTTTAGATAGCAATGAGCTGCAATAGAGGTTTTTATCCCCCAGTATGAAAAAGACCGGTTCTGTCTTGTATACTGAACATACTGTTAGGTTAGGTAGCTGTTATTTTGTTGATGAAAAGGCTGAGAAATGTACGGTGACTGTAAGGCTGTATCCGCTTATTAATTCAGGTCTGTTACTGTGGTTACTGAATGCACACTGTATTTGAAATGTTTGGGTCAAAGGTGAAGGTCAGCCTAAGGTCACAAACACGTATAACTTCAAAATGCATGCTAATAGATAATCCGTTACTATGAAACACTAATAGGAGAACACGTGGACTTTCAAATGAGACATTTACATTTCCCACAAACTAGAAAAACCTTTAAACAAGAGGGTTTATTTCTCTGTAATTTGGTCCACATACAACAGAACTTATTTTAGGATAAGCACACAAGTCATTGAATCCAGTACCCATATAGGACATTCTGCTGTAGGGCAGAGGCACCTTGCACTCTGAGTGCCCCTCTAGTTTTATAGTCCATGTTTTATAGTGTAGTATTTGTCTTTGGTGCATTTTAGTGTTTCAATCATTTCCCTGTGTCTTGTTCTTGTCTCTCAGGCGACTTCGTCTACGGCAGCCTTAGTGCTGGACCTACTGAGCTTCCTAATGGATGCTATCCAGACCAACTTCCAGCAGGACTCAGCGGTGGGCAGCAGCAGCCGTGCTCAGCATGCTCTGAATGAACTGCACACCCAGGATAAGGCTGTTGAGATGACTGATCAGCTCATGGTACATACAAACCACTTCATAAGCACCAACAAGAAGTCTAAATGTTGCAGACTTTAATTTGTGGACTGAGTTGTTTCTCAGTTTAGTCACCACTGTCTTCTGGAAACACATTTAAAAGGTTTTTTTTTTTATATATATACTTGTGCAGGTTCCCACTCTGGGCTCTCAGGAGGGTGCATTTGAGAATGTAAGGATGAACTATAGTGGTGATCAGGGCCAGACCATCAGGCAGCTCATAAGTGCTCATGTTCTGCGTCGTGTAGCCATGTGTGTGCTGTCTTCTCCCCATGGACGCAGACAACACCTTGCTGTCAGCCATGAGAAGGGCAAGGTATGTTCACTGATGGTGCTTTGAGGTGATTGGCTTTTATTTCACCCTTTTTTTTTTTTTTGAGATTTGTTTTGAGTGCAAATTGTAATACATGACCTGATGTGAGGAAAACTTTGCCTAAGTCGGAAATTTCACATTTGACCTCTTCTGCGTTTCTGATAATCATGTAGTCCAAAGAACTTCTACTTTAAAATCCAGCTGATTTGTTTGTTGTCTCACCTGATTTTATTGGAATTTAAAAACATAAAAACATGTCCTTATCTCAAAGAAACAAACACTGAAAGCTGATCACACTGCATCAGTCTCAGGAATCTGACCTGGCTACATTCTGTGGCTGGGCATGGAGTCCAATAGTATTGGACCAGTACATTAGTACGCTGTAGAAAAGTAGCTTAAAGAATCTAGATATTCTAATGATATCTTTTGTGTGCAGTATTTTAGGCTGAGAGATTGCTTTAATGATTTCATGGGCAGTTATTTGAAAACTGAGTCTCCGAATGATATCAAGGCCCAAGTTAACATGTACAAGAGTAGGATTTTGATTAATTCATGCCATTTATAGACTGGTTTATGTTAAAATCATGGCTTGTGCAGTGGGAAACTATATGTGACCTGCTCCAGCATAATACGGATTAAGTCACAAGGTAGTGTTTTGAGTAAGAGCCAAAGTAAGGGGGAAATGGCGAACCTGGACGAAAATGCAATATCGCCAAAAATACATCCTTCGAAGCATAACCTTCAACATGAGCAAGTTCAAATATCCATAAACACAATCTACTCATGCTAAAATGCTTGTTTAAGAAAGGGTTCCATGTCCAAGTTGTTGTAAAGCTTATTGTTCTGGGTTTCAATCCGCTTTTGTGATTGCTCAGGGTATTTCCCTATAAAGGTGTCTAAACAATGCATAGCTTCTTAAGTGAATTTCTGACTTGGTCCGGTTTACTCAGCACAGGTCCCATATGTGGAAAATTTTATTTATGGGCATAAATACATTATAGCTGTTTGTATAAATCCTTCACCTTTTATATTTTTAAAATTATATTTCATAATAAATCCTTGTTTGTCTCTTAAAGGTGTAAAATTTGTAACTGTTGTATTTTTTTCCTTTCAAAGATTACAGTCTTGCAGCTGTCAGCCCTCCTGAAGCAGGCTGACTCCAGTAAGAGGAAACTGACTCTGACGCGCCTGGCTTCGGCACCCGTGCCCTTCACTGTCCTCAGCCTGACTGGGAACCCATGTAATGAAGACTATTTGGCTGTGTGTGGCCTCAAGGTAATACAAGTCTCTGAATACACTGGATGTTTGAATAGAAATTGTGTATGGTATAAAATGGTTGAGCTGCATGTGTGTGTCTATTCTTGTGTCTCTCCAATTTGCAGGACTGTCACGTGCTAACGTTCAGCAGTACGGGCTCCGTATCGGATCACTTAGTACTGCACCCTCAGCTGGCAACTGGAAACTTCATAATCAAGGCCATCTGGCTGCCTGGATCTCAGACAGAATTAGCCATCATCACTGCTGACTTTGTTAAGGTGATACAACTGAATTCTGTAAAAATGTGTTATTAGCATAATTAGAGATATTTATACAAATGCTTCATACTTTTTAACAATTTTTCCCCCTGTAGATCTATGATTTATCGGTGGATGCTCTGAGCCCCATGTATTACTTCCTACTTCCAAGCTCAAAGATCAGAGATGCAACATTCCTGTTCAGTGAGGAGGGTAAAAACATCATCGTCATTATGTCTTCAGCTGGTTACATGTATGCTCAGGTGATGGATGAATCCAGCAGTGCTCAACATGGCCCTTTCTATGTTACCAACGTGTTGGAGATCAGCCATGAAGACTTAAAGGTAAGTCAGGCTTTAATCTGTATATGGAGATAGGCACATAAGTGTGATCATATGGTTGGAGTTAAACGGAAGTTGTCACTCTCACTCATTTGCTAAACCGCTCAAGGGTTAAACGCATAAGGGTTGCAGGGAGGCTGGAGCTATCTCAGCCAACACTGGACATAGGCAGGACGCACCCTGGACACCTCGCCAGACCATCACATTGCCAGCACACACAAGCATTCACATTCTCACACACACCTAGGGGCAATTACAAACAGCCAGTTAGCCTATGGTGCATGCCTCTGGAATGTGGAAGGAAATTGGAGTACCCAGAGCAAACCCAAACATGCAAACTCCACACAGAAGCGCCCTGAGCTTGGGACTCAAATCCAGGACCTTCTTGCTGTGAGGCGGCCATGCTAACCACTACGAAAACTTAACTTTTTTTTTTTTTTTTTGCTTGCCGCTTCACAGGACAGCAATGGTCAGGTGGCAGGAGGAGGTGTATCTGTATACTACTCTCATGTGCTACAGATGCTCTTCTTCAGTTACAGTCAGGGCAAATCATTTGCTGCCACAGTCAACCGAAGCAACATGGACACACAAAGACTATTCACCATAAATGTGAAAGGGTAGGTCACTTTTCTGATGTTTTTCCGGATGCTGTATTAACTGTACCATCTCACCCATTTAAACCTTTATTAATGTAAAATATGATCTTTTTTTATTCCTTAAAGGTCAAATGGGGGCAGTAAAACCTCTCCAGCGCTTTGTCAATGGTCGGAGGTAATGAACCACCCAGGATTAGTATGTTGTGTACAGCAGACCACAGGGATCCCTCTGGTCATCATGGTGAAACCAGACACCTTCCTGATCCAGGAAATCAAAACTTTGCCTGCCAAAGCTAAGGTTTGTCTTCAATCTGAGTGTGGTTAATAAATTTTGGAGTGCAGATGATTATTTTGAAGGCTTCTACTTTTGTACAGATCCAGGACATGGTGGCCATACGTCACACGGCCAGTAATGAACAGCAGCGTACTACTATGATCCTTCTATGTGAGGACGGCAGCCTCCGCATCTACATGGCCAATGTGGAGAACACATCCTACTGGCTCCAGCCATCCCTGCAGCCCAGTTCTGTCATCAGTATCATGAAACCTGTCCGGAAACGCAAAGCTGCTGCAGCTAGTGAGTCACGTCATATTAAAGCTTAAAATATTTTAAGTACTGTAATGTCTAAAAGGATCATTATTTTTTTATTATTATTATTTGCCTCACAGCAAGAAGGTCCTGGATTTGAGTCACAGGCTCAGCAAGGGTGTTTCTGTGTGGAGTTTGTATGTTCTTGTGTTTGTATGGGTTTCCTCCAGGTACCCTGGTTTCTTCCCATGTCCAAAGACAAACACATTAGGTTAGGCTGTTCCAAATTGCCCCTAGGTTTGAGTGTGAATGATTGTGTGCGTGTTGCCCTGCAATGGACTGACGAGCTATTCAGGGTGTACCCCGCCTTCGCCCAGCCCCTGCCTTCGTCAATTGTCCGTCCAACACCTTCGTCTGCCCCCCCGCAACCCTAATAGAATTAAATGGTTCATCAAATGGATGGATTGATTTAGCCAGTTTGGAAATAAAATGGTTTTAATGTAATCCTGGTGATTTGAAATAATAAAATGATAATCCGATTTCCTTGTAAATTTATATATAAAATTTATTCAGAAAAAACGGAGTTCATCAGTGCTGTAGTAGAGTTTGAACTGAAGAGGCTAAAACTGTTGTTTAAACTGTAGGTTATTTGTTCAAACCTGACACGTTTAATGGTCAGCTTTATGTTATCACCACTATGTTTAATCATGTACTTTGTTGCTCCTGCAGCTACGCGCACATCCAGCCAGGTGACCTTCCCTGTGGATTTCTTTGAACACAATCAGCAGCTTACAGAAGTGGAGTTTGGAGGTAATGACCTACTGCAGGTCTATAATGGGCAGCAGATCAAACACCGCCTTAACTCCTCTGGGATGTATGTCGCCAACACCAAGGTAAAAATAATGATGGTACCGCATTGACTTTGTATCCATAATGAATTTTTTCGGAGCGTGTTCATATAGCCAGTGTATTGCCGAGGAAAAGCAGCAACTCTGGTGTTTTTTCTCTCTCTCTCTCTCTCTCTCTCTCTCTCTCTCTCTCTCTCTCTCTCTCTCTCTCTCTCTCTCTCTCTCTC
>JBCNYH010000003.1:23599010-23610873 GCA_039654325.1 Tandanus tandanus
TCTCTCTCTCTCTCTCTCTCTCTCTCTCTCTCTCTCTCTCTCTCTCTCTCTCTCTCTCTCTCTCTCTCTCCCCTCAGCCTGGTGGATTCACAGTGGAGGTGGTCAACAATAACAGTTCTATGGTGATGACTGGTATGAGGGTGCAAGTTGGCACTCAGGCCATAGAAAGGGCTCCATCATACATCGAGATCTTCGGCCGCACAGTGCAGATGAATTTGACTCGGTCCCGCTGGTTTGATCTGCCCTTCACGCGAGAAGAGGCCCTGCAGGCTGATAAGAAGCTCTCCATTTTCAGTAAACACTTTTCTGAACGTTATTCTGTTGTTCTAGTGGCCTGTGATGTCAGTATACATTATTTATGCTTATACAATATGCTCTTTTTGTATCTAACCAGTTGGAGCATCTGTAGACCCTGCAGGAGTAACAATGCTAGACTCCATTAAGATCTATGGCAAAACCAAAGAGCAGTTTGGGTGGCCTGATGAACCCCCAGAGGACTTCCCTTCTGCATCAGTCAACAATGTGTGCAGCCCCAACTTGAATCAAGCCAATGGAACAGGCGACAACGATATAACCACGCCCACTTCCACCAGTGGCACAGTCCTGGAGAGGTGAGCATAGCCTGCCCCTGCTACTTCTTACCCCTAATTCAAATCATAATCAATATTTCAGTGCAACCTACACTTCTATGAACCTGAAGCTAAAATCTTTTTCTTTATATGTATATTGTCTCGTCTTCATGTTATTAGTGTATTTTCCCTAAAAATTGCTTTAACACCACAAGAAGGAGAGCAGGGACATATGGAGTGGAGGAGTGTGTGCTGTGTCCAGTGCATGGCTACCTTCATAATGACTTGTGCTTGCATGCTTACATGTCTTCTGTCACATACAAATCATTTTTTTACTTGTTTCTTTCTGTGAACCTCACACATATTTCTTTTTCTTTGCTCCCAAAAAAAACCAATAAAATAAAGTTGCCAAACTGAGTCCTTATCAACATTGGACCGGTTAGTAACCGCCCTTTTTCTGCTTGTTTGCATGGTGTGTGTGTGTGTGAGTGTGTTGGCACATTCAAGGCAAAAAAAAAGCAGTTATTCTAAACTTGCTATGGCTTAGGAACGAAATGCAAGCAATATTCACTTTGAAAACATCTCATAATATTGCTTTTAACTGGGTGCATTTTTGGTGCAGTGATGTGCTAGAAGTATTGGTAGTTATTTGCATTGCTCAGAATTGTGTGAAAAAAGCGTATACTTTTTTCACTTAACATGGCGTAATGTACTCTTGCCTTATTTACAGGTTGGTGGTCAGCTCTCTTGAAGCTTTAGAGAGCTGCTATGCACTTGGTTCAGCCAGTGAGAGGGTGAGTAAAACTTGGTACCCTTACTGACACTTTACAAACCACTAGGGAAGTAATATTTGTGAAATCATTGTTTAAATCATTGTTTACATCCTTTTGTGAATGGCCATTCACTTGTTTAGGAGAAAAGCAAAGCTCCAGCTCTGGAGTTAGCCACTCTTCTGCTGTCTATGCCAACTCCTACCGGTGTCCAGCAGCAGACTAAAGGGCTTTTGGCCAGTCTGCACACTAGCCGTACAGCTTACCATAACCACAAGGTACTTACTTACCCTTGACTTAACTGTAGGGTATCCTTTTTCTTGAATAAGGGTATAGGTTCCTGTTTAACTGTGACGTCTCCTGTTTACAGGATCAGTCTCTGCTGAGTAATGCAGTGCAATGTTTGAATAGCTGCAGTAAGGAAGGCAAGGATTTGGACCCTGAAGTGTTCCAGCGGCTTGTGATAACCGCCCGCTCCATTGCTATCATGAGACCCAACAACCTGGTGCATTTCACAGAGTCCAAAATTCCTCATCCAGAAACTGGTACATAACAGTGAATGCTTTAGTCTTTATATCTACAATAATAGCGTTTAGACAATAGTACACACTGCATTTACATCCTAATATTGTTCCTGCACATGTTCTGCTCATTATCCTGTCCTTTACGTTCTTCTGATTAATTCTTATTTCTCTAAGATCTAAGTGAGGATGGGCTGAAGCAAGCAGACACTGAAGGCTGCGGTTTCATTATGCAGCTTGTCAATAACTTCTGGAAGCTCCATGCTCTCAAACCCAAGAATGCATTTCTTGCTCCTGCCTGTTTGCCTGGTAACCAAATCTCTCAGTATTCAAGACAGTATTTAGTTCACATTTTAAAAAAAGCTGCTCAGTATAAATTGTTTTCTTCTTCTTCAAGGCCTAACCCATATTGAAGCCACAGTAAATGCACTCGTGGACATCATTCATGGCTATTGCACTTGTGAGCTGGACTACATTAATGTGGCCTCTAAAATCTACATGCAGATGCTGCTCTGCCCTGTAAGACCTCAATAATATTTGATGCTGAAGCAATTTTCAAATTTTGTCACCTGAAACATATCAGTCAATTATATCTGTCTATAAGTCCAAACACTCTGTTAGTAATGATTATATTTACCATCATTTCAGGACACTTCTGTGAGCTTTGCCTGCAAGCAGGCCCTGATAAGAGTACTGAGACCCAGGAATAAACGTAGGCATGTGACCCTGCCCTCTCCACCACGCTCCAACACCCCCATGGGTAAGTGCTGAAATATTTTAAATTATATTTTATTACAAAAAACAAAACAAAAACCCTGAATATACAGAGTTGACAGCTGTTTACTGAGATGGAATCAACTTAACGTGCTGCTGTAATCGTCAGCATTCTCATTTGTATTTATGCCTCCCCAACTAGCATTATGCTTCCAGAATATTTATTCGTCCGCCCAAGATTATTGCTGATGCATGTCAAGAAAGAGTGGTCAAATGTTTGTAGAATGATTTCACATTTATATTGAGTTATTATTCTGACCAGAAGATTAGATTTGGGCAAGGTCTAAAAGTTTTTGGTGTGTGTGTGTGTGTATATTAGCAACAGGACTTTTGACGCCTAGTTGGTTGGCAGTTGGGTTGTAAAGGGGTAAATTTCAGACACATTCCATGGAAACTTAAGATGGGGAACTCTATAAATATTTCAAGTTGTAAATTCGAATTTCCATGGGAATTAACTGGAGATCTGTAATTATACGTGTATCATGTGCAAGCAGATTCATTTTTGTCTTCATTTCCAGTGTCAAATCTGCTAAAAATGCATTTAGGGATAGAAAACAAATGATCTTTGCGATTACAGTGTAATAACATTTTTTAACATGGATAATTACTGTCTAATCTCTCAGGTGATAAAGATGATGAGGACGACGATGATGCTGATGACAAAATGCAGCCCTCTGGTATGACTGGAGGAGACAGCAGCAGGCAGGAGAGCCAAGAACAAAGTGAGGTGGATCATGGAGATTTCGAGATGGTGGTGAGTTTTGCCCCAATATTAGCCCTCGGGGGTTTTAATCGAGCCGTAATGTTTAATATAATAATGAAAAAGGCAGTTATTATATAATTCTCTATGTTTTTCTCTTGTTTGTGCTGTGCAGTCAGAGTCCATGGTTTTGGATACAGCAGACAATGTGAACAATGGAAACCCTTCTCCTCTAGAGGCTTTGTTGGCTGGAGCCGAGGGCTTCCCCCCGATGCTGGACATCCCTCCTGATGCGGATGATGAGACCATGGTCGAGCTAGCCATAGCTCTCAGTCTTCAACAGGATCAGCAAGGTTAAAACCCAAAAGTGATGTTTGTCCCAACATTGTAGGAATATAGGAGCCCTCATATCCTGGTTAATATCTGGGATATGGTATCTCTGAATTTTTGTTTTTTTTAATATAACTGAAGGTGGACAAGGTTTCTTTTTTGTAGTCTCATCTCTGTCTTTCTTGTAATCTTGTCTGAAAAAAGGTGGACAAATTGCTAGTTTCTTTTGGAATGTAAATGGCCTGTAGGTGAATGTGGTACTGTACTGCAGTTCCGTTTCTGAGGTGTGCCTGTGTCTTAATGTTGCAGGTAGCAGCAGCAGTGCTCTGGGACTACAGAGTCTGGGCCTTTCTGGCCAAGCTCCAAGCTCCTCCTCTCTGGATGCAGGCACCTTATCAGACACGACTGCATCAGGTACCTGCACCCACGTGACCATAGTTGTGGTTTTTCTGGCATGCATTCATAGTAAAGTAAATTAATTTTATCATTTCTCATGGAATTCTCAAATTCCTAATCTGAATTTTGGCGAACTCCTGACCTGCACATTTAGCTTTTTATATCATTAACTAGGTTGGACTGAGTGCATTAAAGAAGGTAAAATGTGAAGGGCAGGTGTTACTCCAAGACCAGGATTATGAAGCACTAGATTATTAGAACTTTCAGATGTCGATTCTGACACCTACAATTTTATTAGGTACACTTAACATATAGTTGGGAATGGGGTTTCTTTCTACTGATGAATGGGGAAGAATGTTTTATAGTCAGTAACTGTATACTTACAAAAGACACTTCTGTACTTAGTAAAATTGGCCGTAACTGTAGATATACAATAGCTATAACTAAGTAGTAAACAGTGGAATCATTGTAATTGTTCTAGCAGCTGCTTTTAGTATTTAGTATATTTTGTTGTGATTGCTTGTATATCTTTGCCTGTACCATTAGAAAACCCCCTTGCAAAGCCTGCTGTTTTTTTCCTGTAACAGCTCTGGTTATACTTTCAGCCCCAGCCTCGGATGATGAGGGGAGCACAGCGGCCACAGACGGCTCCACGCTGCGCACCTCTCCCGCCGAGCACGGGGGCAGTGTGGGCTCTGAGAGCGGAGGCAGTGCCATTGACTCAGTAGCTGGAGAACATAACGGTGAGGACGCACAGTGTGAAGGACTGGATATATTATTGCTTAAGAGGTCTTGGCCTCAGGTAGTCTATAGAGTGAGTAGGTACTGTACACTTACATATAACTGGCTACATATAACTGGTTTTAATCTTTTAAGCCATTTGTGTGACTTTTGCCATCAATTCCTGATAGTGGTTTTAACAGAGCTTGTGAGGTTCTACCATCCCATTTTTAAACTAACCAGGAGTTTCATTATAAGCAGTGAGCAGCAATACTTGAGTTGTGCTCTCACCTTACCAATAAATCCTACCAAAATCCTACCGAATTTCACAACCATCACTAGAAATTTAACTTTTTGCCCATGGTTTAAATGACCTGAGCTGTTTGCCCTTCAGTGGTTGTAGTCTGATGTGGGCTGTGATCAGGTTAATAGGATTATGATTATATTAGCGATATTGCTGTCTTAACCTAATGTTGAAAAAGTCTGTTCTTTTTTGTGTGTGTGTGTGTGTGTGTGTGTGTGTGTGTGTGTGTGTGTGTGTGTGTGTGTGTGTGTGTGTGTGTGTGTATATAGTGTCCGGGCGCAGCAGTGCTTATGGGGACACCACAGTTGAGGGTCACCATGCAGGGCCAGGTAGTGTCAGCTCCAGCACTGGAGCCATCAGCACCACCACAGCCCAGCAGGAGGGAGACGGCTCTGAAGGAGAAGGAGAAAACGAAGGGGATCTTCACACGAGCAATAGGTCTGCAGCACTGCACTAAAATTTGGCATGTTTAATATATAGGGCAGACAGCTGTATATATTGTATAAGAAGTTACAGCCTCAGCAGTTGATCAGTGTTGGAAATTCTGTACGTTTCGATTTGTTTAGACTGCACATGGTACGGTTAATGCTCTTGGAACGGCTCCTGCAGCACCTGCCTCAGCTGCACAGTGTGGGTGGAGTGCGTGCTATCCCGTACATGCAGGTGATTCTCATGTTGACCGCAGACCTGGATGGGGAGGATGAGAAGGACAAAGGAGCCCTAGATGACTTGCTGGCTCAGCTCATCGGAGAGCTTGGAATGCATAAGAAGGTCAGTAGAAGATGCAGGAAATGGGAGGTACTTGGTAAATTTATAGTTTCACCCTATTAAACTTCCATATTTCCATCCAGGATGTCTCAAAGAAGAATGAACGCAGCCCTGTAAACGAAGTACATCTGGTCATCATGAGGCTGCTTAGTGTCTTCATGTCACGTACAAAGTCAGGCTCCAAGCCTTCCTCTGAGGTATCCTAGCAACTCCAGTTTTATTTCTTCACATGTACCACATTTCTACAAACATGTTTGGCTTGTTGCCTTTATACACTACCTGGAGTTCTTTGTAAAATATTTTGTTTTGAATTAACATTGATCTGTCTTGTTTCTCCCCAGTCTTCCTCACTCATTTCTAATGCAACGGCGACTGCTCTGTTGAGTCTGGGAGCGATAGACTACTGTCTGCATGTGCTGAAGTCTTTACTAGAGTTCTGGAAAACTCAGCAGGGCGAGGAGGAACCAGCAGCTGCCAGTCAGCTCCTCAAACCGCACACCTCCTCTTCTCCGCCTGACATGAGCCCATTCTTCCTGAGGCAGTATGTCAAGGTAATGCAAATTTTGTTTCCCAGTACTCCAGTGATTGCTTGATTTCAGCAGTTTCTAGATTAAAATATTCATGTGAAGTGAAGATTGTTCTAAAACTGAGCCTTTTGTTCGACTGTTTCAGGGTCACGCTGCGGATGTCTTTGAAGCATATTCCCAGCTGCTCACCGAAATGGTGCTACGGCTGCCCTACCAGATCAAGAAGATTGCTGACACAAACCCCCGCATTCCACCCCCCATCTTTGACCACTGCTGGTTTTATTTTCTGTCTGAGGTAATTCAATTATATCCTCCCTGGTGTGCGTGCTGTATGGCCAAAAGTATGTGGACACATGACCATTGCGCCCATTTCATGCTCTTCTGCAGTATCTGATGATCCAGCAAACTCCATTTGTAAGGAGGCAGGTGAGGAAGTTGCTGCTCTTTATCTGCGGTTCAAAGGAGAAGTATCGCCAGTTGCGAGATCTCCATACGTTAGACTCTCACGTCCGCAGCATCAAAAAGCTCCTGGAAGAGCAGGGCATCTTCCTCAGGGGTGGCATCGTCACAGCAACCTCTGGATCCGCGCTACAGTACGACACGCTCATCAGTTTGGTGAGTGACTGGGGTCCTAGGCATTTTGTGTGTGGTTTTTGGTGTGATTGTGTGTTCGACTTAACATTTGGATGGTTTATCTCTTTGTTTTAGATGGAACACCTGAAAGCTTGTGCTGAAATAGCAACCCAGAGAACAATCAACTGGCAAAAGTTCTGTATCAAGGATGATTGTAAGTCTTAGGTTTTTTTCTCTTTATAACATTACTACATGTAACAAGACTACACTCTATCTCATTTTCTAAGGTTTTAGTAAATATATGTATGTTTTTGGAAAACGAACACTTTTTTCCCATAAACTACTGACATTTTCCCCAAATTCCACATTGCGAGTTTAACTGTAGAAAATGGCCTGAATAATGCATAGAAGCCAAGATCACATTCAATGTTAAAATCCAATAGTAATGATTTGAGTTTAGTTTACTTCTGAAATCAATATTTGGTGGAATAGCAGTGGTGGCTCCGTAGTTAAGGCAATGGGTTACTGAGCCGAAGATCAGGAATTCAATCCCCAGTACCACCACTTTTGCGCCCTTGAGCAAGGCCCTTAACCCTCAATTGCTCAGTTGTAAAAAAAAAAAAAAAAAAAAAAAATTATTAAAATAAATATTAATGTATAAAAATGATAATTGTAAGTCGCTCTGGATAAAAGCATCTGCCAAATGCCTTAAATGTAAATGAATAACCCTGACATTTTAAGCATAGCTTTCATGTGTTTTGGCATGTTATCCACCACTTCACCAGTTTCACATTGCTCTTGGGTGAATGATGGCTTGTGATCATCCCTGGAGGCTGATATTTTTCCAATAACATAGGCAGTTGTTACAAAGTTTAACTGTGGACATCCCATAGTTTATATATGGGGTATCCAACTCTTTTTCACTGAGGGCTCTTTTTCTAGGTCACCAAGGGCCGAATAGTTACTGAACGTCCATTTCAAAATGGGCATGAAATGAAAACTTCATGGAAAAATGATTAGTTTAGGTATTTGTTCTCTCTTCCTTTTTTCATTTTGCTTCTCTGACAACACTTGATAGCGATTCCCTTGCAATCTTTCTTGAGTCATGAATGACTAGCTGTTAATTTGAAATAGGTTGCTGCCACTTAGTGGAAGGATGATGAATTACACTCCATGGTAATGGTCGATGCAAAGAATGTACGATAATCATTCTTTAAAATTTTCGTGGGCCACATAAAATGAGTTGCCTTGAATTTGAACCCTGTGGTTTATATTGTCAATTTATTTATTTTTATTTTTTTTTTCTTCTCCATTTTGAAGATTGTTACCATTAAATCTCAGATTCCTCTGTGTGTGTGTGTGTGTGTGAGAGAGAGAGAGAGACTTTTATTTATTTGACATGGCCTGAATCTTTTTTGTTTAAGTGCTGCTATGCTTGTTTTTCTTGGCAGCTGTGCTGTACTTCCTACTGCAAGTGAGTTTCCTGGTGGATGAGGGTGTCTCCCCAGTGCTGCTTCAGCTCCTCTCCTGTGCACTGTGTGGTAGTAAAGTCATGGCTGCCTCTTCTTCTGGAGGCTCTTCAGGTGCTGGAGCCTCACAATCCTCCCAGAGCAAGTCCTCTAGCAAGAAGAGCAAAAAGGAGGATAAAGAGAAGGACAAAGAAGGTGATATTTCACCTAAGGACAGTTTATAATTTTGAGATGTTTTGTGTGATGCTGCATTTCATTGTGTTTAGACCTTTGTAAGATACTGACCTTCAGTTATTTGTGAGATGGAGCAGTTAAATTGCTGTTTGGGATCTTGGGCCCAAATGTACAAAATTTTTTAGATATAAGCATGTATCTATTTTGTGAGTATTGGGATGTGTTGCATCAGCATTGTTTTTTTCTGTTTGTTTTACCCTGTACAGGTGAGGGGGGCAGTCAGGAGGATCAGCTGTGTAGTGCTCTGGTCAGTCAACTGAACAAATTTGCAGACAAAGAAACTCTGATTCAGTTCCTGCGCTGCTTCTTACTGGAGTCCAACTCTTCCTCTGTGCGCTGGCAAGCGCACTGTCTGGCTCTGCACATCTACAGGTACATAGTTTATGTGATACAAATACACCCACGTTTTTGTACTGCTTTACTTGATTGTGTTTTTATTATTATTAATGTCATTGTAATGTAGCTGCATTTAATATTTAACAAATGTTTTCTTTATAGGAATTCCACCAAAGCCCACCAGGAATTACTGCTGGACTTGACTTGGGCTATCTGGCCGGAGCTCCCTGCCTATGGTCGAAAAGCTGCGCAGTTTGTGGACTTGCTGGGATATTTCTCATTGAAAACCCCTCAAACAGAAAAGAAGGTGAGTTTCACCAATAAAACCCATGCAAGTGTATTTCAGTTTAAAGCATGCAAATAATAATGATGATTTTAATGAAAGGTACATTTGTTGTTGCTTTTGTTGCTGAAAGGTCTCTTATATATATTTTTTTATTCCTTAAAGCTGAAGGAATATTCTCAGAAAGCTGTTGAAATTTTGAGGGCACAAAACCACATACTTACTAATCATCCCAACTCTAACATTTACAAGTATGTAATTACACTTTCTTCATCCGTGTATTGTATCGGTCTTAAATTGTCTACATTTTTATTTATGGAGTGTATGTAGTCTTTTGTACAGCAATCCAATCTGTCAATCATCTGGCAGAAACACAATGCCTACAGTCATCTTCCCATCAAACATCAGAATGGGGAAATAAATATGACCTCTGCGACTTTAACCGTGACATGGTGGTTGATGCCAGGTGGGCTGGTTTGAGTATGTCATACTGCTCACCGCTGTTGCCTATTTGAGTTAGTATACACTTTCTGTAAGCTCTAACCAGTCTGGTCATTCTTCTCTGATTGAGCTCATCAGTTAGAGGTTTCAGCCTGTACCTCCCCATGATGTTTTTTGTTTTTTTGCACCTCTATGTGCAAATGCAACCATGTTCTGAGTTAAAATTCTGAGAGACCAGCAGTCCAACTAACCCATTTGGCATCAACAACCATGCCACCGTTAAAGTCACGGGGATCACACCTCTTCCCAATACTAATGTTTGATGTGAAGTTATATGATTTTGACCTGTGTCTACAACGGAAATAATTTTTTCTTTGTTCTTTTTTTCCCCTCTTAAATGAAGTACCCTTTCGGGCCTGGTGGAATTTGATGGATTTTATCTTGAAAGTGATCCTTGCTTAGTATGCAACAATCCTGAAGTGCCCTTCTCTGTAAGTCCAGCAGTGCATTTGAGTTCATATGCCCTTGTTTAAAAGTACAGCCCATTAAGTCTGATAGTGCATATTTATTACTAACTGTGCCCTTTTTTTTGTACAGAACATCAAACTGTCCTCTATCAAAGTGGACACCCGTTATACAACCACACAGCAAGTGGTGAAGTTGATTGGCAGCCACACTATTGGCAAAGTAACTGTGAAGATTGGTGAACTCAAAAGAACCAAAATGGTGCGCACTATTAATCTGTACTACAACAACAGGACTGTTCAGGCCATCGTGGAGCTAAAGAATAAGTATGCATATATTATCAAATTATTAAAGGTATTCTTTTTAATAACAAATCATGTAACAGAGAATCATTTCACTTAATGTCTTTTAATTATAACTCTGTCGTAGGCCTGCTCGTTGGCACAAGGCTAAGAGGGTGCAGTTGACCCCTGGACAGACAGAGGTGAAGATTGACTTACCTCTTCCCATCGTGGCCTCCAATTTAATGATCGAGTTCTCCGACTTCTATGAGAACTACCAGGCGTCTACAGAGACCCTGCAGTGCCCACGCTGCAGTGCATCGGTACCTGCCAACCCAGGAGTGTGTGGCAACTGTGGAGAAAATGTCTACCAGTGTCACAAGTGCAGGTACAGAGAGACTGTACATAAGGCAGCCTTTAACATCCATGAAAAGCTGCATGTTTAACATAAACGTTTGTTTTCTTTTTTATAGGTCAATTAATTATGATGAGAAGGACCCTTTCCTGTGCAATGCTTGTGGATTCTGTAAATATGCTCGCTTTGATTTCATGCTCTATGCAAAGCCCTGCTGTGCTGTAGATCCCATTGAGAATGAGGAAGACAGGAAAAAGGCAATAAAATAGTCTTTACACTGATGTGTTTTGTATATTTTAATGTGGAAAAGAATAATAATCACGTTGCTGTATTTTCTTTGTACTATGCAGGCTGTAACCAACATCAACACTCTGCTTGACAAAGCTGACCGTGTGTATCACCAACTCATGGGACATCGACCTCAGCTAGAGAGTCTGCTGTCGAAGGTGAATGAGGCTGCTCCAGAAAAACCTCAGGTGAGTCAGCATATCACCAAAAGAATGCAACAAGCTGAAAGAGTCATTTGTGTGCCTTTCTGTCACACCTAGCATGAAATGGTTTGGATTTACAATACACATTTGTATGTCGTTTGTCAGGATGACACAGGTGCGGGAGCGGGCCTGGGCAGCTCTACAGCTAGTGTGAACAGGTACATACAACAGCTGGCTCAGGAATACAGTGGGGATTGTAAAACTTCATTTGATGAACTTTCCAAAATCATACAGGTAAGAGAAATTCCATTCTCATGTTCTAAGAACACTACCAGAAGCACTATTTTTACCATTCTTTTAAACACACACACCCCACATACCAACCCACACATTTACATGCACACATTAGTAAACGCCCACACACATACAGTAGTGTGCAGTGAAGATTTTACACCCCCACTTTTGTCTAAAACGGCTCCGAATAAAAAGAAGTAAACAATTACTTGTCTATAATTTTTTTGTGAAAATGTATTGAACAATGCTATTGTAGGCAATGAGAATCAAAAAAATCATTCCGACAAGTATATTGAGGTAAAAGTATGGCTAATAAACAAAA
>JBCNYH010000003.1:23623670-23639651 GCA_039654325.1 Tandanus tandanus
AGTGTGCTTCTGTCCACCCAGCAGTATAAATGGGTACCAGTAAAAATTACTGGGAAGGTAACCTGCGATGGACTAGCGTCCCATCCAGGACTAGCGTCCCGTCCTACATCTTAAATTTACAGTTGGAAGGTTAAAGATGTGACTTTGGTTCATTTTTTTTCTCAGTACAAATGTGTATTCTTTTTTTACTCTTCCGCTCTACTTCTACTGCATGTAGTCCTTATTTTGGTTTGTATCACTCTTGCTAACCTGCAGTGTTCATTACAGTTTGGATGCAGATGTTTGGAAGAAGTTCCTTGCTCGACCAGCCCTTCCATTTATCCTCAGACTGTTGCGTGGTTTGGCCACCCAGCATCCTCCTACACAAGTATAGTTTCTTTTTTATTATTATTATTATTATTATTGTTCTTACTCAAGTGTAATTCTGCTATTGCTTATATACTAGGATGTTATGGGATCTCACTGTGTTTTCTTTTTATTCTTGTGTTTTAGGTGCTGATTGGAACAGACTCAATAAGTAATTTGCACAAACTGGAGCAGGTTTCAAGCGATGAGGGAATAGGCACTTTGGCTGAGAACCTTCTGGAAGCTTTGAGGGAGCATGCAGAAGTGAACCACAAAATTGACGCCGCTCGAAGGGAGACCCGAGCAGAGAAGAAACGGATGGCCATGGCGATGAGGCAGAAAGCTTTGGGGACATTAGGAATGACTGTGAGTCTCTCACTGTACTGGCCACCCATGCTTAGTTACTGTTGCTATGTGGGTTTTGATGGTCAAGAGAGGTTTTCATTTAATACAGAAATTACTGAATCATTGTGAAATTAATTGATATTGATGTATATTATTTCTGCATTATGAATGTTTTGTTTCAGACTAATGAGAAAGGGCAGGTGGTGACAAAGACGTCCTTATTGAAGCAGATGGAGGAGCTTATAGAGGAGCCGGGTCTAACCTGCTGTATTTGCCGAGAAGGTTATAAGTTTCAGGTAGCCATGCCTGCATGAGGTCTTATTTATGGTTATAACAACATGTTGATGTAACACACAATCACCGCTCACTGTTGCATTTGTAAAGTATCTATAAATCTGTTCACAGCCAACGAAGGTCCTGGGTATCTACACGTTTACCAAACGCGTGGCTCTGGAGGAGTTTGAGAACAAACCCCGCAAGCAGCAGGGCTATAGCACTGTCTCGCACTTTAACATTGTCCACTATGACTGCCACCTTGCTGCTGTCCGGTACACACGAACACACTTTATTTGTCTCTCTTTTTAGCCTACTTAAACAAAAGACTTTGGCCTGACCCTTTTCTCTGTTCTTTTCATCAGGCTTGCTCGAGGGCGTGAGGAGTGGGAAAGTGCCGCTCTGCAGAACGCTAACACCAAGTGCAATGGGCTCCTGCCTGTGTGGGGGCCTCACGTACCTGAATCAGCATTTGCCACTTGTCTGGCAAGGTAGGCCCCCTTTTTTGCATGAGTTTTATTTCTTTGCTTTATTTTTATCATTTTTTATTAATATTTGTTGAATACTTGTTGCAGTATTAAGTAGAGTGTTATTATATTGTCTTGCAGGCACAACACATATCTGCAGGAATGCACGGGGCAAAGAGAGCCCACGTATCAGCTTAATATCCATGACACCAAGCTGCTGTTCTTGCGCTTTGCAATGGAACAATCTTTCAGCGTGGACACAGGGGGAGGAGGCCGCGAGAGCAACATCCACCTCATTCCCTACATCATCCACACTGTCCTCTATGTCCTCAACACGTATGTTTCAAAGCTTTTGAATCCATTTTAAACCCTGAAATTCTGTACATTTTCTCCTGTTTAGTAATTCGGTCTTTGTCTTTCAGCACAAGGGCCACATCACGAGAGGAGAAGAACTTGCAGGGCTTCTTAGAGCAGCCGTGTGATAAGTGGGTAGAGAGCTCATACGACGTGGACGGGCCACACTACTTCACTGTGCTGGCCATGCACATCCTCCCGCCGGAGCGCTGGAGAGCCACACGCATCGATTTCTTACGTCGGCTACTCGTCACTGCACATGCAAGAAAAGTGTCACCAGGGGGCGCCAACAAGTAAGATAAAGATATATGACTGGGCACAAAAATGTAGGGTTTTGTTTGTCTTGTGCTTTTTTTTGTTATGCCACAGACTTCGATTCAATCAAAGTCGTAGACGTAGACTTTTGCTACACTGATGTATTTTGTGGTGTGATGCTCCATGCTAATTTAATGGGTGTTATTAACCTCTGCATTTGTTCACAGACTCACAGACAAAACGGTGAAGGAATATGCAGTTTATCGCTCCCCTCTTCTCTTCTGGGGCCTGGTGGACCTTATCTATGACATGTTCAGGGTACGCATACATGCTTTTCCTTAAATACCTAAGCCTTATTTGTACATCAGTCTGTATTGTCCTGTGGATAGAAAAGGCAACATAGTTTTTTTTTTTTTTAATGTATACATTTTTCTAGACAATGTGCTATTAAAATATTCAAATTTATTTTTTCTCTATACATATAACAGAAAGTGCCCACCAGTAACACAGAGGGAGGCTGGTCCTTCTCACTAGCGGAATATGTGCGGCACAATGACATGCCAATCTATGAGGCTTCAGAAAGGGTACTGAGGTCTTTCCAGGATGAGCTCATGCCTGCTGATTCTTTCGCAGAGTTCCTGGATGTTGTAGGTGAGAAACATGCATTCACTCATGTAGGCTGGTTGATTGCTAAAATTGCAAGGTTGCTTTAGAAGTGTCATTTGGTTGAGTATTTCTAGAGCTGTACAATAATTATACAGTATTTTGCCCAATTTAAAAATGGTTATTTTAAAAATAATTAGAAGTGAGCAAACTTATTTAAAATTGTACGTCTTAAGCCTCTGTTTTCTTTAAATAAGAATAAATCTGAGTAAAAAGGCTGCTATTTGGTTCCAGAAATTGGGTGTTAAACTAAACCATCATACGCAACGACAGTACGTGCAATCTGATTGGTTGACCTGGGGAAATATATTACGCATTCGGTCCAGGGGGTATCCAACTAGCAAGTTAGCTGTTAGCTAGCTGCACTGTGCGCTTTGATCTTTAGCAGCTTCCAGAGAAGCATTGTGATTTCTTGAAGAGAAAAGGTGTACAGGAAATATCTTAAGGGATAAGGAGTTTACGAAACCCCGCAAAGTACTCACTGCTTGTCAAAAAGGTCTTGTTCGTGACGGGAAGGGAAACAAGCTGAAATCTATGTTAAACATTAAATACAATAGTACAAGCTGAAGTCTATATTAAAGACCCCCGGTTAAGATTTCTCTGTACAGACCTCACGCTCAATAAATAGTTTGTTAGGTAATGAATAATTTTATTTGAGCTCCCCTATATGTCCTATGCTCAAGTGAAAAATTGCAATAAGTTATGATTATAATTAAATTTGAAGTTGTTGGATATGGTGTCATATGACACACAATCTTAAACTGCAAAATTAAAAAAAAAAAAAACATGACAGAGTTCATGTGTGAAAATATTTTTGGCTCAGAGCCAAAGTGGAATATTCTTTATGGTCAGAAGCCATCAAACAGAAAACTGAAAAGTGGTTTGAGTAAAAACAGTATAATATCGAAACAGTCCTTGTATGACTGGTGTTGATTTTGATGATCCGACTGGTATTTCTTGAGAAGTGGCTCAACCTGAGATACAACAACTTTAACATCAAATGGATAAATAGAGTTGTGGATACCAGAGAAGATGCTCTGTATAGCGAGGTTTCAGAGAGCACTATATCCTCATACTTCACACATTTTGATCTATAACTGTTTTTCCCCCTCCCTGGCAGGGCTTCTTTCAGACATCCCAGACCCTGATGGATTTCTGCAGGACCTGTTGAACTCTGTGCCCTGATGGTACCCAGCCAGTCCCCCTCCCTGAGTGTGTCCCGCCTGCTCAGTGCAGGTGATGCTTAATCATGGAGCCTGTCCTCTACCTGGACATTGCTACGGCAACTCCACAGGGACACCTTGCAATTAAGCTCTGGGCACCCATATCCATCAACTCACCCACTGTCATTCACCACCACCTCCTGATATTCTCTCGGGTTTGTTCTTCTACAGCCTCTTCAACTATAACGCTCCTAAATTGGAAAATTATGTATGTTGTCTGACAATTAAATGCATTTATTACGAATGTTTCTGTAACATCTAATAACACTGAAACATACCATGACTATGCTGTTTTGATCCAACATGTTGCAGGTGCTTTGTTCAAGTAACTTTAAATGTTTGGGAATTTAATGACTGCGTGAGACAACTTGTGGATTTAATTTATCCCTTTTTGAATTTTCTTTTTTCTTCTTCTTTGCTTTGTCTTTTTTTCTTTTTTGAGTTAACTTCCAGAGTGATGAAGAGCAACAGTTTCACAGAAGTGTGAATTGATCTTTTGGTGTCATGCACTTTGTTTCTGGACATTTTTTGCGGTGTTCAGTGATTTGATTGTAATTTGTGAGAAAGACTTAAAAGACAAGGCCTTCCTAGTTTCAACATGTTTGTGTGAGGTTTCTCTGCTTGTGAAAGTGAGGAAGAATGAGTTGTTTGATATGTATGCCCGTTGAATTTGAATGCTTTTGTAATGGGGTTTTATCTTTTCACAATGAAACTCGATGACTTTCGAGATAAAAGAATAAAAAAGGCCTGCATCTTTACTTTGGAAGCTTTTTCTTTTCCTTTCTTTTTTTTTTTTTGCTTTTCCTTGTTTGGGTTTTTTTTTTTTTTTTTTTGGTTGGGTTTTTTTTGGTTGTTGTTGTTTCTAATTTTGAGTTTACAGCACTAGATCTTCTGTGGACTCATTATTTCTGTGTGATTTATTTCTCACACCCCTACCCAATCATAAACCAAAATGTGATGCAGAAAAGATTTTCCCAAAGCGTGCTAGTTTTTAAGCAAGGTTCCAATGAAAGCAGTCTTGGTTGACAAATAAATTGGTAATATATCTTTATGTATACACAGTATATATACACCTGTAAAGGGTGATCTTGTACTCTGAGCTGAATGCATGGTGTGGAGTTTTAAAAAAACAAAGAGAAATAAATAAATAAAAGAATCCAGTTAGTATTTATTCGTCTATTCCCGCTGCCGCACTGTTCAACTGTTGCTGAATGTCCGCTTTTTGACTTATTTCAAATGAATAAAATTATAAGAATCCCACACATGGCTCTCCTTTTCATCTGAGTAAATCATGGAATAGAAAATTATTGGAAAAATAAATTAGGCAACCATGGAGTACTCATTTAGTGGTATGATGCTCATAAAAAGGAATGACTTTTAATTGTCAGATTCTCCACCTCATACAATGAATGATCAGCAATTATTATAGAGGGGGCAATTTATTAGAATAAGCACATCGACAATGTGCCCAACTATCAACTCGGAGATTGCAAGTTCGAATCCGGGTTGATGACACAGCCTAAATGGCCAAGTTCTCAGAGGGAGGGATGGCATACGCTCACTTCTCTGTCACGCTCAGCAATCACCAGTCAATCATGCGCATGTGTGAGCTCATTCATACGAGGGGGTGGATTTTCCCTTCGAGTGTGTTAGACCACCCCCAAATACGCATGTGCAGCAGTTCGAAAAGAGGCAGGTGGTAGCATTGTGTGTGTGGGGTGGGGGTGTCTACACTGAAACTGACAAGACACTGACTTGGATTTTTTTTTTTTGTTTGTTTGTTTTATTTAACAATAAATCATCAATACATAATTTTTTTCATCAAAAACATGTACCACAATCATTAGCACCTCTGCATTCAATAGTTTGCACAACCTCCCTTTGCTAATAACCGCACCGTTCCTCTCTACAGAACCTCTCCAGAATGTCCAGGGTCTTGGTCCCTCTCGTGCACACTCCTATTCATCTCACCCCCCAGATTGTCAGTTGGGTTCAGGTTAGGCGACTGTGATGGCCATGGCAGAAGCTTGATTCTAACCATTTTTGTGTTGGTTTAGATATATGATTTGGATTGCTGTACTGTTGGAAGATCCAGTGACAAGCCAGTTTTAGTTTCCTGGGAGAGACAAGCCAGATTTTGACCTGGTAGTTCATGGAGTAAATCATGTGTTATGCCCTAACATGGTTTTAGAGTATTTGGGGGGGACCCACAGAACCTCTATCAAATTTTACCATTATGATGTTATATTAGCGCTATCCTATGCCAAACCCATCTTAAGTATTGCCAAAATTCTTCATTTTTGTTTCACCAGATCATAGAACGCTCATAATATTCCATCAGTAATCCTTGAGGATTTATTTACATTTTTGATTTATTTTTGTCCAAATGGGCCTTTTTTAGGCTGGTTGCTATTTTTTATACCCCTTCCTTGACTTATGAAGGACACCATGTTTTTTCCTCATTTGGCATGCCTGTTCTCTTATTGTTCCCATGTTAACACAATGCGGCCTCACCTCATACTGGTGTCGCAGTTAACCAGGAATTCATGGATTACGGTTTGAATGTTCCTGCCATCACCAATCAATTCGATTTCATTTTCAACTTAATTGGGGAAACATGACATGCATTAGTTCCACTGTGATCACTATAATTTCCGGAGGTGTTGCAGTAATTATGACACACTGCCCGGCCAAAAAAAAAAAAAGTCGAACACAAATGAATATGTTGTTCCTCCTTTAGCCTTGCTTACAGCATGTAATCTCCATGCCATTGTTTCAACAAACAAAGCTGAAAATACAGCCAATTAGCCTAATTTCCAGGTCTGTGGACATGTCGAAGGAAACCGGATTACCCGGAGGAAACCCAATGCAACCGGGGACTCGAACCCAGGACCTTCTTGCTGTGAGGCGGCCGTGATTTATTCTTTAAAATATATTTGAAAGTGCTGCTCCTCCGGTAGTCTATATGAGAGGGCGTAGTGCGCACACTGTGTGTGTGTGTGTGTGTGTGTGTGTGTGTGTGTGTAGCCTCCTCCTCCTCCTCTTCCTGCTATTTCCCGTTTAGAGAGGCTTATTTTAGCGGCTCGGAATGGGAGGCTCAGTCGCGCGAGGTTTTCCAGGAGCACAGAACTGGCTTTGTTCGATACCCATCAGACAGGGAAAGTGATGTAATGGGTCTGTTAGCTGTTTAACTCTCCTTGGTGGGCTTTATTTACCCGAATGAAGCATTAGCAGGCTATGAGTGTGTATTTCTATGATATTAGATAAAGGAAGGGAAGAGGGGAAGAGGGGGAGAAGGGAGGAGGGGAAGAAGGGAAGAGGGTAAGAAAGGAAGAAGGAAAGAAGGGAAGAAGGGTAGAGGGAAAGAAGGGAAGAGGGGAAGAAGGGAGTGCACCTTGCGCTTCAGGACACAGAGATGAGATGACGCGCCTGGTTTTGTTTGAATGAAACATTTCCAGTCCAGGATGGATGAATTCCCTCATCTTTTTCCAGACCAAAGCCCGCCGCTCCACATGGACACCCCGCTACCTCGGATCATCGGCGCGTGTGCGGTAACGGGATCCGGCACCGGGGTGAGCAGCGCCCTACGGAATGATTTAGGCTCCAACATCCACGTTTTAAAAACCCTGAATCTGCGCTTCCGCTGCTTCCTCGCCAAAGTGCATGAACTGGAGCGCAGGAACAAAGTGCTGGAGGCTCAGCTGCACCAGGCTCAGGAGGAGGCCCGCTACAAGAGCTTTCTAAGCCGGGAACAAGCCATTCAGACGGACTACGAGCTCCCGTTTGCGGGCCCACTAGCCGACGCGAGAGTCCCGGGCAGAATCTGGAGCTACTCCCCGAGTAGGAGGTATGGAGGTCGGATGGAGCTTCATCACGGGCCCGGAGTGTCATGGACGCACCCAGATGGAATCGGAGTCCAGATCGACACCATCACCCCCGAGCTGAGGGCAATCTACAACGTGTTAGCTAAAGTGAAACGAGAGAGAGACGAATACAGAAGGAGGCAAGTTCATTCCCCGCAGCACAGATCCTACATCCCACTGTGTTTTTACATTTCAGTGCGTCCGTCATGGTTAAAAAAATATAGATGGTGCTCACACTCACACCTGGGGCAATTTGGAACAGCCAGTAAACCTAATGTGCATGTCTTTGGACTGTGGGAGGAAACCGGAGCTTCCGGAGGGAACCCACATAAGCAAAGGGAGAACATGCAAACTCCACACAGAAAAGCTCTTGCCAAGCCTGGGACTCGAACCCAGGACCCTCTTGCTGTGAGGCAGAAGCTCATCTCCACACCACTTTGCAGCCCCAGTATGTAGGTTCATTCATTCGCCGATCCATGTTATCCTATTATGGTTGCAGGAAGGCTGGAGCCTGTCTCAGCTGGGCAACACATTGCAGGGCATGTCTCACACACACACACACACACACACACACACACACACACACACACACACACACATACACACACACACACAAAACCATTCACACTCACCATGCATGTCTTTAGCCTGTGGGAGGAAACTGGAGTTCCCAAAAGAAACCCACACAAGAACGGGGAGAACATGCAAACTCCACACAGAGTTGATGGATGTTAATACTTTCAAGCAGCAGCAGTGTGTGTGTGTGTGTGTGTGTGTGTGTGTGTGTCCTTTGTTTGGAGGTTCTTTAATTGTGGCTTGGATCTGAGAACAGATCACGAAGAAAACTTGAAAGAAAATGTTCTTCTATCACTGATTGAATGGAGCCAGTGCATTTGTTCATTCACTGGAGAATCTATTGTGTGAAGGCTTACTGTATCTTTAAGGCATTTCCTGTCTATCATGGTTCTTTATATGACTAAGTAACTTGGACAAAGGCTAGACACATCACAAACACCGTTTCTATTTGGGTTTAAATCTGAGCAATACTTGAATAATAATAATAAGAAGAAGATTAAGAATAATAATTATTATTATTATCATGACTGTTTTAAGGATTTTTAAAAATCCTTTATTGCCAATCATAATATATGATTTGGATATTTAAAGTTAGATGGTAATGCTGAAGTGATCACGTCATGCGTCACTAACTGGGCTGTAAAACAGTAGTAATAGCCTAAGAATGTGGGATATTGATGGCTGAGCTATAACGTCAACAATGATCCATTTCCAGGAATAGAAGTTTTCCTGTTGTTCTTAAGACTTCTATCCGTGGCCTTCAGTTAACACTGATAATACAAAATACAAAATTCTGCTGCGGAATATTAACCCATAAAGCAAAGCAACATTAACAGGTTATGTGAGTTTAACTCTATTTGCCAGCTTTATTCATGGTTATCATCCTAATAGTACTTACTTTGGTTGTTAACTAATAAAAAAGGTCATTTCCTAACATGATCTTCCCTTTAGCTTGCACATTGGCACTTATTAGCATGGAGCCACTGTACACAATTCTCAACCACTATCAGCTAGCCTTGATTTAGATCTCAACATTAATCACAGCGTTGGGCCACTTTGTGCTACTAGCACAATTGTAGCATAATTCAGTGTGGGGAAATGGCCAGCATGTTGTTGAAGTGTTGTTTCGCGAGATTGACAGCATTTAAAAATGAGCAATCAGAGAGCACAAACCTCCGCCAAGCCAGCATTATCTCATAATGTTAAAGAATCCTTTAATCTAGCGTAATAATATATAATATTGATGAAGGCTGAAATCTTTCGAAAGCTTTGTGAGTCAGCAGTCTGTTAGGGACGTTTTAGTGGTTGGATGTTTCTAACACTATAAGATACCTTACAACAAACAGTGTCTTAACTGCCGGCAACTAAAATAATAATATAATAATAAAAATAATTGTATCTTTGATTCAGAAGAATTTCCAGAGCTGGATAAAATGTTACTCCCTTATAGTTTCTGAACTTGTTAAATGGGATTTCTCATCTTAAATTTAAATTGCTGCCAAGTGCACAATCTGGATCAGATCCGGATGGAACTTATTCTGACATCAAAACCTGTGATACAGTGCAAGTGTCATTTAAATCAGATTTGTTTTAACAGAAATATGAGGGTTTCACCATTATAGAAGAGGGATTTTTTTTGTGAGGTCATCAGTGTGTACATTCTTACCAAAATTAAATGGAAACATTCTTGATTGATCACCTAATCATCATAAAAAATTCAGATTGAAATGTAGACAGGAAGTTGCTAAAAAAATAAAATAAATAAAAAATTAAAACAAAAAAAACACGCCGATAAAAACACAACCTCCTTGGTGGAAGTAAATATGCTGAAATAATAACAAACGGTGTTTTTTAAAGAAGAATTTGAACAGTCAGAAGTCTTTTTTATTCTTGTGTAGAAAATTTTACATCAATTATGCTGATGAATGTGTTGATTGACAGCACGGTTGCATGCGCAATATTGTTTAATAAATATAACATTTTTTACGAAGTAATAATTTATATCAAATAACTGACATTTCACACAAAATATGGCCAAATAATTTTTTTGTTCCATCAGTGGAAATAGATCCTGAAGAAGCAACACTCATTGATAGCTTGACGGTTAGCTAATTTAGCTCGCAGTGCTCTGTCTATTTCTGTTAAAGGTGCATTGGATAAAATCGACATCCCTCATTCCTTTCCATCTTCATCTGACAAACTTTCGTATTGGTTAATAAGTTAGAGGTTCTATTTGTTGTTATCTCTACAGTATAATGAATACACTGGGAGTGTTGCTAGGATTTGCCTGGTGAACACAGACCAGCAGCGTGCTGCATTACTGTTTCTGTAGTAACAACTTACCAACGGCCGCATGTGAAACATAAACATCTTAAAAACATGTCATTGTTGATATAGTGAAGATGTTTTTGCTCCTCTAGGTTTTCTATGACATAAAAGTCACCCTCACAGCAGAATATATACGCGTTGTGGTTTTTAGGTCACATGACAAACTGCATTCTTTTGTCTTATCAACCAGACGAGAGAGAAATTCCTTTCTTTATGTGAAATGTAGAACTTGTGAGGATATTCTAGCATGCATATTCCACGTTTTTCATTCTTAGATATTGCATGGCTTGTATATCTTTACATATAAATTATTAGATTAAAAAAACCCCAAAAAACCAAAGCTTTGGTCCTGTCAAGATGGTGATATCCATAATATCAGATAATAGCGGAGGTAGTTTATTTAAAACACATGATATTGAGTTTCTTGTTGAAATCTGTTCAAAAGGTTTGAATGACCATTTTTACCAGTATTTGAACACTTACTCATTTGCCAAACCGCTTAATATTAATAGGGTCATAGGGAGGCTGGAGCCTATCTGGACTACACTGGGCAAAGTCTGGGTACACCCTGAACAGTTCGCAAGACCATCGCAGGGCCAACACACACACACAACCATTCACACTCACATTCATGCCTACGGACAATTGAGAACAGCCTATTAGCCGAATGTGCATGTCTTTGGACTGTCGGAGGAAACCGCAGTACCCGGAGGAAACTCATGCCAGCACAGGGAGAAAATGCAAACTCCACACAGAAACACCTGAGCCCAGGATTGAACCCAGGACTTTCTTGCTATGAGGCGGACCAGTGCTAATCACTATGCCACCGAGCCGCCCCTTATTAGAACACGTAAAGTTAAATGATATTGTAAAGGAAGAACAGCTTATTATTGAAATAGTCACTGGGTTTCAATCCCTGTTTGCTGCTGGTTATATAATTTGTTCCTTTCTCATTCTGTCCCATCCCAACCCAACCCATCCCATCCTCCTACTTTCCCTGTTTCATGGGATGCTTTATCCTCCTGATTTTGATTTAGACTTTTGTAGATGTGTACAATCCGTCCCCATTTTATAACAATATCATTTTCTTTTTTTAAAACTATCTGTAAGTTATAAAGCATCTGAAAATATGTAAGTAAGTGTCTCGGTGCAGCCCTGCGTCAGATTGGTGTACCACTGGGAAGGGGCGTTATTCATTCCATTGCATTGACACTGTAATTTAGAACATGCAGTAGCTCTTTGATTCAAAACTGAGCTATAAAAGTCTGTGTTCATGGAGGCTGGGCTTACTGGGTCACAGCTTACTGAGGCACACACACCTCTGGAGGATTGCCTCCTTACCCTGCCATATGCTATGGTGACCCTTATGACTCAGATTGTAAGGCATTAGCTGGACACTCCTCTACACACAGTGTGTCACACCGTGTATTGTGTGGATCAGTGTGAGATCAGTTCCCTGGGGAATGTCAGGGAAAGGGTGGCAAGATCTGCATTCTGTCTAAGCATCTTGCTCCCTGGGATCTTGCGCTCTGTGGCTTCCGGTTAATATCCAGTCCTTCAGCTTCAGCAATGAGTAAAGTTCATTGTTCATTTTCTGAAGCGCTTAATCCTAATTAGGGTCGCGGGGAGGATGGCGCCCATCTCAGCCGACTCTGGGCGAGGGCAGAGTACACCCTGGACAGCTCGCCAGGCCATCGCAGGGCAGAAACACGCTGACGGCTATGCAGCCTACTCTTTTTAAAAGTCAGCAGTGGTTCTTTTACATGCCTCTCACCACAGACAGTGAGAGACACGGCCGACATTTGATAACCCAGTTAGCAGCACTGGGGGTGAGTAAATTTTATTTGTATTTTCGTTCCGTTTCTAAATGACGTTGTTAGCTAATGGTTATATCCTGCATGACCAAAAAAAGATATAAAACATAATTTTATTCTTGCAGAAACTAGGTTAATTAAGGTGTTATAAATATGTAACAGTATAATGCTGGCTTTAGGGTGTAGTCTGTCTAAATACTCATGTGAATCTAGGTAATTTCAGCCTTCTGCTTTTCTGGTCTGGAAACAGATGTGCATTTCTAAAAGCCCAGAGGGTCTATGAATACGGTCCACATACTTTGGGCATTGATCCATTTGTTTTGCTCCTACATTTCCACCATGTTCAATGTTTAGCATATATTTAGCATTTTAGCTGTAGCACTCCAGAAGGCTGATGTGTAATGAACTTCAGAAGTGTGTTACCATCCTGTAATAAAAAACCAAGCCTGTAATATTAGTAAGAGTTTTAACTGCTGTTTATGTTGAAATCTCTCAATCAATCTACATATTTTCAACAAACTTTGTGTTCTTGAATCTGACAAACCCCCCACACCCCATCCCCATCCTTGTATACGATCGCCGCCAACCAGGGAGGGGCGTAAGCATGCACACGGCCCCTACGTCACATGCTACACTGCCACCCACATCTTACACGAACTGCTGCACATGTTCATTCAGGGGGCAGCCTAACACACTAGGAGGGAAAGCCCTATCCTCCCCCTTTTGTACACATGAGCTCACAGAAGCCCATGATTGGCTGACTGACGATTGCTGTGAGTGACAGGTAGGTCAGCGTATGCCACCCCTCCCTCCTGTGAGAGCACAGCCAGTTAGCTTCCATGGACTCCCAGTCACGTATGTCCGCACCATCAACCTGGATTCGAATCTGTGATCTCCAGGTTGATAGTCTCGCACCTAGTCGATGCGCCACTCAGGAGTCACTTGAACAACCCAGTACACTAAATTTGAATATGAAAAAAAAAAAAAAAGGTTTTGGAATATATTACAATGAACTGGAGCAATATACAGTATATGACTGAAAAAGTTCACAGCACCTCACCTTAAAGGGTACTGTTGAGGTTTGTTCAAAAAAGTTAGTGGCAAGTAAACGGGGTAATCCTGCAGGCTAATGGAAAAGGTCTGCTGGGATGTTGTCTGTGTGGTTGAAAGTAGGAGAGATGAAGAGTACTAGACCCTCTAGTGAAAGATAAAAGTCTGGCTGGAGATTACGGGAAGTAGTAAGGGAAGAGCTTAGTTAATTATTTATTCCCAGTCATGGTATGGATGTTAGAGCAAGAACACTTGCACTCACTCACTCATTTCCCAATCTACTAGGGTTACGGAAAGGCTGGATGAGCCATGAAGAGCTCAACAGACCATCGCAGGGCCAACACACACAATCATTCATACTCACATCTAGAGGCAACCAGTTAGCCTAAAGTGCACGTCTTTCTACTGTGGGAGGAAACTGGAGGACACGGAGGAAACCCACACAAACCCGAGGGGGAAAATGCAAACTCCACACAGAAACACCCAAGCCCGGTACGTGAACCCTTCTAGCTGTGAGGTGGATTTGCTAACCACTACACCACCGTCCTGCCCTCAATAATTACAATTAATGTAACATTTTATGTTTAATTAATGTGAATTATAATTGACCAGGAGTTCTCAGACACTTAAAAACTACAGTGTGTTAGGTGTTAGATCTCCAAAGATCAACACTAGAAGATAATCTGGTAGTTTTCACAGTGATTATTCAGTGGCTCAGTGACTTTTGCCTTGTGCGCTCACTGTCATGGTTGAGTCAGGCCTGATTATTCCACTCCATTATGTTTGCTGGAACGCAGAGTAAAGTCTCTGCTTTACTCATCCCCATGTGAGATAAAACTCAGTGATCCCAATCACTCCTAATAGTTATTCAGCATAAGTCTGCCAGTAATTTCCAAAGATGATGTTCTGATTCCCACCCCACCCCGCTTTTTCCGAGTTCTTCCTATTATGCTGGGATCTTGCGCATGACTGGGTTTTCTCAAAGGCCTATTCATCAATGAATACCACAGAGCAGAATTTCTGGTGCAGCAATTAAGCAATAAATTCTTCAACAAGCATAAATCTGGCAAATGGCAATCAGAATACATGTATATCCATAATGTCACATTAATATGAATGAAATAAATGTATTTGACTGAACCAATCATGCGCGTTTAGTGCTTATGTAGTTTATATATGCGTACATGGCATGATCGGATTGCTTCACTAGTGATAATCAGCAGTTACTGAATGAGGTGAAGTATGATATGGAGAATTATTTGATCGAGGGGATTTTGTCCAAGATTGAGTCTTTTGGCCAAGATTGAATAGTTATTTCTATCATACGAAAGCAAAATGCTTTAATATTTTTATTCTTTAAAAATTTTCAACTCCAGTGTAGAATTTTCTTAAAGCAGTCGCCAAATCTGATTGTATATGACTTAGGTACATAGGCCATTCCTTTTTTTTTCTCCCGCCCATCGAGAGCTATAGGAATGGGTTCCCTCTGTCCATCTGTCCATCACACTTTAGTTTCCGAACATTGACTTGCTGCACGCTGAAGCTGGGGCTTTCAAACTTGGTATGCTTGTTCAGTACTCCTGGAGAGCGCAAGTTCGAATCCAGGTTGATCCCACAGCCATCCGTGACCGGGAGTCCGTGGGAGCTAATTGGCCGAGCTCTCACTGGAGGGAGGGATGACATATGCTCACTTCCCTGTCATTCACAGCGATCACCAGCCAATCATGGGCATCTGTGAGCTCATTCATACGAGAGAGCGGATAGCGATTTCCTTCCGAGTGTGTTAGGCCGCCACCAAATACGCATGCGCAGCAATTCAAAAAGAGGAGGGTGGCAGCATTGCCTGTCACGGAGGGGACATGTGCATGCTTACAGCCCTCCCTGGTTGGTGGTGGTTGTGTGATAGGGAAGGCAATACTTGACGGGTGGGAATTGGATACGACTAAAACTAGGGGAGAAAATGGGAAAAAAAAAGTTTGTTCACTACTATGAGTGCTAGGATGAGTTCTGTGTGAGTGACCTTGACCTACTTTTCCAGGTCACAGAGGCAAAACTGTATATTAGGTTTCCGGACATTTACTTGCCACGCGCAGAAGCTGGGGCTTTCAAACTTGCTATGTCTGTTCTATATTGGTATATTATGAAATGGTCCTTTCGGCGGGAGCGCTGGACCACTATGGTCTATTTTTGATTATTTTGTTTGTCAGATTTCTTTTAAGTAAATCCAAGACATTCATTCATTCAATTTCTGAACCGCTTAATCCTAATTAGGGTCGTCGGGAGGCTGTCGAGGGCAGAGTACACCCTGGACAGCTCACCAGGCCATCGCAGGGCAGAAACACGCTGACGGCTATGCAGTCTACTCTTGATGAAAATCAGCAATGGTTCTTTTACATGCCTCTCACCACAGACAGTGAGAGACATG